>OZ010797.1:487837378-488192737 GCA_963932465.1 Maratus speciosus
TATGTTTTTTACCAAAAAAGTCCGATTTCACCGCAGAATATCGGTGTTGGAAATGCGCTGAGCAGTTTAACCCTTTCCGGTACGGGCAATTTTGTTTGTAGAATGACGAAATGATTGACTGACACCGGAATTTTAAAACGACTTTTTTACAAATCAAAAACATCTTAATTTAACTATTCATTGTAAAAGCAAAATTTTACTAAAATATTCTTGGTGCCGTTCGTAAGTTTGGAATTAAAATTAGGTGTCCCGACCCGGGCACACTGTGCCGGAAAGTGTTAAGATAGCTGCTAAAAAACTTGTTGCAAAAATTCTCTCATATGTGTAATACTTATCGTTTAATTTCTATTTTAACGCTTTAACCCATAATGCATGCTAGCTTTTTATACTTGATTCACCACTAGGTTGGTTTTAGCTTGCTATCTCCTTTCAGCTTTTCCTGCCAAGCTTGGCGAGAGTAACTCTGAACAGTGCTAACTCTTAACTTTCTCTCTCTTTTTAATCCTTATGTAGTAGTTTTATAACTACAGTTAGACCATTTTAAAATATTCTTTTAAAACATTTTCAATTTATTTATCTTAAGTCTTAACTTATTATTTAACTTAATTCTTTTAAAGTATTAACTTTTTAATTACTCTTTTAATTTCTTATTTTATTTCTCAAGTAGTTTCAAACTACAATTAAATTTTTCCCAATGGCTCACAAAACATAAAATACTTCAATTGCTAGTCTGGGTCTAGCTGTTATCAGCTAGAAAACCCGTCAATGTTGCTCACCTGTTCACCACTTATCCGTGATTCACCATATAAGTTGTAATCGTATTCAGTGAATACGACCGATACGGCAAGAACCGATAAAACGTGACGTTGGACCAGAAAGCGGTTTCCCTTTCCAACATTGTTGAAAAGTATTTATGAATTCGATTTGACTGTCCATTTGTTTAGCCTTCTATCTGCCTGGCTGTCGATGCTCTAACGCGCGTAAATATAGCCAGATTACTACGTAATTGAAATATATTATTGAGGAGTACTGTGGTACATTCAATATTAAAAATGAAGTGTATAGCGTTTATAGTTCATTTACAGTTATACTAAAAAGAGTTTCGTTACATATGGTCTATGGGGGGAAAATAGTTTGGAATGTATATTAATGATGTCAGACTATATCAAACCTCTTGAAACTGATATACAAACTGAGGTGCACTAAAAAAGGCTCATTCTAAAATATGAATGGCGTGTCTATCCTTTTTCGTTCATTTAAACATGGAAACACAAAAGAATTCGTTTATAGTACAACTTATGAGAAATAATTGCTGAAAGTTTGTTTACAATTAAAGAGCTAAGTGGAGGAACATGTTATGCTACATTTTCTAAAAAAAATGATCATCGTTTGGATGAAAGCGTTATGAGGTATCCTATCACATGGTGAAGCTAAAATACTAAGATTCCATTTAGTCTTGAAGATTTGAGACATTATTTATTAATATTTTAATATTTAATAACGTCAATAATATTAATGACTTTTAATATTTGAAAATTAAATGTGAATAATTTTTTCTGAGATATTTTAGTACCATACCTGTTAATATTTTAAACACATGGTATCAAATAGAAAATAAATCATTAAAATTTACAACAAAAATTTTCACTTCAAATTTCTTCAAATGTAATTTTTGTTACTTAACATGTTCATCCACTTAGCTCTTCAATTATGGCACGCGTTTTTAAATGTAAATATTTTTTTACTTATTGCTTGGTGTATCTAAATTCCAAAAATCATGTACAAGGCTGAGCAAAAGAACTCAAAAACGTTTTCGTTTATTGACGGGAATTGTTGAAAGAAAATTGTCAAGTGTGTTATTCGTTTCCTTACTGAAATTAACTCTTAGCATATTATGTAGTAAATATGGAAATCTTTAGATTACATACAGGACTTCACGAAGGAAGTTGAATCTTTTCCGATTCTAAATGGTAATTGCTGAGATTGGGTTTTGAAACATGTTGTGCATTTTCCAAATTGTGATACTGAATATCATCTTTCACCTTATTAACCCTTTCAGGGGTAAAGCAATTTCATTACTAAAGTGTTGAAATTAATGATTGACACCGGAATTCGAAAACAAATTTATTTCTAAATAAGAAAAAGCTATATTTCGCTTATATGGTAAACCGAAAAAAATTTTACCAAAATTCTGGTGTCATTGTAATATTTGGGAATTAAAATTAAGTGTCTTCATAGAAATACGACCGCCCCTCAAGGGGTTAAGTGGGAAAGTTTTGTTACAGTATTTTGTATGTGTTGGAAAGTATGTCTGAATCTATTCTTGACGCATGATTTTTCTATCTTGGTTTTAAATTATCGAGAATCTTCTGGAATCAGATTTCACGCATTTTAGATTCTTGTGTTTGAGTAAAGTTACCAGAAATTTGAAAAATAAGAATAATAGAAGCTACTTTTCCTCCCGAAACAACACGGAAGGACTTTTTTCATGATTTTTATATGCTTTTATTTTTATTTTTAAACTGTGTTTTATTAGCATCTGATGCCTGGAACAACATTCATGCATAATATCGATTTTCTAATTTGTCAAAAAAGCTTCAGTCATATAGGGGAGACTAGGAAGGGTTGACCCACTTTTTACAAAATGATTTTCTATTTTTTAAAGTTTTTTTAAGTTTTATATGTCATTTTATTTGTTATTCAACCAGGTATCAAAATAAAATTGCTACATAAGTGTAATAGATACGAAATTTGAAAAATGATTGATTTTAATCATGAGAAAATAATGGGTCAAGGCTTCCCACATATGGGAGGCTTGACCCACTTTGTTTTATATCGAATTATTTGTAAAAAGAAATAAAATCGGTTTAAAAAAGGCGAAATAACTTTATGGTACGTGCTTTAATTGTTATAAAAAAAATATTATTTTTGAAAACATGATGCTTAAACAAACCTGTTTAGACGCAATCGCAAGTCAGAGGAGAACAATTTTGTTTTAAACATGATTTTGTCTGAGCAAGTATAATTGTACAGCAGAGAAAGTGAAATTTTAACATTTAAGACAGTATTCCGCTAGAGACAGGTTCCGTTTTCCTAGGGTTTCATGTACTATTATGTCCGTCCGAATTTACAAGCCATTCTCCCGCCTTTTTTTTTTTTTTTTTTTTTTTGTCTGCTTTTTTTACTTTTTGTGAGACTCGACCTGACAACTCTAGTTATCACATTGTTTTGCTTCATCTCCCTGTATTCATCCTGGTGAAATATCTCTGCATACCTTCCTAAAGTTTTTCGATCAATGCTATGTTATTTTGAAGCTGCATGAGTGCTTAACTTATCATTAACATCCTCTAACCATTTCAGGGGCAAAGGATTTTCAGTACTAAAATGTTGAAATAAATGACTGGCACCGGAATATACGAACGAATTTATTTGGAAAAAAGATTTTATAAAAATTCTGGCGCATTGTGGCGCTTGAGAATGAAAATTAAGTGGTTTCACAACCATGCCACTGTACCTGAAAAGGTTAAGACTGCTGCTTTCATACTTTCTAATCTTTATACTGCTTCAATTTACGTATTGTAAGTAATATTTATATGGAAAAAAGTTCCTATCATCTTTTCCATTTATATTTCATTAAATATTTTCGTGCAGTGGATACTAAAGCAATTTTTCACATTTTCCTTTAACCCTTTCAAGGACGGTGGTACGTTTAGGAAAACAGTTAACCCTCTGTCTACCAGAAGGGTCCAATGGACCCGACATGTATATTCAAAATATCTATTCAAACCAGAAAATTTCTTCAAAACAAACTAAATGTATAAATCAGACAATAATAAGTTAAATAAACAAATTAAATAGTTTTAAGTAAAAATTCTGGTGTAGAATGTTTTTATAAAACTTGAGTAAAATTTCCGGTAGTTCTAGGGTTAATTTTAATTCCAAAATGGAAAATGTCAACAGAATTTTGGTAAAAAAAATTCTACTTATTATCTATGCGAAAAATACCTTTTTCTCATTTACGAATAAATTTGTAGATAAATTCCGGTGTCATTCATACATTTCAACATTTTAGCAATGAAAAGGCTTTGTCTCTGAAAGGGTTAATCAGTTTTAACCCTCCGTCTACCAGACGGGTCCATTGGACCCGACAGGTACATACAAAATATTCATTCAAACCAGAAATTTCTTTAGAAATAAACTAAGTATATAAACCAGACAAAAATAAGGTAAATAAATAAGTTAAATAGTTTTAAATAAAAATTCTGGTGTAGAACGTTTTATTAAAACTTGAATAAAATTCCCGGTAGATCTAGGGTTAAACGTTTTCTTTTCCATCACCCCATTTTACTGCACCTTTGCAGAATAAATTTACATTCTTTTATATGTATGACAATTAACCTTTCATTATGCACAGTGTATAATAAACAGATTTCGGAACCCACTTAATTAACACCATGCCGAAAGGCAATTTTTATCAAATCTGAATTTTAAAACAGTAGAAGCTCCTCCCTGTTCTGAAAATCTGTTGTAAATCGGTGTTCTAAGGTTTACCAAGTTTATGCATAGGAAAATATATTTCAATGTAATGTACGAATTTAATATAAAATGTCTTACAATGTAAAAAAAAAAAAAAAAAAAAAAAAAAAAAAAAAAAAAAAAAAAAGGACAACATGATTTAAATGAGTTTTCTGAAAGGTAGAAGCCACGCCCTTAGTCAATGATGTTTTTTGAATGAAAACGAGAATTCCTGTATTCCGTCGTGAATATGTTAAGGAAGCCTTAAGCATCTTTTCAACCCTCCCTAACATTGACTGGGTCAAGCCTCCCCACATAGCCCTTTTCTAAAGAATAGCACATTGTTATGTTAAGCCTAACTTACTGTACAATCTTTATACCTGGAATGTAAGCTCGATATTTCTGCATTACTTAAAACCTACTTACTTAAATTTCTACGATATATTTTATCTGAATAAAGCTTACAAAATATTTCTAAAAAACACAACTTTTAGGTTGAAAGCGCCTCACAATTGATTTTTTCCACACCTATTTCGATTATCCGTATAAAACACAGATTGTTGTTTGAGCATTCCAGTAGATTTGGTTGACGCATATTGATAAAACTCTGAAATTCCTTTAAATATGAAAATTGATGGGTGGTTCAAGCCTCCCCTATGGTCAACTCTCCCTAGTCTCCCCTAATACATGGTGTGGCATACGTAATAAAGTCTTTTTTTTTTTATTGATACGTCGGCAGTTAAGGCCAGTATTTGGCACCTAACCGGTAACTGACGCTTCAGCAAAAATCAAACTCAAATAAGAATTTTCTTGTAAATTTCTGCAAAGTACTGTCATCTAGTGGTAACTTATTTTTCTTAACTGTTATAACTCATGTCTCACTTTTGATTTTTCAAAATAGGAGTGGCGAATTTTTAGTAATAAAAGTACAAATTTTCAACAATAAGTTTTATTGTATTTCTAACATACTTTCAAAAACAAAGATAAGTATTAAGGGGTCTCAGGACACTAAAAGCTTCGAATTTTTTTTTATTTAAATTTTTTTAGATGTTAAACTCCTATCTTTTATGAACATTTTGATATCTTGTTTCCTTGAAATTCCCATTAGAACAGAAGTTACGGCTTTTAGAATTCTACCCGCTCAATAGCAGAAGCTGCGTTTCCGAAACTTTGAAGTCATTTTTCTGAAAATGACGTTTTTGGGCATAACGCGCACGATATCTCCAAAACCTCTCAATATTTTTTCGTGATCATTCAAAATATATCTTTCATATTAGTTTTTATGAACTGAACCTAAAATTTCCTTTTCGTTGTTCAAAAAAATATTTTTTTAGGCGATCATGCTGTTGAAATGTTCAAAATTTTCTATTAGCTAAATACAACTTTGTATTAAAAAAATAAAAATGCTTTAAATACAAATTTATTTAGATTCAGGGTAATTATTATAATCTGAAGTTATAAGTAGGCACCAAAAGTTTCATTCTAGTTGCAATATTAATTTTGTAACCCTGCGCGTAAATTGTTACATCAATTTTCTGCTCGTCAAATGTCTGACAGTTTGGAATCCAATATAAATGCTAATTCTGCATCTCGTAATTTTTTTAATGCATGAAATTGAAGAACATACTAATATCTTTCATCCCAATGAAAATTGTGATTTTAAAACATATACATTTTAAGATATTAATTGTTGAAAATGGCCCTTTTTCTCATTTTTTTCTAGAGTCCTGAGAACCCTTAAGGTGTCAGTTACTGGGTATTTTAACCTAAGTACAGAAAGTTCGCAATTATAACTGAAGTGTTAGCTATTTTTATACTATACTAATAAAGGTTTGTTTCTAAAGGTAAACTCATTTTTTAAAATTAAAATGGAAAATCTGCTTTTGGCATTTCTTTTCTTCTTTTATGTACAGGAGAAGATTTTTTTTAAAAAGAATTTCTATTTATGGTTGCAAATAAAAGCTTGACTATTTATTTTTATTTATTTATTTTGCATTTCCATTTGTTCCAGAGAGGACAAATTTAATTTTTCATAAAAAACTAGTTAATAATTCATACTACTAATTGTTTAATGATTGTAAAGTTATCAGAGGATCGTTTCATGTATTTTAAAAATGTAATAATTTTAAAATTTTCAACATGCTTTATTCGTAATACTATATTATAAACCTGTTTTCAGGGCAAATATGATTTTTATCAATTTAAAAATAATTTATGAATGAAAATGTGACAAAAGAGTGAACTAAATGAACTGGGGGATTGTTAGGTGGTGCTAAATCCTCGTGATAGCAAATGGACATTTAAAGACGCCATGAGTTTAAAATAAGTCATGGTTTTCCAGATAATGAAATTTCCCGTAATATCGTAAGTGCCGTAGTACCGTCCGCACCGTATGGAATCTCTGATGTTTTGAAATGCATCGGGCGTCCGTCAAACGTTCCAGTCCAAGAGCGGACAACACAAAAACCTATGTTATCAAGCACAAGAAAAAAAACCCTTTATTTTATGGAAGAGTAAAAGTAGGGGAATCTAATGATCTATGTCTGCCTGAAGTGAAGTGGTGCAAAAATTAATACCACCAGTGGTTGACTCGTAGGTTTATCATTTTGTTTGTCCTACAAACAAAGGTATGAAAACATGGAGGATAGTTGTAGGACAAACAAAATGATATACCTACGAGTCAACTGGTGGTATTTATTTTTGGCTTATGCACTACTTCACTTCTGGCAGACATGGATAATTAGATTTCCCTACTTCTACTCTTCCATAAAGGATTTTTTTCTTGTGCTTGATAACATAGGTTTTTGTGCTGTCGGCTCTTGGACTATTCAGGGTAGCAACGAGGATCTGTCATTTCAAATCGCCCTCACGCTGATAACCTATCGCAAAAAGCATCTACTACTTCAGACCAGGAAACTGCAGATCGTAAGAACCTGGCACGTAGGCAGAAAATTTCAGGGAACTTCATATATCAGGAAAGTCATGAGTTATTTTAATCTACAACCTCCCTCATCCTACCTCCTTAGGATTGCATTTCCAACCCAGCATTGCAATGTGATACCGAGTCGTCTACCCCAGCCCTCCTAGAAGTTTGTTCCTCAAGTTTTTCATCACCCCATTTTGACTTCTAATTTTAGGAAAGAATTATTGCGACAAAAACGCCGAGCATCATTCATTAATTTGCATTATTTGAACGACTGAGAAGTTTATAATGCATCTGTTAATAGAATTTGTCATTTAAAATGTATAGCACGAATTTTATTTTATTACATAATATTTTTATTTAAAAATAAAAGCAATAAATAATAATTTTCTTTTTTCATTAAAATCAACTAAGTATAAAAGTCATTTTAATTTCTACTCTTTCATTAAAAACATATAAGTGATATACGCCAAATTGGAAAACTTTGCAGTTTTTTTAAAAATTAAAATCAGATTGGAAAGAAAACTCTTAACTTTGTACTATAATTCATTGCAAACATATAGAAATGAATTAAGAAAAATAGAAAAAGAGTGACAGAGCACTTTATAGTAAACACTTGTCATTTGCGAAATTAAGGTCACAATTCGTTTATTCAGTAAAAATTACACAGATCAAATCAACCTCAACACTGATCTTTGTTTCTATAATTTTAAAAGTATTGAAGATATATTAATGAAATTAGCAGAAGATTTATCTTAATGTGGTTTTAAATTTAACGATATTATGAGAAGTGTTAAAGTAGTCATCACTCGCATCTGAACATTCTTGAATTACCCACACTTCGTATCGTAATGCGCTCCAAATTACGTGCGGTGTGAAATATAGAATTACAGTGTTTTAACAGATCGTCTCGTTATATCACCACATTTCACCCAAAGCAACGCAAGCCTCTTCAAAATGTCTTTGAAAATCGTAATTTTTGTAAAAGTTACGAACGAAGCTATTTTTAAATTATGGTGAAATACCCTGTATTCTTGTATGAATAAGTGGATTATGATACTGATTTTCGATATGAAAATTGTCTGTTGTAGTTTACTCTACCACCGTTCAAGGTTTCTCCGATCATTTTAAATCACCCTGTAATGATTTATATATATTGCGAAAAGCAGTTTAAAAATTCATATTTTGCGTACATCACAAATCTTAAATTCAAAGAATCGAATTCTACAAGCATTCTGCAATAATGTGTACACTTCTTACACGGTTAAGCAATAATATTAATACCTATAATAGGTATAATAATATAACACTACTAATATAATATTAATGCATTCGTGCAATTTCACATAATCTTTTCTAATACATAGTAATATAAGAATTACAATATTCTAAAACATAATTAAATTCGTACCAGAAAAATTGAAACGTAAAATAGAATATATATAAGTTTTTAGCTTGTTACTTAACTTGTTTCGCTTGTCTGTAAACTGTTAATTTTTGGATCATATGGAACTTTTTTTTTTTACCTTTTTGTTATACTAACATTTTTATTAGTAAGTTGTATTACTCTTAAACTTTAATTCTTCTATTTTTGTGGCCACCAGCCGCGTCTAAACATCTGTTTTCATGACTCCCATTGCAAGTAAAACGCAGTACCTTTATGCAGGATGTTAAGTTGCCCAGCAACTAGGGAATCCATTCACCTGCTAACATTGTACCATTGCTTAACTATTGAGCTTGCTATCATTAGCGTTCAAGAAATGCTGTTTTTTGGAACAGCTTGGTCAAATAAATAAAGCAAATACCTTCATGTTCACAACAGCGGCATGCGAGAACATGACTGCAGCTTTAGAGGACTTACAGGCATAAATGTTCTATACAAAATGTACTTCCAAAGGAATGGCAAGATGATATTTACCGCATACGATAAAATATATACCGGCGTTACTATATACGTTAAAGTGAGAAAACTGTTAATATACAAATTACTTAGTTAATCTGCAGATTACTTGCTTTTTGCACATTTTACCCTGGTGATGTGGTTATCATGGTATTCCGAATCGTTAAAGCGCAACAACTTTGTTTCTTTCTTTTTACACTCTTTTATTTAACTCAATATGATTTTTTATTGTAAAGGCAGATTTTTTTTTTCATCTGTAACTCACTTACTTATAGACTAGAATTATAAAAAAGAATTGTAAAAAGGAGTGTTTCCGATGACAATACAATATTTTAACCCTCCATCGCTTGCGTTATTTTGCACACACGAGCAAAGCGATCACATTCTGTAAGAAGGTTTAATTCTCGTTTATCGTTGCAAATCAAAGTGAAAGTGCATCTTAATCCCTTTGAAGAGCAGTAAGTGGTGTGGAGGATGGGTAAGTGATAAACAAAAATATGTTTATGGTTGAAAAACGCTCGGGTCACTATGACCCGACTCGATATTGGAGGTTTAATCTTTTTACATCTTAATTATAAATTAATACATTAATTTAAATGGATTTTTCAATTACCCCTACGCAGTTTATAAATCGAATAATATTCTTTGTAATACGATTTGTCATACGATTGTATGGGAATTGAAAAAATAATTGGCTTAAAATAGGCCAAATCGGTGTGAAACTGCAACAATAAAACATTTAAAGACTAAAAAGTAGAAAATAAATTATAAATAAAAGATGGCGAGTGTATTATTTTTTTAAATACGTTTTTGTCAATTGATATTTTAATATTGTTTAATATATGATTATAAGTTGAGAAATCAATATAGAAAATTTAAAAAAAAAAGATTGTTTAAATGATTTTATGTTTTACGAAAACATGAAAACATTCAAAATATTATAAACTAAAATATTTTATTGAAATAAGTGTCATGAAATATAACTGGTTTTCAAAAACTAAAAACACTAGATGTTAAAAGTATATATAAAAGGCACTAGAAGCGCTTTCGGCTAAAACCTAAGCCATTGTCAAGGAAAAAAACCAATGTAGTAAATCTCGACGTTGTATGATATACGATACAGAAAATTTCATCCAGACTGCCCGCAGCCATTCGAAACCCTGTATGATGAAAAGAGGAGGTAAATAAAACTCAATCACTCGGGTGGATAAGCTCTTCAATAATATGAAGCAATTCAAAAAGAATACGCGGAATTTGTTATGATAACACGTTATTACAACAATTGCTTGCTTGCGTTAAAATTTCCATAGACTCTAGAATTGTACAACTGTTAAAATCAGAAGCCCGCAATATCTTTTCGCACTATTGAAAAGGATCTCTAGTTTGGAACAGTCTTGAGAGCAGTGTTGCCAGATCGGGGACTTTTTGTCCGCACATTTTTGATTATCACCGCTTTTTTGAAATAGAAATAAATATTCGACCTATTTAAAAATAGATTAAAACTTCTGAAAAATAACACGAATTATATGATTTTGAAAAAGTGGTGACAGTCAAATAATCTGAATTAAAAAAGTCACCAATCTGGAAACACCGCTTGAGAGAGCGATAGTAGGTCTATTTTTATTAATATCTTGTATATGCTATTTAATTCTTATCAGGAATTTTCTAATTGTCTTACGAATATAATTCAATATTTTATTTGTTACTTTTTCTTCGCAGGGTATGATATAAACGCCTGTCTTGTTGTCCATGCTAACAGAATCAACACTTTTCTGTGCAAGATTAATTAATTTGCATCATGTCTTTTTCATCTTTTTTACTAATTCTTTCAATTTCTGCTGTTTCTGTGCGCTTAAACTTATCAATCATTTTATCAAAAAATCTCCTAGAAAAAGCATTACTGTTAGCAATTTACTTAATTTTACTTAGTTCATTGTGAAGATGGATATCAGAGCAAAATTTAAAGGCACGCTTAATATAATAAGTCGGAAATTGTATGTCAAACGTGGCAAATGAGGTGCGTTCGTACTATAACAAAGTTTTATAAATATTCAGATCTTGGTGCATGAACTGTTGCACTCTTATGCAAAAATACATTAGTACAAAATTTATTACGATTATATACATTAAATTCAGTAATATGGAAATAATATGACTCCATCTTAAATGGGACGTCATCACCATGGCAATCTACAATCATTGCATATTCTGGGATATCATGGAATTATTTACGTATGATAGGATTTAACATAGTGGAGAAAACTTTTATTAATATCTTTTTAAATTTTCACTCTATTTTCATAAAATTTGAAATGACTCGACAAAATTGTACGAAGATTATATATATTAAACTTCAAACCATTCGGCTGGGTAATTTTTGCTGTGTTATATGCGGACAGACGGAAGAACCTGATGACGGCTGTACGTACCACGTATTTATAAAATAACGATATTTCCCCAAAGACCATAATGTAATGGAATAATTTTGAGTAGCTCTATAAAAAAACTATGAACCCCACATACTTTATTTTCAATACCGAACATGGCACAGTAAATCTCAAAAATATATATTAATTACAGAGTAATAAAACTATAATAATGCAAGTTTCAGTTCGGGACAGATGAACAGAGAATCCGAATTTGCAAACACTTTTCAACTATATTGGAAAGTGTTAACAACGCACAATAGTTTGAAATTTCACTTTCAGCAATTTATATCAATAGACGGAATCATACTTGAATAATTTTGTACAGCCCTGTACTTTACTTACTATCTTTATATACACGCCACTATTTAGCTAAAATTTAATTAAGATTAAGACTCCCTTAAAACTACTGAAATCACACTTTCAGAGATTATTATCCATAGTCGGCCATGTATCTAATTCTTTGCGTGGCACTGTATATCATTTTATCTATATTCTACAAAGATATCTTAGTATACTTCATGTAGTTCAGCGTAAAAATGAATAACTCATTTAAAATCCACCTTTAAGCTATTTTCGTTTATATTCAATAAACCTTACGAATTATTTTCTGCAGCTCTGTATTCGATCAATAGCATTTATGCACGCAACGTAATATGCAAAAATTTAGTTAAGCTTAAAAACTCATATCACAACTAAAAATGCAAATCCAGCAATCACCTGTAATATACAGTCGTTCAGATACAGTATAGTCAATCAGGGTAACTTTGATCCGCATTTTCTCTATTTTCATATGCCACATTCTTATTTGAAGAATATTGTCGGAACTAGGGGCATAAAAGAGAAGAAATGATCCTAAATTATTGTTTGACTATAAAAAATTAAGGATAAAAGCAATAAAAAATGGATTTTTAGCCTGGTTCAAAGTTATCCAGCCATTTAGGGTAACTTTGCACCATATGATAATTTTTTATATAAAATAATTAATTATAAAAAAAGTATTGTAGTCAGGACAACTTTAAACACGAAAAAATGTTTTCAGATATGTAAAGATTGCGAATTTACATTTCCCAACATCACAAGATTTGTATAATTTATGATATTACAACAAATATCAGGCATAAGAAAAGTGGAAGAAGAGAACCATGAACATTTAGAAATAAAAAAAACCTGATTATTGTTCATATAAAACATAAAAATGCAGTGAAAAACAATTTTCAATGTCTTAACTCTATAATATATCCATAGTTACAGTAAAACATACAAGTAACTAGTGTTATTCAAACAAGAATAAAAAATATCGAACGTATGGAATGTCAAATTTGAGTAGCTCCGCCCCTAATCACGCCTCTAAATGAATTTTATGTATTTTACACATATTTCTAAAAATATTTACATGTCATATCTAATGCACACTTTCGGCATTTATATAAAATATACATGCAAATATGGGAAATTTTCGACAGTAGCACCTATAATCAGTAAATTATAAGCATCAGTGTAACTTTGAGCCGGCTCAAAGTTACCCTGAAACTGCGGTAAAATGCTAGTGCCTTCTTATTTTACATTTTATTAACTATAAATAAATAAATAATCAGAAAATATTAACACATTTACAACATTTATATAATAATATGTCTGATAATGAGTATATTGTTACTTACTATGAAAATTTAATTGGATTACAACAACTTCAAAACAGCATTCAAAATTAACTTGAAAACAGTACTTCACAAAAATAGTTAGATGATGCAATTAATTGCGCATAATGTTGCTAATTTATTTTCTAAAATAAAGAGTAGAAATCTCAGTTTAGCACCTTGCAAACAGAGCACAGTTCTGGAGTTTATTTAGTCTTTTAGAGTCAAAAATATTGAAAAATAGGAGGTGGTGCCAAGTTACACCCTGTGGTTCAAATTTACACCACGTGGTTCAAAGTTACCCTGATTGACTGTATAGTATCCGAAATCTATTGTGGGTTCCTGTAAATACTCTGCGCTGTGGGCATAGCCTGCTAGTATATTTAAAATTATATAAACATGAACACATGCTTCTGTTTTCTTATTATTGAATATTTTTAATGACTTTCATATTTTAGCAGGCATAGTATGAAACTCTCTATGTGATAATTTTACACCCAATATTAGTATTCATCTTTAGAAGACATTAAAACATTAAATTGCAAACTAAACATTTTGTTGAAAATCCAGATTGCTTCATAATAAAGTCACTTAATCATTCGATTGATTTAATCCACCAGTTTGACCAATTTATGTCATCATCTCGTAGTAGTAAATACCTGCAGGAATATGAAGGATTTATTTTTGATAAACATTATTAAATCTTCTCTTGATATGTCCCATACAAATATTTATTCTGTTAGAATAGATGTTCTTACAAACGAAAATTTTAAATGTATGCGACAAATTATATTTATTTATTATAAAACTCACACCGTGAAATAATAGCTATTAAAGTTATATATTAAATGAAGAAATTTTTGTAACGCAAATGGAGAGTATATGTAGCTTCTTTATGAAAATCGGCTGCCGTTCACGCAACCGATAATAAGTGTACAGGAGTTCCAGATTGTTGTAGCAAGCGCAGAAGTTTTGTCGTCCGATCGTGATCTGTATTCATTTTTACGCAACAAATCGTTGAGCATGTTTCAGGTCAATGTTGCCAGATCGGCGATTCTGTCTCAATTTTGAATCTATTTGGGGGTGGGGTTTGTTGAGGACAAGTTTTAGTTGGATGTTTTTTGGGAAATGTCAACACTTTGGGGGAGAAACTCGGAGAATTTTTTTCTGAATTTACGTTTCCAAGTTAAAGCTTACTCTTAATAATCTGGCAACACTGGATCTGTATTCGTCGATTCGGAAATAGAAAGTTATCCTTATTAATCATTATTCTCGTGCTCGTCGTTTACAATCCTACTGTCTAATTTAGCTCGTTCTAATATCTATTTATCTTGTGATAATTCATGTTATTTTCTTCAAGAAAATAATCGATCACAATGAAATTGTCAATTCTTTCTTTACTTCTTTTCTTTTTTTGTATATATGGAATTTTTTCAAAAAAGCTTTGTTTTGGGAAAATTTTTAAGCTTAACAATTTTACGCCCTTGGCCACATATATAGATGTTTATTTTTTTTTTTTAAATAAAATGACAATTTTTTTAAAAAACAAAGCGCCAAACCATAAAATTTTTACTTCTCCTGTTGAGTGATTCTGTAGTGAAAAAGTTATTATCAAATTTTTATTTTTTTATTATTGACTGTAATTATAATTATAAGAAACTAAATGTTCGAGGACGTGAAGACTAAACAAGTGGTATTGTAATAGCTTTTCTGAATATTTACTAACAGTACAATAGATTTATTAAACTGTCTTTAAATAAATCTGCTTTAAGCATTTACTGCTACCAGCATTTAAAACAAAGAAAAAACATTGTTGTTGTTTGCATTGTAGAGTTTTATTTTAAACATTTCACAGAATGTGAATATTTTTAATAACTAAATTAATAATTGACTAAAATAGATTTTATTCTGTTTCTTAGTTGATTTGTTTCACTAATAAATGATAAGAGAAAAGTTTCTTATTTATTTTGGGATGTCAATTCCAAAACTCGCATTATCCAGAAAATCAAATTTTTGGAAATCACGAAAAAACTTCATCTTCATCCATTGGTTTTTATTATATACCAAGATTTTACAATGCAAGAAGAACAGGATAAAACTAGTTTTTTTTTGTTGTTGTTCGTTTGTTTTTGTTTTTTTACAGATATTTCTGTACGGGTTTACGTATAGAATAGATTGATAGTAGAAAGATGATTTTTTTTTCTTTTTTTAGAAGATGAGATTTAAAACTTATGGCTTCACTTGGATTATTAATTCCGTTTATCGTGACTATTTTCAATCACAATACTTTTCAGATATTACAGGTATAAAAATATGAATTCAGAAAAAAATGTACTCAAAATTAAAAACACAAACAACGATGTTGTTTGCGATATAAAATTTAAAGTAGCTTAATAAATTATACTGTTTGGATATATTATGACAGATGTTACTAGCAATTTCATAATTAAATCGTTTGACAATTTCAACTAGTTAAATCCTTTTATTTTACTTACTAGGACGGCTTTCCCACTAGGAGTCAAGTTCGCCAACCCCCATTCAGACACCTCAGACTCATTTGACAACTTTCTGACCAATATTTTCGTCTGTGCACAATTTTAAAGTACGGTCGTTTAATTATGGAAACCGTGATTTAATGACCATTAAAGAACAACTTTTCAAAAGTAAAAATAAAAAGCCAAGCTCGAAAAGAAAGGGATTAAAGTTGTGGCTAAAAAATGGTGTGATATCAAATTTCCTACCGTAAATTGTTGTACTTATTTAACATTTTCCGTTAAAAATTTAATATATGTAAGTGGAGTGTTATCATATACGTTGATAGAAAGACTTTTGTCCTTTGCTAAATACATCAAAACGTGTTTCTGAAAGTTCCAATTTTTTTAAAAATATACATGAAGGGCTTGACGGCCATCTTTCCATATTTTACACAAATTTCTAAGCACACTAATTCGTATAGGAAAAACGTAATATGTTTGCATTATTAGCAATTTTGAACTTCTTGTTTTAACTACGGACCGATAAATTAAGAAACGCTTTTATTTTGAGAAAGCAAATTGAATTTTCACTGCTTTTAAATAATTAATTACCCCACAAAATAATCATACGATGAATCCTGAAGATACATCACCATTATCTTAAGACACAAATTTCTAGGCAGACACCTCCATAAAGGAAAAAATAAAATAAAATGTTTGCTTGAGTAACAATTTAGAACTTGCGTTTTCAAAAATTTGTATAAAATATGGAAAGATGACCGCCAAGCCCATATTTTTTTTAAAACTGGAATTTTCAGAAACACGTTATCATGTATTTAGTAAAGGAGAAAAGGCTTTTTATAAACGTATACGTAGACACTCCACTTACACATGTTAAATTTTAATGGAAAATGTTAAATAAGTACAATAATTTAAGATTGGAAATTTGATATCACGCCATTTTTTAACCACAACTTTAATATATTTTTTTTAGTTGTTTTTTAGTGGATATCGTTTTATGTTGCTTATTTACAGAATTATGAGGGAAATTTCTATAATCAGGTAAGCGCGATTATGAATGTTTAGACTTTTAAAAAAGTTCTGCTAAATGGATTTTAATGGGACTTGCACTGTTAATTTTCAGAGATGGTTTTGGTATGTAATATATCATTGTATGCTGTTTAGTCATAGATTTATGGGAAAAAGTAATAGCATCAGGTGAATCCGAATATAAAATTTGTCTTTTAGAAAATTAGTTGAAAGGATTTCGATGGGAATTGCACTGTTAGTTAAATAATTTTTCACGAAAAGTTTTAGTATATAACACATAATTCTACGTTGCTTAGTTATAAAATTAGAGGGGAAAGTTCTATAATCAGGTCAACCCGATTATGAAAGATGAGACATTTTAAAAAGTTCTCCTGGATGGATTTGGACGAAACATACACTGTTAGTTAGATAATTTTAGTGAAGGTTTTAGTGTATCACATATTCTTCTACGTTTCTTCGAAATAGAATAATGGAGGAAAAGTTTAACAAACAAGTGAACACTATAATGAATGATTTAGACTTCTTAAAAAATTTTACGGGGTGGATTTTGATTTGTTTGTTAGATAATTTTTCGAAGTAGGTTTGAGTATATTGCATATCGTACTTTATCAAATCATACTGCAAATGATGAAGCACATGATTTGTCCCTTAATTGCCCAATTTATTGCCCATGGGAAAATAGCGCAATGGCATGGCGGCTGTAGTGCTTTAACCCTTTCAGGGGCACGTAATTGTGTTTCTGTAACGTTGAGTTCACACCGGAATTTTAGAAAAACTTTATTTCGAAATGAGGAAAAGTCGTTTTTCAGCATTTTCCCAGAAATGCTATAAAATTCAATTTTATTTAAAATTTTCTGGTGAAAATCATGATTAAAGTATAATATATCCCACCACCGTTCAAATGGTTAAGCAATACAGGAGGACATGCCAGGTGAAGGTAAATATTATTTTAAAACAAAAGGTCAAATTGACTTATATGTTTCTTTTGATCAAAGTTTGTTTGGAGAAACAGATTAGCGCAGTGGGCGAAGCCTGCTAGTTTCACATAAAAATACTTTTTGGTGTTGTTAGTGGGCAATCTGAAAATAATAATATTTAATGTAAAATATCTATTAGTAGTTCTCAATTAAACAAAATGAGGTGTTCATGTATGTTCTATAACGTGGAAGCCCGAGTTAGGTCCCCTTGTGAATGTAATGCTTTAAAACAGCGTTTCCCAACTTGTTTTCCCGTAGACTGATTCAGTGTCACACTTGTACTTAATGGTGCACTAAAATGTTTTACCCATTCCCCCATGCAGCTATAATATCTAAAGGTAGAATAAACCTATTCGTAACGTTTATCAAATTTATAGAACCACATAACTCGTTCAAATAACTTATTCGAATATATATTTCAAAATATATAAACATGAACACATACTTCTGTTTTCTTATTATTGAATATTTTTAATGACTTTCATATTTCTGTGCAGACATATAGTCCAGGCATTAGGTGCTCAAAAAGGACAAATAGGGGAAAGTTTTGGTGTAGTTTTGATATTTGGTGCCTTTATGTTTTGTGGGTCGCTGAACACGAATATGAAGTTTGCCAACAAAATTTATCCCGGGAAACACGTTTTTTTGACAAAAAACGGGATTTTCTTTGTTTTTTTCCAAATAACTTCAAAATTATACATTTTACGTAAAAGTCCTCAGTGCATACATTGAAGAGGATACAATTTCCTACATTTTATGTATTAAAAGTTTTTTCTCCGATCAATGGTTTAGCCGTGACAACGACACAAAACTTGGAGTGAAAATCAAAAAATTCAGAGAAAACGGGAATTACGCCGCTGTACGTAGATTTTACATGAAAACTGACCATTTTACACAAGCATTGACTATAAATTATACTAAAGATTACATGAATGACTACATTTTACAATGAAGTTGCTGATAATAAATAGGACGATTCATGAATCATTATTTAATTATAAATAAACATATTCATTAGTAAGTACATTTATTTAAAAAACAAAAAAATATTATTTCCGATTTCTTTTACTTGAGGGTCCCTGCTTTTCACCGGCATCTACAGCATAGAAAATAGACGTATAGAATTAGTGGGTGTTTTTATTACTACCAACAGTATAAAATAAATATTTTCTTAATAAAAAATATTTGATACCTTCTGGCATGACTTTTCCTTGACATTTTAGTTCCAGTACCATTTTTTTTTAAATCAAAGACAGCAAAATTTAAGTTAGTCACATAAATAAACTTTTGCACTATTATGCAACGGCAACAAGATTTAAAATGTAACGAAAATGTGAATTTGGTTCAAAATATTTCGTTTATAGAGGAAAATTACAATGAAGAGCACACGAAGTTTTGCAAGTGAAGTTCAAGTGAGTTTTGCAAGTTTTGCGAAATGTTTAAATTTATGACCAAATTTGGACAAAAATTGCCAGTTGTATGTAGATATATCGCGACAAAATCATTTAAAATATATTGCTTGACTGCAAATTCTGAGTGGTTACAAAATTGATCCAGACAAATTCTCCAAATTCAGATTTAATACAATGTAAAATATAATGTAGGCATTTTCTCATGATATATTAATCATGATATCTTATGATTCCCTATCTTTACATAAGGTTCCTGTTAGGTTTTCTGTAAGGTTTGTGCAGAAATAAATATGAATATACAACAGAATATGCAACACAGCAATTTTCATTATGCTGTCGAATGTTTTGTCCCGTACCTTAAATTTTAGAAAAAGAAATTTTAGAATTTGTTATAATAATACAAAAATAATTTTATCACTTTAGCTTCCATACCGTTAAGAAAGTATCATAAAAATTATCAAGCAGAACGTAAAATCATGCGTCAGTCAGATTATGGAACATTTTTTAACACATTCGGGCTACTATAATAAAACTTCATAGTTTAATAACGTGAATATGATGTCTATGTAACAATTTGCAAAACATATAACACGTTTGAAAACACAATTTCACCCAAAATCGAAAAAATAGCTGAAAATTTTGTACATCCCTGTATATGAACTATAGATTTATCATTTAATTCACAATATGCTAAAATTTAGAACTGTTAGTGAACGCATAGCACAGTTGAAAATTCCTCGTTAGCAATTTTCGGCAATAAGCGTGTATATAGATATCTTGTGCAGCCCTATATATGATTTATAGAATTTATACACGCTAAAGAGTATGCAATTTTTAAAATTTAAAAAGTGTTCCACATCTGAAAATACACTTCCATCAATTATTGTTCATACAGAGAAAAATATAACTGATTTATTTTTGTGCCCCTGTATATGAAAGATCAATGGCACATCATATTCAATAGTAAGCATCTTATAGAGCACCTTGGAGATATATATCAATTTAAATACTTTTGAAAAGGTGTAACATGAACAAAATACACCACAAACAATTTTTCTCCATAGACCGTAATGTAACAATTCTTTTTAGTGTCCCTGTAAATGATCGATAAATACTACCGATACCATATTCTATAAGAAATCATCTTGTAGTGCACTTCATAGATATGGATATAAATTTCAAAGTGTTTGAAATTATGAAATATTATTGAAAAAAAACACAAACGATTTTTCCCCATAGGCCGTAATATAATGAAATACTTTTGAATGTCCCTGTAACGAAATTATGACTGCTACACGCAACATTTTACAATACCTAACATTCAATAGTGAATATCAATAATATTTTTCAATTTCATGGCGATGCGACTATATTGACACCAGAAATAATTATGGCCAGCTAGAATCGGCAAATGACCCACCGTACACTGCCTAATTCCCGTTTTTTTTTTCAGAATTTTTTTATTTTCACACCCATTTTTGAGGCGTTGTCACGGCTAAACCATTGATCAGAGAAAAAAACTTTTAATACGTAAAATGTAGGAAATTTTATCCTCTTTAATTTATGGATTGAGGACTTTTGCGTAAAATGCATAATTTTGAAGTTATTTTGAAAAAACAAAGAAAATCCCGTTTTTTTTTCCAGTTTTTTGCCAAAAAACGTGTTTCCCGGGATAAATTTTGTTGGCAAACTTCAGATTCGTGTTCAGCGACCCAAAAAACATAAAGGCACCAAATATCAAAACTACACCAAAACTTTCCTTTATTTTCTACCAAATGGCTGGACTAATAATACAAAACAGTTTGCGTGACAATTTTACACCCATTATTAGTATTCACTTTTTGAAGATATTAAAATATTCAATTACAAATATTGAAAATCCAAACTGCTACATAATAAAATTACTTAATTATTCGATCAATTTAATCCACTTGATTGACCAATTTGATCAATTTATTCCATCAACTTCTAGTAGTAAATATTTGCAGTAATAAAAACAATTTATATTCGGTAAACATTATTAAATCGTCTCTTGTTCTTCCATTCAAATATTTATTATGTTAGAATACATGGACTTACAAACAGAATTTTAAATATGAACAAGAAATTATATCTAATTATTCTAAAATTCATACTCTAAAATTAAAGCAATTAAATATAATTAGAAATGGAACAATTTTTACATTAATAATATTGGCTCAATGTAGTTCAAGTTCATGGAAATCGGTTGCTTCACGCGGCCGATCATAATAAACAAGAACTAAAAATCATGCGCCAACCGGCAAGCATAGATTATGAAACTAAGGATCGACCGAAGCTGGTTTTTAAGGCCGAAACCGACTTCCGTAAATTTCCTGAAACGAAAATGTCCAAAAATGTGTGTAGAGTAATTAATGCATACATAAATGTACATAATTATTTCTTAATTATATATGCTTATTAAATAAACATAATTATTAATTAATCATACGTATTTATTAAATATGCATAATTATTAATAAAGCATGGCCAAATTTGGCTCTCTGTACTCTGACCAAAGCTTATTATTTTCTTTTAAAATAAAATGTAACTAATTCATCAACGACACAGAAGGCTTTTCTATTTATACGCATTTCATCTAATTGAAAAATGTTTTAGGTAAACATACCTCGATTTATATTTTATAATGATTTTTGTAAATGATCATCTGTTACACTAGAACTTTTTCAGAGACTATTCGAAACACTTCTGCGATTTCAAACTAAAAAATTTCTCTTACTGTTAAGTCTGCAGCTTTTAATGCTCACGTGAAATGCGTTTTCAAAGTTTTGTCATACATACATTGCTTGCTTTATAATTTTCTCTAACGTCTTGAGTCAGTCATGACTGATAATTATAAACAGAAAAGTTCATAGCAATTAATAAAGAGTGTCTCTTTGAGCCGATACATCTCAAATTAGTGAGTAATATTGAAAACTTTCGAAGAAAGAGACGACATTTTTGTAAAACAGACAGTTTCGGTTCGGCCGAATTTTAGGCAGCATTTTCGCTTTAGGCGAAACTCAGATTTTTAGCCGAAAACAAAACCGAATTTTCTGTCGATCTCTATATAAAACACTTTCCAACACTTCCTGTATTCTTCACCGGAACTTCTCTGTTTAAGCCATTACCTGGTAATGTTGCGTTTCCGTAACGTTAAAAATAAATGTGCATTTCTTGCACAACGTGCTTTGTTTAGCTGCGGTAGTTAATGGGTTAATACGGTAAAAAATAACTCTAAGAAAACATTTTAGAAAACTTATAACACATTTGAAAACAAGATTTCAGCAATTAACGTCGACAGCCGTAAAAATAGTCCAATTTTTTTGAACCAGCCTTTATTTAATCTGCAATTTGTACATATCCTACATAACATGCTAAAAGATAGTTTAGTAAGAAAATGCATGATAAGTTAAAAGTTCGCCTTCAGCATTTTCTATCAATATACGGAAACATACTTGAATTGTACACTGTACAGTCCTGATTATTACCAACAGATATTACCATAGAGATTTTGTGCAAAAGGAATCAGGTATGTAGCGACGCACTATCATGCAATATCTCCAATATGGTTAACACGTTAAATGCCATGTCAGTCACCGGTGACTGATACTGAACTTTCCGATTAGGCCGCGTCAGTAATCGGTAACTGACACTTATAGATTGTGTAAGGGCAATCTTATTTCGTGGCCCAAAAGGAAAGAGAGACAAAATAGACTTGGCATTCAACGTATTAAATATACTGAAAACTTAAAACCCAGTAATTTTCCTTTGCGTATTAATCCAAAGCACTACTACTTCTGTTACTTTCCAGCTCCCCATTTAAAACGAATTGACATATGTGAACAAAGTGACGTGTTTGAATGAATGGAATGCCAACTTAATGAAAATATTTTCATCTACACAAGTTTAATCTGTAGCACTACTACTTCCAGCTACACCTAAAATTTATAGGGCCATTTAATAAGAATTATAGAATATATTATCCATTTCAAAAGAAGTGACGTATTTAAATGAATGGAACGGCAATTAATGAAAATATTCTATGACGAAGGATGCAGAGTTTGGAAATTGAAATAAAATGTATATTCTAAACTTTTAACATCTATATTATTATTTGTCAGCTTCTAAGTAAAGGGGAACTTTTAAAGTTCAATTTGTGTAGTTTACGACGAGATCGAGGTGAAATATTGCATTTCATATTCATAATTGGTGTAACACAGTCAGGGCTTCCACAGACGACTATTTTTATATTCTGTTTGCACCACTATTTTTAAAATCTACATGTTGTAGCATGTTTCTCTTGCAAATGTTGTCAAAGCATAGATAAAAAATTTTAGTTTGAAAAAGTGGTGAGAAATATAATTAAAAAATAGTTGCTTGTGGAAGCCCTGAAGAGTTTGGATTTATTCCAACTGAGTGAAAACTGCCCTGACCAGAACTCGAACCTTGATACCTAGGCGTGCCGTGCCAATGCTCTACCATTTAAGCTATCCGCACGATACCTGACTGGCATAATTCACTCTTATTTGATGGACACGGCTGCGTACTACATCGCTAGTTTCATTCATCCAAGCTATGACTATAGCATTTACACGATGAAAGTGTTTTGATAATACCGAAACTCCTGTATACAATGTAATTATGCCATAATAATTAAGAGAAGTGATTTTTTTAACTCTATAAATCACATTCATAATTGGAGTTGCCCAGTTGAGGTTTATTCTAATTGAGTGAAAAATTTCATTTCATCAATAATTCAATATTGCATCCATTCAATATTGCATTTCGTTTTATGATTTTATTTATCCTCAAAATATTATTTTAGAAAAACATGTATAATAACCAGGGGTTGCACTCTACATGAAAAATTTCAGGAAAATTACCAGAATTTGTTTAAAGAAAAATAAATCTAGGTCAAACGCGAAAAATCTCGCCTTATTTAAAACGAGATTTTCTGTAACAAAAATAGTGGTACCGAAGAATTTCCTGGTCGTAAAATTTCAGGACAAATACGACCCCTGCAATAATAACCTATAAAAATTTAAATAGGAAACAGTAGACAGACTTTAATACAATTACTAAAAACATACAAAACAATTAAAATGAGATAAAATCATATAAAATTATACACTATAAAATAAACGTTTCGCTATGCACCGCATAGCCTCATCAGTATTCGAATCAACTTACAACAAAACAACGTGCATACACCGGACCCAGTCAAAGTTAAAGTCAATGATTTAAGAAAACAAAATATTCATTCGGAACAGGACTTGATTCATTCAGGGTTAATGGATGCAATTTAGTAAACCATCCCTCCATAAAAATTCTATAATAATAGTCTATGCAATTACTTCTCAAAATTGAAGAATCTGTGAAGGAGGGGGTGTGATCCTTGTCAAGTGCATGTTGCACTGACCTGGAATTTAATTTACCTTTTTTAAATGCACCGATGTGCTCTTTAAGACGAATTTCCATGGATCTGCCGGTTTCACCTATGTAAACATTATCACAATCATTGCATGGAATCTTGTACACAACGCCGCTTAATTTTTCTTTTTCATATTTGAACTTGTGGCTATTCAGGAAGGAACTTAATTTATTTAATGGTTTATACGAAACACTTATGTTAAATGATTTCAAAACTGAAGAAATTTTTTCAGAAACATTAGTATAACAAGGTGGAACCCGTCGAATTTCGACGAAAGAAAATGTTTACAAAGGAACTGTAACATCAAATTTATAATACACCGACAACAATAATTACAATAAAATATCCATCTTACACTTGTTAGCTTAACTCTCCAAAGACATATTTTAACCTAAGATTAACAAAATACTTTTTTCATAAACTTCAACTGTTAAAATTATTGAAAAATTAAACTTTATTCATATACGTAATCAGTAAGTAATATATAATCAAGATAAGTAATTTTGATTAAGTTATCAATTGATGCTTGGTATTACGGAATGAAAAATCAGCAAAAATGATTTCACCTTGACATAATCATAGAATTTTTCCCCTTTAAATCTAAACCGAATCAAGTCATTTTCCACCTTTCACATCCATATTAACCATTTAAAAATTTTTTAACGCGCAATAGGTTATTAATAAATATATTTTCAAGCTTGAAGTCACGTTTGTCAACTATTACAACTTTCCATGTTAAAATTCCCACTCGTGATTTGAGGTCTTAGTATAATCTCTGTACCTGCGCTTAAAAATTCCAGAAATTTATAACTTTTAGACGTATTCAAGGGGAAATATCTCATTTTATCAAATAAAATTATCGTTTTCTTTTAAACATGACGTCATTTTCAGTCACTGAAATATTTAGCCTATTGTCTCAAACTCAATATCAGCGAAATGAAAAAAATAGGGAAATATAACAGCATCATCAGGGAAATTGTGTCTTTTTTTAAAGTGTAACGTCATTTTCTGTACAAATTTTAAAAAAAAAGATATTTTTAATTTTAATGAGAAAATGGCATCAGTAAGAATATAATCAATATAGATAGCTAAACCACTTTTAAAAGAAATAAAGTATTTCAGTTGCCACGATTAGAAAATTGGTATTAAAAACTATAAAAAAATTAATATCTCAAAAATAAATTGAGATACAGCTTTCAAACAAATTGCATTTAAAAGTGCATTTCTTTCTGCATACGACGGTGTAAACCTTTAAAATGTGGGATGTTTAGAAGTTAAAAATTTGCAGTAGCGAAAATTGCAAAACCGAAATTTCATTTCAAATTTCAAAGTGTTGCCATTCTCAGAATGACGTATGCGTTACGCACAGATATGTTTGTCCTTTATAATATAGATATGGTAAACATAGGAAATAATTTGGTTTAACCTGTTGAAAAGGGTCTATAGAAATTCGTTTCAATAAAAAAAGTTTCTATAGAATCTGTCTATAGAAAACCGACATCTACAGGTCAGTACACCAATTTTAATTCTGTTTGCCCGCTCAGTCATAAGATTTCTATTATTAAAAGTTTAACATATAGAGCTATAAAATATTGCAGCAGCATTGAGGCTTTCGAAACTGAAAGAAATAAAATTTATGAAGATTTAAGGAATAACGGCTTCCCAAAAAATCTCGTTAAAAAAGTTTTCAAGAATACTCTAGATTTGGTTAATTCAACTCCCCCCCCCCCCCTTTTCAACAGGTTAAACCAAATTATTTCGTATGTTTACCATATTATACTATTGTTTCTGAAAAAATTTCTTCAGTTTTGAAATCATTTAACATAGGTGTTTCGTATAAACCATTAAATAAATTAAGTTCCTTCCTGAATAGCCACAAGTTCAAATATGAAAAAGAAAAATTAAGCGGCGTTGTGTACAAGATTCCATGCAATGATTGTGATAATGTTTACATAGGTGAAACCGGCAGATCCATGGAAATTCGTCTTAAAGAGCACATCGGTGCATTTAAAAAAGGTAAATTAAATTCCAGGTCAGTGCAACATGCACTTGACAAGGATCACACCCCCTCCTTCACAGATTCTTCAATTTTGAGAAGTAATTGCATAGACTATTATTATAGAATTTTTATGGAGGGATGGTTTACTAAATTACATCCATTAACCCTGAATGAATCAAGTCCTGTTCCGAATGAATATTTTGTTTTCTTAAATCATTGACTTTAACTTTGACTGGGTCCGGTGTATGCACGTTGTTTTGTTGTAAGTTGATTCGAATACTGATGAGGCTATGCGGTGCATAGCGAAACGTTTATTTTATAGTGTATAATTTTATATGATTTTATCTCATTTTAATTGTTTTGTATGTTTTTAGTAATTGTATTAAAGTCTGTCTACTGTTTCCTATTTAAATATTTTGAATTCAGACGTTAAAATGTATATATATCTTAGAACCTATAAAAATTTTGACAAAATTCCAATCCTTGAAAGGCGATTCTTTCCCCGCTACTCAGTTAAAACATTTCGATTCCCTAAATTATGGATAATTCATTTTTTTTAAATGCTTTTAAAACTCTTTTATCTTTTAAAAATGCTTTTGAAACATTTTTATCTTTTTAAAATGCTCTTGAAACTTTTTTTTTATCTTTTTAAAATGTTATATTTATATAGACAAAATTATAAAAATAACGACAATCAGACAATATTTTTGATAAGTGGTGTAATTTATTCCTTAACCAAATCTATAACTACTGTATATTTTCGCATGAAACCCGCAGTTTTGAAATTAGAAAATGTATCAAAATTTACAGACGCACGAAAAATAATTTTTATAAAAAATGAAAATAAAAATTATTTCGATATTGATTTCGATATTAATGAACAAGAAAACGAAGACTTGAATTGTTGAATGTACTAGAGTATTATTCCAAGCACTTTGTGGCGATTGAGATAGACATATTGGAGTTTGAGATAGGCTTGGCGCTGTCGTATATATCTCAGCAAAAAATATTTCCACATATTTTTAATTCTTTGCAACATAATTCAGAAGCGTTTATGAATTCAGTATGTCTTGCCGTCTGTCTGTCAGCATTCGTGCAAATGTATTCGGATTATCATGCAACATGTATTTGTAAATGAGTCTTAAAGTGGCACAACTGATTCTCTAAAGTTAATTAATATTTTTAACACTTTTCAACATATTTGAAAAGTGTTTATGATTTCGGTTTGTTTGTTTGTCCTCTAACTTGCGTAAATATACTCGGATTATCATGCAATTGATATATGCTATTAAGGTTTACAATGGCATGATCGATACTAAAAAAGAAGATGTAACGTTTGAAGTTCGCTTACAGTGCCACTTAACCCTTTCAGGGGCAACGTGTTTCTGTTAATAAATGGAGAAAGGATTGATTGACACCAGGATTTAAAACAAATTTTATTGAAAATAATTAATAGCTTTTCTTCAAGTAAATGTTGTAAAAGCAAAATTTTGTTTAAAATTTTGGTCCCACTGACCTTCAAGAGGTTAAATGAATTCTGTTGCACTACAGTTTAGGTGGGAAAATCATTTGCGGTGTATTTAAATAATGTTAGATTGTTTAAAACATATTGATACCCACATACAGTATTCCCCAAAAATGATGGTACAGGAAGTAGTTTTCGGGAAATATGCAAACTTAACCATGATGAATGCAAATAAAATTGAATCAACAAATCAGAAATAATTAATAACAATTTTTGGTAATTTTACGAGAAAAACTCAATAACAATTTCCTTTAGAAATTTTCAAAATAAAAATGCAAAAAATATAAGTTTAAAAATGCTTTCACAAAAAATATGAAACACGTAGATTTTTTTAAAATTTGTTAAATAAAATCCTTTTCTAATATTTAATTGCATATTCTTTCATTTTCAGGATTGTTTTAACACGAGAACGTCCAGCTGGTGTCGATTCGAGACCGATCAGATGATAGAATGTCGAATCGGACCGGAATTTTTTTCGTAAAATTTGTTAAACTGTAAATAGAGAAGACTCGGTTAAAGAAATAAGTGAAATTGTTTTAAATAAAAATCCTGGTGTTAAAATGTTTTTATTAAGGTTGGATAAATTTTTCAGACGTTTTAGTGCTCAGTCTGCATAGCACTGATTTTACCAGATTTTCTCTAACATTTTCCTGAATTTTATTCATTCTGCAAGTAAAACACGTTTCAACGACTTTTTGTTTCTGGTATCATAACTGTTCACTTGTTACTGTATGATACTTTATAAATGTTTAATGGGATTTAAATCTGGAATTTGTGAAGGGGAGGCAAGTACGTGGGGGTCTTTGCGTAGCAGCCATAATCAGACAATGTGAGCAGTGTACTTAGGATCACTATTGTATTGTTAGTAATAGTCATGCACGACGCCTAACTTTAATGCACTGTCCTCCAAATTTTATTTAAAATATTTAACTATTCAAATATGCTCATGACAGTCTCAGTGAAATCTAAATTTCGTACTCCTGAAATTCGCATGCAGCCCCAAATCTTTACAACTCCTCTAAGATGCTTTGCAGTTTTTGTCGAATATCTAGGATTCAGTGCATCATCCTTTCTTCTCCAAATTCCAATTCGTCTATTTATGCTTAAAATATTAAACTTAGATTCATCTGAAAAAAAATTACACGTTTCAGAAATGCATGTAAAAAATTCCGGGCAAACTCTCTCTCGGACTGTTCTCTTCTTTCTGTTGATCAGAGAGATGTACAGTTTCCTAACTGCAGATATTGATCTAACCTCAGCATCATTAATGACCCTGTTAATAGTTTCTTTATGTACTACTTCATTGCCATACTTTTGCAAATCTTCTGTTATTTTCCTAGCACTCATGAGAGATTTTCAGAAATGCAGAGTATTATTATTCTAACATCTCTCACTGTTAATTTTTTAGGAAGGCCGTTTCGAGCTGTATTTGCAATCCTCTTTTTGTTTGCAGCTAATAATTATCTTTTTTATGGTGGAATGGCTTATTTTAGCTATCTCACTATAAGATTTATCCTCTTTTTCACGAAGATTAACAATTAAATTTGTTTCCTTTACTGTAAGTCTTTTTGCGTCATTTTTAAAAATTCACATGGGATTTCTTTGCTGAGATAACAACAAATACATTTACATGTGATGTGATATGGACACAGCGGGAGTATGACTATGTTCAGTAAAATATACAATCGTGTGAAAATTAAAAAAATTTTACAAATGCACCATAACTTTTGTGGAATTATTTTTGAACTATAATAATTTTATAACATTTTTTAGTATATCGAAGGGAATTTTCTATTAATCAATTGGGAACGAGCGACCGGTATTCATGCTGCATAAGGTGCTCAGAATCAGTGATTATTCTCACCAGTAAATTTTTATTGAAATTTTCCCCTTAAATAATCCGAGCTTTGTCCCGATTCAATTAGGTAAAAATTTCTGCTTTTAAAAACCGGTGATAAAAGATTAAAAATTCTGTAAAAGACGCTCGTCCCGAAGGGTGTTAACATTTCATTGTATAATGTAACAAAGGCTGCTAATTAATTATTTCAATTTATTAACAAACTTTATTTCTGTTCTTCATGGTGAAATTTGCATATTTTACAAGAACTACTCTCCGTACCATCATTTTTGTGGAACACTGTACATTTCTGTATGTCTCTGTGTCACTGTAATTGAATTAATGCGATTTCGTTTTAGATGATTTTTCTGTATTATATGACCTAAAAGAAATCTCCAGGGGCAGGTTCTCTCGCCGATGACGGCGTAAAATTTTGTGTCACGCAAACCCACTCCGCCGCCATAAAGTGAAGACTCCAAAAAAAAAAAAAAAAAAAAAAAAAAAAAAAAACTTGTTCAGAGTTTTAACTGTAATTCTTCATTCTTTGTTTTTCCTGCAATTAAAATACTTCAAATCTTAGTTATAATGCAAAAACTTGTTCCTAAGTAGCTCTGACGTCACATTGACTGTGGGAAAACTTAATTAAATATCGGTTAAATTGCAATTTTGTAAACTGCTATAGTTTGCACAATTTCCATTTTTACACCGTCGAATAGGAATAAAGTGTTCTTTCAAATGCAATTTGTTGGAAAATTAGATATCAATTTACGGTTTTTTAAGGTTTTTAAAATTATTGTCAAGCATGATTTTTTTTAAAAATCTATCTCTAGGGCGTGCAGCACAATTACGAATGTTTAACCGGTTTGCATAAAACAATATATATCATTCAGCATTTGCTTTCAGATTATATTCCATAACGAATTGAAAACTTCATCAATAAATAAATAATGTAATATAAATAAAATACAAAATTAACAGACGTATAATACAGGATTCGTACGCTTCAATGACTTTCAAGTACTTTTTTCCAGAATTTTCGTAAAGAAATATTCAACTTATTTAATGAAAAAAATTCTATCTTCAGATATAGCGACCAGTACTTTACGAAATTTCTAGCACTAAAACACCTAAACTCTCCTGAATATATTGATGCGTACCCACCCTGTAATAGAACTTCTTGCTTAAACCACTGAAATGATCTGAATCAGAAACGTTGCTGTAATTAACGAAATATTTGGTGATTGCTCTGGCTATTAACTTCTGATATTCGTTTAATACAAAAGAATCGCTTTTAATAAATTTCAAAACTTTATTTTTATATATAGTTGATATATCTACTATACAGTTTGAGTTCTGCTGAATGGAATTTAATTGGACTTGCACTATTAGTTAGAAAATTTTTCATGGAGGGTATTAATATATTAGTTAGAAAATAATTGGGAAAGTTCGACTGTAATCAGATGAATCTGGTTATCAAAATTATTCTTTTAAAAAAGTTCTGCTGGGTGTATTTTAATGAGATTTGCACTGTTGATTTTCAGAGATGGTTTTGGTATATAACAAATCGTTCTACATTGTTTAGTTATAGATTTATGGGGAAAAGTGCTACAATCAAGTGAATATGAAAGATTAACCTTTTTAAAAGATTCTGCTGACATGATTTCGATGAGATTTTTACTGTTAATTAGATAATTTTTTAGGAAAGGGTTTAGTACACTATGACGCAAAAGTTTAGACAATGACGTCATTCAGCTTTAAAATGTAGAATTATGACGTCAGAATTACAAAAACCTGTAAATATATTCAAAAACTGATTTAAAATGCTATGTACAAAAGACAGTCGTTTTATTTGCTATAATACTAATTTTTTTTCATAAAAATTCAAATGTGCTTGTCGCAAAAGTTTAGACACTATTCTAAATTTCTTTGAATATTCGCTGGCATATGCAAATTTAGAATCGATGATGTCACAAATTTGGAGTACTTAAGTTCTGCAAACGATTGCGCTTCATAGTCGACATGCCGAGAGCTAAAGAAATTCAAGTGAATGAGGTTTCAAGGATTTGGCAGTTGAAAGGTGAAGGGAAGAGCGTTTCTGAAATTTCTGCTATTATTAATAGGTCAAAAAAATCTATTTATCGAGTTTTATCGAGTGGTTCCGAATATAAAGCAAAATGTCGGTCTGGGAGGCCACGTGTGACAAATGTACGAGAGAATCGCCTGATACAAAGACTAGCGAGTACTCAACAAATGAGCGTACGTGGAGTTCAAAGCTCATCGGGACTCTCTGTATCAAAGGATACGATTCGTAGACGAATTTTGGAAAAAGGAACAATCGTTTATAGCAAAATGCAGAAGAAACCAGCTCTGAAACCACATCATAAGTTACAAAGACTTATGTGGGCTCGAAAGCATATGTCATATGGAGAGAAATGGCAGTCAGTCATATTTAGCGATGAAAAAAAGTGGAATCTGGATGGTCCAGATGGTTGTTTATCGTATTGGCATGACTTGCGGAAGGAACCTCGACGTTTTTTTAGTCGCAGACAAGGAGGGGGCTCGGTGATGGTTTGGGCAGCCTTTTGCTATAATGGACAAGTATCTCTGACCTTCACCAGTGGTCGTCAAACTTCACAGCATTATTCACAGACATTAGAAGAAAACCTACTGCCATTTGCTGAGCTTCTAGGGGGTCCTCAGTGGGAATTTCAGCAAGACAATGCTTCAATTCACACTGCAAAACATTCAAAATCTTGGTTTAATTCCCATAATATAAGAGTTCTCGACTGGCCAGCATGTAGCCCAGATCTTAACCCTATAGAAAACCTTTGGAGCATCATGTGTCGCAAAGTTTATAGCAACGCTAGACAATACTCTTCTGAAAAGGAACTTAAGACATCTATTGAGAATGCATGGTACGATATCGATCCACAAACTATGCAAGATTTAGTTTCTTCCATGCAATCTCGTGTATATGACGTAATACATAAGCATGGATGCGCAACCAGGTTTTAAAAATTGTTTATTTCGATTTTATTTAATTTGTGTCTAAACTTTTGAGACAGCAGTTTATTTTTGTTACCATTTAATTTATTGCAATATGCACAATTCCACTTTTCTTTGTTATAAATATTGTTTATATGTACAGCACATTAATTTCAAGCAGTGATTTGAAAATTGAATAAATATTTTTCAAAGTATGTAAGAATTTCTTCATTGTCTAAACTTTTGCGTCATAGTGTATACAACATATCGTTCTACGCTTCTTAGTTATAAAATTATAGGGGAAAATTCTATAACAAGATGAACCCGATTATGAAATATGAGCTTTCTGAAAAAGTTGAACAGGACGGATTTTCATGGAGCTTACACAGTTAGATACTATTCAGTGAAGGTTTTAGTATATGACATATTCTTTTAATGTCGCTTGTAATGCACTGTAAAAAAAATGTATAATTTTTACAAAAAAGAATTGCATTTTTTTACAGAAAAAAACTGTTTTGAAGAAAAACAGTTTTTTTTCTGTAAAAGAAACTGAATTTCGTAATTTTTGCAGAAAAAATCTGCATTTTTTACAGAAAAAAAGTTTTAATGAAAAATTGCAGTTTTTTTCTGTAAATTAAACGGTCTTTTACTGACGCCAAAATTGACAGTTTTTTCCTGTCAATTCGACAGGTTCTTTTTTACAGTGTAGAATTATGTGGGGGGAGAGTTCTATAATCAGGTGAACCCGATTATGAATGATTAGACTTCTTAAAAAGTTTTCCAGGACGGATTTTGATGCGTTTATTAGATAACTTTTCGGGATGGTTTTAGTATATTGCATATCGTTCTTAAACAAATCATACTGCGAATGATCAAGTAAATGATTTGATCCTTAACAGTCCAAATTTTCTCTGACACATGGGAAAATAGCGCAGTGGCGTTCGTATCGTTTTAAGCAATGCAGAAGGACATACCGGGTAAAGGCCAATACTATTTTAAAACAAAAGGTCAAATTCACAGGCGTATTTCGTTTGAATCAATGTTTGTTTTTAGAAACCGACCAGCGTACCAGGAGAAGCCTGCTAGTTTCACATAAAAATCCTTTTTGATGTTGTTAGTGGGCAAGCTAAAAATAATGATATTTAATGTAAAATAATCTATTAGAGTTCACTATTAAAAAAAAGGAAGTTTTCATCAACGTTCTATAATGTGGACCACCCGGGATCGGTCTCCTAGTGATTACAATGATTTAAAATAGCGTTTTCCATATTTTTTTCCCTCTGTAAATTGCTTCACTTTCATACTTGTACTTCGCGATTTACTAAATTTTTTTACCATTCCAACACATTTCTTACAGTTATAATATCTAAAGTTAAAATGAATATATTCGTGAAGTTTAATAATTTAAAAAAATCGCATAGCATATTCAAGTAATTTATAAGATTATTAAAAAAATATATAGTATAAGTATTAACACATTTCTGGAGATATTTGTTATTATTGAATATTTTTAACGCCTTTCATATCTTTGCAGGCGTAATATGAAACACTTTATGTAATGATTTTAGACCTAATATTCGTATTCACCTTTTGAAGATATTAAAATATTAAATTAGAAATTAAGCATTTTTTTTTTTAAATGCAGATTGCTACATAATAAAATAACTTAATTATTGGATCCATTTAATCCACTTGATTGACCAATGTGATAAATTTATTTCATCATCTCCTGGTAGTAAATACCAGCAGTGATACGAACAATTTCTCTTCGGTAAACATTATTAGATCTTCTCTCGATTCTTCCATACAAATATTTATTGTGTTAGAATACATGATGTTACAAAAATAATTTTAAAATGCCTACTACAAATTATATCAATTTATTATAAATCTCACACCGTAAAATTAGAGCAATTAAATATGTATTCAGAAATGAAAACAATTTACGGTCAACTGTATATGTTTAATCTCTGTTGTTCATGGCAATCGGCTGTATTTTCGCAGCCGATAATGATAATAAACAAGGCCAATGTTTCTTTCGAAGATTGACTCATTATTGTGTTTATGTGTGGCTTAGTACAATAATATAGTAGGAGTAGCGGATAGAGCTAACTTGAGGGGTCCCGGGACACATTTTCAAAAGAATTTAATTTATTGAGTTAAAATTTTGAATTTTTTTGTGATGGTTAACTATATCATTTGTAAACAAAATCAAATGATAAAACTTCTCATAGCTTTTTTAAAAAAAAAATTAAAATTTATGAAAAAAGCGGTATAACTTAAAATCGTTATAACTCGAAATATTATTTGTAGAATTTAAATTGTTTTTCATTTAAATAAACAGATATATATATATATTTTAATTTAGAGCCAGCATTTTGAAAAATATTAATTTAAAAAAATAATAAAAATATTTAAACTATTTAAATAATTTAAAACATTTAAATTATAAAAATATTTAAAAAATTACAAAAAAAAAGTGGTGCAACTTTTTTTTTAAAAATCATATTTTCAAAAGTAAATATTTTTTTCAAATATGCTGGCTCAAAAGTAAAGTAAAATAATTGAAAAAGATATGTTCCGAGTTTCAACCCCTTTCTTTAACGGTTCTCGAGTTATAAGAATTTAAATATGAGAAATGGTGAAAAAACCTATCATGAAGAAAAACGCAATTTCACAAGAACCCGTTTCCTTGACAACCATAGCTTGAAAGGCAGATTTTGAAAACAAACCAAAACGAAAAAATTAATATTTCCTGTTCTAATTAAGATAGAAACATGATTTAAACATAATTTTAAGCAGAAAACAGCAGAGACATTTTTAATCAAAAAAAAAAAAAAAAAAAAAAAAAAAAATGAAAATTTGAAGATTATTGTGTCCCTGACCCCCTTAATGCAACAATGTTAAAGAAGCCGCTGCGTAATAGAAGAAGAGAGAAGGAAATCTCGTAGGGGATTTTTTAAAACTGGTTTAAGCAAAGGAAAAAAATAAGCTTTTGCATTACTACTAGCGCCACCTATCCAAAATATTTGAAAACAATATTTAAAAAAATCTTTAGAACATAATCTTTCCAACATTACAGTAAGAAGTATATAAATAAGTAAACGAATAAGTAATTAAGTATCTACAAGTTTTACTTTTAAAATTTAAAAGCAGTTCATTTTTTATGACATAATAATGTTATTAACTTTTGTTTCTTTTTACATTAATACTCTATCTTATAGCAGTCTTGAACTGCAGTTAAACCTATATTTAATATAAATTTATCTATTCTTTCAAGTTTTTAACTTAAAATAACTTCCATTTTTCTTTATTATCCACAGCACCTATGCTAGTAAAATCTTTCACTTATCTATATTTAGTAGTTGTAAACAACTACACATTTATTTCAATCCCAATGGCTCAAATTTTAAAAGACATCACAATACTCAGACTGGGTGTGAAGTTGATGACAACTGGGAAACCCCTTAACTGCTGCCTCACTGTTCAGCACTTCAGCCGTACTTAAGGCCAGCGTGTGTGTCAGCACCAGCTAGAGTGTTCCTCTCCGTGCTTTTGCTTCTGATGATGTCTCAGGCCCACGGGTCTGGCTCTACTGCTCCTGGCGGTAATGGTGAGATGAGTTGCACATCTTCCATGTCTTCTCTTTCTACTAACAACTCTAAAAGTAATAGGATTAATATTATGGAAATGATAAATAAGTATCCTAATGAATTTAACAGTCCTTCTGAAATTATGCTTAATGATAAACCTCACTAATTAACTAGTTTTGATAAATTGTAACTAACTTAAATTCTCGCAAAGCCAATAACATGTTGGATGCTATCCAACTTGTAGTAAATTTTAAAATGCAAGATGGCAGCGTAAAACTTATGGACACTGATGAGGACTTTACCCCTGTTAAAAGTAAAAGTAAAAAACGTGAAAGTAAAGGGCAACATAAAGCTGCTGCTAAAAAAACCCCCTAATGATGAAATCCTCAAAGACGACGAGAATGAAAGCATCTCTGAATGAGAGACTAGTGAAATAGCTAATGATGAAGATACTAGTGAAAAAAACTAAGAAAAGACCTAAACCAATCATGGTTACTGGTATTCCAAACATCATAGAATTTCTAAATGAACTTTCATCATGCAGAAAATTCAATTATGTAGCAAATTTAGCAGGAGAATTCATTCGAATCTCCCCAGCAACCTTCCGCGACAAAATGTTGCTTCATGAACATTTTAAGGGAAACCTTATTTTGCAATGCGAATGTCTGCTGTGGGTGTGTTTGTGTTGTGCGATCTGTCGTTATTTAAAAGAAACTCTAGAAATGTTTTTAAACTAACTAAAAATTTGCTAAATTATTCTGGAACGTTGTACTGAAAAAATCTGTAAACTTCCTGAGGAATGAACAGATCTATTGCTTGCGAATGCGCGTGCTAGCGAATTAATTGTCACCTGTACATACGAGTAGTAGGAATATTTCAGAAAATGAAATTATTACTTCCTGTTATAAGAACTTATGAAAAGGGAAAACGTTCCGTAAATATACGCGGGACGCGGGACGTTACCATTTTTTTACGGTGCACTCACTGAATTTGAAAATGCCATTTTTTAAATTTAAAATTTTAAAGATTGGTATATTTCTATTTTGATCATTTCAAATACATGATTAAGTACGCAGTAAAAGGAAACACTATTGGAGAATCATATTGAAATTCTTAATTTATTGTCTCAACACAGCTTATTTAAACACAATTTCTGCTTTAAACATAATTTTAATGCAATTTATTAAAATACCATATACATTTACATTCGTTAATATCTTAAAAGTCTCTCAGCATTTAGGACATTATCTTTGCGCTAATAGGCTACTGAAGAAAACAAGTTGCCTAAATGCGTGGAAAACTTTAGAACTCAAATATGAAAACTTTTCGCGTTTTCCCGAACTAACTTTGCATGTAAATGAAACACACATGATAGCCATTGACGTCCGTAATTTTATTTGATCTTCAAAGTTAACAGAAAAAACTTGAACCAATTTCGGGATTTTTTATCGCATTTAGGAAACATTGGGGCCCTATAAAATGAGCGACGTCCATTGGAATGTGAATTTGTTTAATATAAAACGTTTTAAATGTTCATTAAGATGAGATGCCTCATTATACAGAATTTATTTATAATTCTTGCATTAACATTACAAGGAAAAGAACATTATCGCATTTAGGGGTCATCACATTTAGGGGCACTGGTCGTATAAATAAAATAAAAGTATCTGCTTTGTTTTATTCTTCTCACACCACTTTATTAAACAAATGTTATTTTTATGATAAAAATTTGGTGAGAACTGCCTCGTTGTTGATGATGATGTTCATGTTGACGCTCGGTTTGTATCGAGTGTGTCTGTGGAGTGTATAAAGATAGACTTCGAATGGGATTTCAGGTGAAGCTTTCGATGGTGGTCCTACTATGTGGCAGGTTGCTCAATTAATATAATTGGTGGGGACAGAGGAGCAGAAGAGACCGGGAAAATTCATATCCAGTCCCCGACCTTGGCTACGGTGTGATTTCCCCCTACAGTTTATAGAATTTATTTAAAATAAACAAAAACATCGATATTTCATATGAAAAGTAACATTTGGTTTGATGCATTTTTGATTACTTCGCGTTGTTAATATATAATTTAGCGAATTTTTTTGGCTAAATTTTATTTTTTGTATATCCCTCTCTTACTGTTAATTTGCTAGTAAAAATTTCCATAGCACACATTACACAGTCTACTTTTTAATAGTTTTACGCAGAAACATTTATAAGCTTTGTTATTTTGGTCATTTGTCAGTTTGATACTAATATTAAAATTACAAATTTTATGATAAAAAAAATAAAGTTTATAGTTTATTATTATTAGATATTTTTTATATTTTTACAAATTACCCCCATTTTTTCTTTTTCCATTTCTCTTCAGTTGGTGGATTTCGTACATTTTATAAAAAAATATTAGATTTTCATCAATTTAATTGTAAAGAAAAATTGAGTAATTTTTCTCTTACATTACAGAAATTTCTTTAACAATCCAGCTAGAAATTTATTCGAAAACTATTATAGACAATCATCTCCACAAACCACCTCTATTTTTTTTTCTCCAAAAATCTTCTTTATAATTAAAAAATATTTAAGAATATTTAATTTTTTTTTTTTTTTGGATGCAATTAAAAATTTTTTTTTCATAAATTACTTTGATATTCGAAACATTAGGAATGCATTAGGGATTTTCTTATTAGATGTGCCAAGAAAAATATTTAGTTTTTACATAATCTTTTTAGATTCCTTGGAAAAATAAATAATGATTATTTTATTTTACTTTTTAAGTATTCCTATATGCTTAAGTTTTTCTATATGCTTTTTACATCCTTTATAATGTATTGTAGTTTTTCTGTCAAAGAAAAATGAATAAATGAAAACATTTATAAATCGTAAATGTGGAATTCTTGAGTGAATGCAAATGACGTCATTTTATATAAAACAAAAGCGTGTATTTTAAGTCTTAAAACTGAAGTATGTTTTGTACTATCTATCTATCTATCTATCTATCTATATATATATATATATATATATATATAAGTTTTCTTATCGGAAGCGACACAAATTTCTGAAAAAGCAGAATTCCTGTTTTCTAGTTTACAAATCTTTAAAGGTTGCAATTGTTTTTTGTTTTTTTTTTAACAATTTATAAAGAATTTTATAGAGACTGCAAAAGAAAAATATCTTGTGAAACATTTCATATTAAAATCTATTGATAATGCTAAATAGAAACTTAACAAGGAAATCTTGCAATTATTACTCAATAATTATATATATTTAAACACGTAATGTAGAGCTCATATCGATATTAAAATAAAACAAGTTACAATATGTTATTGTCTGAGCGAAGCGAAGGCTAATACTCAGCGAAATATTACTGTCTGAACACATTACAGCTACGATGGATATTAACGCCATGTCCTACTAAAAAAAAAAGCCTAATAAAAACCTTTCGTCAAGCATAACTCAAAAAATATTTGTCAGATTTCGTTTCTGATTGCTCCAGAAGGTACCTATGAGGGCCACCTACTGAATGCACCTACTATGAAAAATAAGTTCCAAACCGTTTAAAAATTATATTAAAAAAACTGATAAAAAAGCACAATTTATCTGCATACGTCATAGAAATTTGGTGTGCGTCACTTTCACCGGTGGATGTTTTCGTAGACAACTGGTTTGAATACATGGAGCAAATAAAAAAAAATATGCACGCAGTAATATTGAATAGATCGGTTTCAACCACGTGATCACAAACCTTGGAACAAGACGTGGCAACCAGTTTTGGTGGGCAAACAAATAATAATACAGTACTCCGTACCACCGTGTTGCCTGTTCTATAAAATCTGGCCTGTTCTACAACAGCTTAAATCCGGCTAAAAACTCAGGCTAAAATATAGTTGTGAGTCTATCGACTGGAAATTAACAGATTTTTTTAATACTCGTATAACAAGGAGATTATCTTTCTCTGGATGTCTGTCTGTCTATCATACAAAATGCAATTTTCTTGTAAAGGAGGATATTATTATGCAGTAAAACCTCCATAACGGACACACCCGATTAGTGGACCCTCTGTTTAGCGGACATTTTTTCGATTACCAACACTTAAATAACTGTACATTTTTTACCCTCAGTAGCGGACATCTCCAAATAGAGGACAAATTCTGCCCTCCTGAGGTGTTCGCTATTCAGAGGTTTTACTTGTAAAACCTCCAAAACGGACACAACCGATTACCGGATACCTCTATTTAGCGGACATTTTTTCGATTACCAAAACTTAAATAACTGTACATGTTTTACTCTCAGTAGCGGACAACTCCAAATAGAGGACAAATTCTGCATTCACGAGGTGACCGCTATTCAGAGGTTTTACTGTATATATTATTGATAGTTATTTTACAGGGCCGCACAAAAGAATAATAATATATGAAAAGAATATAAACTAAATCCGGGATTGGTAGATCGCTGATGGTAATGTAATTTTAGGATGTTGTTACAGTCATCCGCAGCATGTTTTTAGAGTTTCGTTCATCTAACGAAACCCTACCTGTCTCACTCCTTTGTCTGTCTGTCTGTCACAGAGCCCATTCTCAGAAACTATATATGTCGGAGACTTGAAAATTTGGATACTTATAGCTGAACACCACACATCAAGCTGCAAATAATAAAATTTTCAAAAAGTCTAATATTTAACCCTCTGGGCTCTAACTTGTGTATTTTAAACAATTTTTTAAACTCAGCTCCTAATTAAGTTGGAGACATGAAATTTTGCATTCTTATAGCTGAACACCTCAACATCAAACGACAAATAAAAAAATTTTGAAAACGGTCCAATATTTAACCCTCTGTGCTCTAACTTGTGTATTTTAAGCAATTTTTCTAATTCATCCCCTAATTAAGTTGGAGACATTAAAGTTTGGATACTTATAGCTGAACACTTGCGAAAACACGATAAATCATAAAATTTTGAAAAAGTCATATTTAACCCTCCGGTCTCTCACTTCTGTATTTTAAGCAATTTTTCTAACTCAGCCCCTAATTAAGTTGGAGGCATGAAATTTTGCCTACTTATAACTGAACACCTCACATCAAACGACAAATAATAAAATTTTGAAAAAGTCTAATATTTAACCCTCTGGGCTCTAACTTGTGTATTTTAAACAATTTTTCTAACTCAGCCCCTAATTAATTTGGAGACATAAAATTTAGCATACTTATAGCTGAACACTTCACATGAAACGACAAATAATAAAATTTTGAAAAAGTCTAATATTTAACCCTCTGGGCTCTAACTTGTGTATTTTAAGCAAATTTTCTAACTCAGCCCCTAATTAAGTTGGAGACATTAAAGTTTGAATACTTATAGCTGAACACTTGCGATAACACGATAAATCATAAAATTAAAAAAAAAACATATTTAACCCTCCGGTCTCTCACTTCTGTATTTTAAGCAATTTTTCTAACTCAACCACTAATTACGTTGGAGACATGAAATTTTGCATACTTAAAGCTAAACACCTCACATCAAACGACAAATAATAAAATTTTGAAAAAGTCTAATATTTAACCCTCTGGGCTCTAACTTGTGAACTTTAAGCAATTTTTCTAACTCATCCCCTAATTAAGTTGGAGACATTAAAGTTTGGATACTTATAGCTGAACACTTCACATGAAACGACAAATAATAAAATTTTGAAAAAGTCTAATATTTAACCCTCTGGGCTCTAACTTGTGTATTTAAAAAAAACATTCTATCTCAGCCCCTAATTAAGTTGGAGACATGAAATTTAGCATACTTATGGCTGAACACCTCACATCAAACGACAAATAATAAAATTTTGAAAAAGTCTAATATTTAACCCTCTGGGGTCTAACTTGTGTATTTTAAGCAATTTTTCTAACTCAGCCCCTAATTAAGTTGGAGACATAAAATTTTGCCTACTTGTAACTGAACACCTCACATGAAACGACAAATAATAAAATTTTGAAAAAAGGTCTAATATTTAATCCTCTGGGCTCTAACTTGTGTATTTTAAACAATTTTTTAAACTCAGCCCCTAATTAAGTTGGACACATGAAATTTTGCATTCTTATAGCTGAAAACCTCACATCAAACGACAAATAATAAAATTTTGAAATAGGTGTAATATTTAACACTCTGGGCTCCAACTTGTGTATTTTAAACAATTTTTCTAATTCATCCCCTAATTAAGCTGGAGACATTAAAGTTTGGATACTTATAGCTGAACACCTGCGATAACACGATAAATCATAAAATTTTGAAAAAGTCATATTTAACCCTCCGGTCTCTAACTTGTGTATTTTAAGCAATTTTTCTAACTCAGCCCCTAATTACGTTGGAGACATGAAATTTTGCATACTTATAGCTGAACACCTCACATCAAACGACAAATAATAAAATTTTGAAAAAGTCTAATATTTAACACTCTGGGCTCTAACTTGTGTATTTTAAACAATTTTTCTAACTCAGCCCCTAATTAATTTGGAGACATGAAATTTAGCATACTTATAGCGGAACACTTCACATGAAACGACAAATAATAAAATTTTGAAAAAGTCTAATATTTAACACTCTGGTGTCTAACTTGTGTATTTTAAGCAATTTTTCTAACTCAGCCCCTAATTAAGTTGGAGACATGAAATTTTGCATACTTATAACTGAACACCTCACATCAAACGACAAATAATAAAATTTTGAAAAAAGGTCTAATATTTAACCCTCTGGGTTCTAACTTGTGTATTTTAAACAATTTTTTAAACTCAGCCCCTAATTAAGTTGGAGACATGAAATTTTGCGTTCTTATAGCTGAACACCTCACATCAAACGACAAATAATAAAATTTTGAAATAGGTCTAATATTTAACACTTTGGACTCTAACTTGTGTATTTTAAGCAATTTTTCTAATTCATCCCCTAATTAAGTTGGAGACATTAAAGTTTGGATACTTATAACTGAACATTTGCGATAACACGATAAATCATAAAATTTTGAAAAAGTCATATTTAACCCTCCGGTCTCTCACTTGTGTATTTTAAGCAATTTTTCTAACTCAGCCCCTAATTACGTTGGAGACAAGAAATTTTTCATACTTATAGCTGAACACCTCACATCAAACGACAAATAATAAAATTTTGAAAAAGTCTAATATTTAACCCTCTGGGCTCTAACAACTGTATTTTAAGCAAATTTTCTAACTCAGCCCCTAATTAAGTTGGAGTCATGAAATTTAGCATACTTATAGCTGAACACCTCACATCAAACGACAAATAATAAAATTTTGAAAAAGTCTAATATTTAACACTCTGGGCTCTAACTTGTGTATTTTAAACAATTTTTCTAACTCAGCCCCTAATTAATTTGGAGACATGGAATTTAGCATACTTATAGCTTAACACTTCACATGAAACGACAAATAATAAAATTTTGAAAAAGTCTAATATTTAACCCTCTGGGCTCTAACTTGTGTATTTTAAGCAAATTTTCTAACTCAGCCCCTAATTAAGTTAGAGAAATGAAATTTTGCATACTTATAGCTGAACACCTCACATCAAACGACAAATAATAAAATTTTGAAAAAGTCTAATATTTAACCCTCTGGGCTCTAACTTGTGAATTTTAAGCAATTTTTCTAACTCAGCCCCTAATTAAGTTGGAGACATGAAATTTTACATACTTATAGCTGAACACTTGCGATAACACGATAAATCATAAAATTTTGAAAAAGTCATATTTAACCCTCTAGTCTCTCACTTCTGTATTTTAAGCAATTTTTCTAACTCAGCCCTAATTACGTTGGAGACATGAAATTTTGCATACTTAAAGCTAAACACCTCACATCAAACGACAAATAATAAAATTTTGAAAAAGTCATAAATAACCCTCCGGCCTCTAACTTCTGTATTTTAAGAAATTTTTCTAACTCAGCCCCTAATTACGTTGGAGACATGAAATTTTGCATACTTATAGCTGAACACCTCACATCAAACGACAAATAATAAAATTTTGAAAAAGTCTAATATTTAACCCTCTGGGCTCTAACTTGTGTATTTAAAAAAAAAAATTCTAACTCAGCCCCTAATTAAGTTGGAGACATGAAATTTAGCATAATTATGGCTGAACACCTCACATCAAACGACAAATAATAAAATTTTGAAAAAAGCTAATATTTAACACTCTGGTATCTAACTTGTGTATTTTAAGCAATTTTTCTAACTCAGCCCCTAATTAAGTTGGAGACATGAAATTTTGCATACTTATAACTGAACACCTCACATCAAACGACAAATAATAAAATTTTGAAAAAAGGTCTAATATTTAACCCTCTGGGTTCTAACTTGTGTATTTTAAACAATTTCTTAAACTCAGCCCCTAATTAAGTTGGAGACATGAAATTTTGCGTTCTTATAGCTGAACACCTCACATCAAACGACAAATAATAAAATTTTGAAATAGGTCTAATATTTAACACTCTGGACTCTAACTTGTGTATTTTAAGCAATTTTTCTAATCCATCCCCTAATTAAGTTGCAGACATTAAAGTTTGGATACTTATAACTGAACACTTGCGATAACACGATAAATCATAAAATTTTGAAAAAGTCATATTTAACCCTCCGGTCTCTCACTTGTGTATTTTAAGCAATTTTTCTAACTCAGCCCCTAATTACGTTGGAGACAAGAAATTTTTCATACTTATAGCTGAACACCTCACATCAAACGACAAATAATAAAATTTTGAAAAAGTCATAAATAACCCTCCGGTCTCTAACTTCTGTATTTTAAGCAATTTTTCTAACTCAGCCCCTAATTACGTTGGAGACATGAAATTTTGCATACTTATAGCTGAACACCTCACATGAAACGACAAATAATAAAATTTTGAAAAAGTCTAATATTTAACACTCTGGGCTCTAACTTGTGTATTTTAAACAATTTTTCTAACTCAGCCCCTAATTAATTTGGAGACATGAAATTTAGCATACTTATAGCTGAACACATCACATGAAACGACAAATAATAAAATTTTAAAAAAGTCTAATATTTAACCCTCTGGGCTGTAACTTGTGTATTTTAAGCAAATTTTCTAACTCAGCCCCTAATTAAGTTAGAGAAATGAAATTTTGCATACTTATAGCTGAACACCTCACATCAAACGACAAATAATAAAATTTTGAAAAAGTCTAATATTTAACCCTCTGGGCTCTAACTTGTGTAACTTAAACTAATTTTCTAACTCAGCCTCTAATTGGAGACATGAAATTTTACATACTTATAGCTGAACACTTGCGATAACACGATAAATCATAAAATTTTGAAAAAGTCATATTTAACCCTCCGGTCTCTCACTTCTGTATTTTAAGCAATTTTTCCAACTCAGCCCTAATTACGTTGGAGACATGAAATTTTGCATACTTAAAGCTAAACACCTCACATCAAACGACAAATAATAAAATTTTGAAAAAGTCATAAATAACCCTCCGGCCTCTAACTTCTGTATTTTAAGCAATTTTTCTAACTCAGCCCCTAATTACGTTGGAGACAAGAAATTTTTCATACTTATAGCTGAACACCTCACGTCAAACGACAAATAATAAAATTTTGAAAAAGTCTAATATTTAACCCTCTGGGCTCTAACTTGTGTATTTAAAAAAAACAATTCTAACTCAGCCCTAATTAAGTTGGAGACATGAAATTTAGCATAATTATGGCTGAACACCTCACATCAAACGACAAATAATAAAATTTTGAAAAAGTCTAATATTTAACACTCTGGTGTCTAACTTGTGTATTTTAAGCAATTTTTCTAACTCAGCCCCTAATTAAGTTGGAGACATGAAATTTTGCATACTTATAACTGAACACCTCACATCAAACGACAAATAATAAAATTTTGAAATAGGTCTAATATTTAACACTCTGGACTCTAACTTGTGTATTTTAAGCAATTTTTCTAATTCATCCCCTAATTAAGTTGGAGACATTAAAGTTTGGATACTTATAACTGAACACTTGCGATAACACGATAAATCATAAAATTTTGAAAAAGTCATATTTAACCCTCCGGTCTCTCACTTGTGTATTTTAAGCAATTTTTCTAACTCAGCCCCTAATTACGTTGGAGACAAGAAATTTTTCATACTTATAGCTGAACACCTCACATCAAATGACAAATAATAAAATTTTGAAAAAGTCATAAATAACCCTCTGGGCTCTAACAACTGTATTTTAAGCAAATTTTCTAACTCAGCCCCTAATTAAGTTGGAGTCATGAAATTTAGCATACTTATAGCTGAACACCTCACATCAAACGACAAATAATACAATTTTGAAAAAGTCTAATATTTAACCCTCTGGGCTCTAACTTGTGTAACTTAAACTAATGTTCTAACTCAGCCCCTAATTAAGTTGGAGACATGAAATTTTACATACTTATAGCTGAACACTTCACATAAAACGACAAATAATAAAATTTTGAAAAAATCTAATATTTAACCTCTAATATTTTGTCTCGCGCAATTTTTAAATTTAAACTTTTTTGCAATATTATTTTTTGTTCATTTTGCATAATAAGTGTGATGTGACGTAATCTTTTCTATTTAAGACTTCTAACGCATGTTAATGAATTTATTTTACAATATCCTTTCTCTTTTAAAATTCACATGTAAATATAGTTTTTATGGCGTAATTTCCAATAAGTGCCTGCTTTTTATACCTAATTATTTAATTCTAATTTGAAGGTTTTTCCTGTATAATAGTAACGTGTAAATATTTTTTTTTTATTTGAAGGAAACATTTTCGTTTGGGTTGTTTATACAGTTGGCAACAGTTTAAATTAATACCATTTTCTAAAATATGTAAAAAATATCTGTCGAAATGCTGAATATTTGAATTTAACATAGAAATAAAACCTCAAAAAACGAGTCAAATTAAAAAAATTAATGGAATCTGCACACCGGGATCTTCTATTGAATAAAATGATTAAATTCCCATGTATAGTTTTTGCTCCTATAAAACTTTTTTAATGGAACGATTTTGCCCAACTTTAGTATTAAATATCTCTTAAAATAATTCTTGTATTTGAAAACTGTATGCATCAGCGTGTTGATCAAACATTTCTCTATAATACCACCGATTTTCATATTTTTGTATGCAATAGTTTTCTTAATATTAACGAAGAAAGACCTCCGGTCACAAAAAAAATCAAAACTGGCGGCGGCGGTGACAGCGTTAGTTACTTTTTTTAGAATAGAGATATATATATAAATGAAAAATTGTCGATCTGTCTGTTTTTAATTCTATAAAAATCCAGAATTTGGAAGCCAAAATTGTGAAAAGATACGTACATGTGTATTAAAACATGGCCGAGGCAACTAAAGTAATCCAGAATCGAAATAATTTGTAGTTAATTTTTTATTAATAATAAATCACCAATTTAACAGCAATTTTTTATTAAATTTAAACATTTTTCGTTATAGCAGTTGCCAACAATTAAAATACACATTAAAATTATTACTACAACAATTAATTTTCTACTGCAAGATTTCCACGTGAAAAATAAAAATGAAATAAATAGTTTGCCGAAATAAAAAAAAAAAAAAGTGAATAATACATCATAACTTTTCTATTGCAAGATATTCAATGTGAAAAATGAAAATGAAATAAATTGTTTGACGAATTTAAATGAAAGTGAATATAACTTCATAACTTTCCTATTTCAAGGTTTCCACGTAAAAGAGGAAAATATTACTTCATATTGTAAATATAAGGAACGTGGTGAATATAGTATAACGTCATATGAGTGTGAAAAATGTATTGAAGCATGATAAAATCCCGATTAGGGAAATATTGGCGTATTTTAACATTATTGCTCCAATTATAAATTGAAATAGGTTCATTTATAGCTGTATTCTTTTGCATCTGCTATAAACATTTATACATTTTTATATAGCTTTTTCATATGATACATTCATACAACATTTCGACTGCTTTTTTAATGTTTGTTTTGTGTTGTATGTTAAATTTTGAAATTGATTTTTCAGAACAAACATCGTTCAAATTCTGGGCAACGCCGGGCACTTTAGTTTGTAGCAGATAAATGGCTCTTGTATCTGTACATGTAATGCTAATATTATAAAGCGTTATAATATTATAAAGTGTATAATATTATTAATGCTTGTACGTTTGTGAGGTGTTATCTCTGAAACTACATAGCCAACTTAAAAAAAATGTTGGTGGACACCTCTGCTCCGAAAAAAAGACTGTATTTTATGTCAGTGCAAGAATATACATCGCTGCAGGAGCAAAAAAGTTCTAAAATTGCGATTTCTGCGATATTGATTGGGTTAAAAACTTTAAATTTTGTGTGGTAGTTACTTTTAAGATTTAAATACTCATAATGAACGCTCTCTAAAAGGTTCAATTTGACGGATAAACGTAAAAATTTCCAGAAAGGTTTTAAACTATGATTTATTTGGAAATACTGAAATTTTTGGGATACTGTTGGGGTTAGAAACTAGAACTTTGGCATGGTAGTAATTTATAATATGTAAATGCACGTTGAAGAACGTATTCTAAAAAATCGAAAGACTATACAAAGCGGAAAAAGATCTAAATATGATCTAAGTAACGAAGTACATGGAATTGTTAGGAATATAAACATGAAAGTTGACATGGCTGTATTTATCATGACCTAAATTCTCGCAAAAGAACAATTTCTAAAAATGTCGCTATATAAAACAGTGCAAAAACAAAAAACTTTCGAATTTTTTTTTTTTCTGTATTACTGCTGAGCCGAAAATCTTGAAATTTTGCTTCGGGGTAGTTTTAAAATATACAATTGTCTCTATGAATGGTTTCTAAAAAAATTAAAATTTAAAAAGATGAAATTAACGGAAAGCGATCTCAATTACCATTAATTTGGGAATTATTAGTATAGCAACTTTAAATATTTCATAATGCTGCATTTCCTCCGCAAAACATGCAATTTAAATGCAACAAAACTGATAGATACCCACCTAGCATTAAATAAATTTTGTAAATATTGAATAAAGACCTGTATGAAACAGTGAGTTGGTTGCCTGAATGTACTTGTTAAAGTGTTCCTTCTCTAGGCTTTTCTCTCTCTCGCCAAGGCCACTAACGGAGGGAAGTGCCGTTTTAAATGTGATATGAATTTTTTATCTGATTCATTTTTCTAGACATTTTATCATAAGGTCATATTCTCAATTAATAAATAGTAGATTATTTATATATTAACTTATTCTGGTGAAATTTCATAATCGGGTTCATATTGGCGTATTGTAGCTTGCATGATTTGCTGATTAAATATGTATGGATTTGTAAATTACTTCAAATGACACTTTGACAGCTCAAAAGTTATGCAGACGATATATTCAGATCTTGTGTCATACTTTATGTTGCAATCTTTGCCGATTTCTTTTATTTAACACATGCTAAATACAGCTCAACTTGTGCAGAATATGTTTGAAAACAAAACAATACGGCGTATGTAGTGGCCAGCATACACTCATCATTTAAATCCGATCGATCATATCTAAAACACACTCTAACGAAGCATTGCATGCCACTGTTGATGTATTCGGTACTTTGATACTATATCAGATTTTGAGGAGAGAATTCCTTAACTGTTATCGACAACCTCATTGCATCCGTGGAAAACAGATATTGTACAATATTAACTATTCCAGGGGAGCACACACTATATAAAGTATATTCCATTCTTTTTAAACATCATATATTTGTCATTTAAAGTTACTCAAATTGGAGCGGGTCGTCTGATTATGCTCTTGACTCATTTTATACAGTTTAAATTCCGGTATAAGATAATTTAGTGTTTCATTTTCTATTTTACTTTTAATATATTGCATACTTTCAATTTTATATCCATGCATGGCTGTCATGCGTGGTTTGCTTTCCCATTTTTTTAAACAGTGTATACGAATTTATATATAAGATTTTGTAATTCTACGATTCGTTTATTTTCATCATTTCAATTTATCGCAGTATATGGACAATTAAAGATAACATCTCATTTTCTTTGCTTCCACATGTTATTGTTAAATCTATGCTCCAGCAATATCGCTCAGACTAATCCCTCTGAGGGAAGTCCTAGTTTTATAAAAAACCGAAGATGCTTTTTCAACTCAACGATGTTTTTATATGGAAAAAAAGAGAATTTTATGTATTTTTTAAAAGGATGCTAGTTTATGTTTTTCTAAATGCTTTCCGACTATTATAAGAATTTAATATTTTAGTTTTGAAAAAATATAAGTTTAATTTCAAAAGTAGATCATCCGTTTTTAATTAGACATTATTCATCTAAGTAATAATAATAAGTAATATTACATAGAGAATAATAATAATAAGCTTGAATTGCTAGTTTATGCTCTTGTTAACTTGTATGTAGTGCATCAATTTTTGAAGAAATGTCCGCATATTTATAACATAAAATTATTATATATGTATATATATTTATATACACTGGCCTCCAAAAGTTAAGGTACAGGGACTGGATGCTTTCGATTGCACACGTTTTGTCGAATATCTACAAAAATTATAGGCGAATTGTTCTTGAACTTCTGGGATGAAAAAACATGTTTGATTTTATATTTATTGGTGAAGATTTAGTCGGGGGTACAATTAGGGGGCTAATAATAAATTTAATAATAAAATAATATTTGCGATCACCTATGTAGCAGGAAAGGCTGGAAATGGTTTGTCACTGTGGTAAACGACTAATTGGGTCCTGTTCAACGTTTGTATGCATTTGTGTAAGCATAGCCCTCATATTCGTGAAGATGTTAGCATTTTTGTGAAAAATTCAAACGGTTTTTTGTTTATAGCATGCAGAGTTTTCAACCAAATTTAACGCAACTTTCCAAAAACATGAAAAAAGTAGTAGAAACATTATACTGCAATTAAAACATGAATATATTGAATGATTGATGAGATATGGACATTTTTATGTGATAATTTTTTAACTGCGCATGCGCGGAAGATTTCAAAATTTTTATTTCATAATTTGGTAGTAAGCTATTTAGGTCAACTTATATAAAATGTCCAGTCAAATATCGCGAAAATTCACAAAGATAGGGTCGATATAGTGAGTTGCTTCCTAAAAATAGCTTTATTATAAGGGATTTTCCACAATTTTTCAATCAGCTCGCTATATCTTTCTAAGTTTTCACAATATTTGATTGAACTTTTATTTGAAGTTGCCCCAAAATACTGACTACCAAATTATGAAATAAAAATTTTGAAATCATCCGCGCATGCGCAGTTAAAAATTATCTCATAAAAATACCCATATCTCATCAAATATTCAATATATTCATGTTTTAATTGCAGTATAATGTTTCTACTACTCTTTGTCAGGTTTTTGGAAAGTTGCGTTAAATTTGGTTGAAAACTCTGTATGCTATAAACAAAAACCTTTTGAATTTTTCACAAAAACGTTAACATCTTCACGAATATGAGTGCTATGCTTACACAAATGCATACAAACGTTGAACAGGACCCAAATAGTCATTTACCACAGTGACAAACCATTTCGAACCTTTCCTGTTACATAGGGGATCGCAAATATTATTTTATTATTAAATTTATTATTAGCCCCCTAATTGTACCCCCGACTAAATCTTCACCGGGAAATATAAAATCAAACATGTTCTTTTCATCCCAGAAGTTCAAGAACAATTCGCCAATAATTTTTGTAGATATTCGACAAAAAGTGTGCAACCGAAAGCATCCAGACCCTGTACCTTAACTTTTGGAGGCCAGTGTATATATCTAAATCTTAACCGCTTGAGGGGCGGTGGTACCTACAATTAATAAAGTTTTACGCCAAAAAAATTTTATTAAATTTTACTTTTCTAACTTTGTTGGAAAAAAGTCGTTAAATTGCTTTTACTTATTTTGAAATAGAATTTTTCAAAGATTCCGGTGTGAGTTCAACATTACTGGAACACAATCACTTGCCCCTCAAGGGGTTAAAGTAAGTAATCTTAAATTTTTCATGGATATGCAAACAACAAGGATTTACCTTGTGTAATCGACTCTGGTTCTACAATATCGCCTTTACCTTTTAAGTTTGTTATGTTGTTAAATGCTAAAGTTATAAATATTCCACCTATTACTATTGGCCAAGCCAAAGGAACTGTTGTAATAAATCAATCTTGTAATTTATTGTTTAAAATAGGTAATGTGCAAAAATGTATTAGATTTCTGTTATGTAAAACTGATTTAAAGTATGCCATACTAGAATTGCCAGAGTGTTCTAACTTTATTATAGATTTAATAAATGTGAAGTATTACCAGGAAACCTTGTATTAAATCAATCTCAAAGCATGTCCAGTGATAATTTAAAATTACTTCATTTTAATGTCAATAATAAGTACCAGAGAGTGCAACCCGATTATGAAAATGTCATAACTCCTCAATCCTTTGATCAAATTAATCCTAATGATTCTAAATTACTTGGGGAGGTAAATGCTATAAAAAATGAAACGTTAAGGGATAATATAAGGGATTATTTAGACATATATATATATTTTTTCTTTCTTACAAAGCAAAATTCAAAATAATTGGGTTTTTAAAACCTTTCTTTACAGTTATGCGCGAGTAGAATACACGATTTTTAAGACAGCAAGCTTTAAAATTTTATGCTTTTTCTAAATTTCTTACCAGTTTTAAAAGAATTTTTGACAAAATTTCTATGAAATTTAATAATAAAAATTGATGTTTAAAAACATCTCTGCATGGTTGGCAACCTCTCGATTTCTATAATACCAACATTTTTATGCAGAAATACTTGTTTTAAACAATTGAACAATTTATACAATTAAATAAAGCGAACGTTTTTGTAAGAGTTTACTGGTATTCAAAAAATGGGAAGATTGGCAACTATGTCTTTGTTAAAAGAACATAAAAAAAAGTAGATTGTGACTGAAAGACTGTGAGAGAATTAAATTATTACTTTGTCAGACATTTTTCTCCACTAACAGAAAAATATATTCCCACCACTTTTTACTAAACTCTTCTTATAAACAAATGTTCTCATGTAGCGATTTGAACGTAATGCTGTACGATGCGCAGCCTTATTGTAAGTTCGTGTTAATAAGATTGTGCACGGTACGACTATTTTTTGTGTGTGTGTGTGTGTGTTTGTTTTAAACAGCTTTCGGAATGAGTGGCGAACATTTTATAAGTAACTGTAAAGCCAGACTTTTACTATAAGTTCAGTGTTGCCAGTGGGCTACTTTTTTTTTTTTTTTTTAATTCAGATTTCTTGATTGCCACCACTTTTTTGGAACGGTAAAATTACCTTTGTTTTCTCCTTAATTAACGTGTCATTAAACAAGTCGTATTTTATCATTTCAAAAAAGTGGTGCCAACCAAGAATCTAAATTTTAAAAAAGTAGCCCATCTGGCAACACTGTATCAGTTTCTATCAATTTCATCAAGCTTTGAGGTAATTCCAAAGAATTGTTAGCTGCTTTCTTCTCATACGGGGACGAATATATTGTCAATCAGAATCAAAGAAGGTGACTCTGAATCGAACGAAGATTAGTGTTAGTAGCGTCAAGTTTTCAAAAAGTTTGGGTACACTCAAATATGTTTGAGTAAAATAACACATATAATCCTCCCCCCCCCCTTAATACGTATGCGTTTGGAGAGAGAATAACGAAAGATGATAATTCGAAATGAAATGATGTTTTTTATAAGCAAATTTCTAAATTATTATAATTTAATTATAATTTTATAAATAATTTTATTAAATTATATTCTTATAAGTTCTTCAGTATAAATACATTAATATTTATTTTAAACAACATTGGAATTGCTTACTGAAAATGCAGAAAACTAAATGTCAAGAAACGCATACATTTTAGTCACCTAAGTGCTTTATCAATTCAAGACATCAAAACAGATGCAAACATATGCAGGAAATTTGTTTTGTGAGAAATTTAACTATACATCTGCTGAAGGGGTTTTCAGTGCTCCTGTAAGTCTAATGGAGGTCTTTAATATTTTTCAAACAAAATTATTTATTACTTTGATAACGTTAATAAAACCAAATTTCATTTCAGCGATTAAATAAATAAAAAAATAAATTACGAATTAAATCAATTGAAATTGGGTGGGTGGAGAGAGTAAACTATTAGGTGGATTAGCGCAACATGGGCCCATACAAGTTGGTGCCAATCGTTAGAGGTAAGTGATATTTGTCATCTCTTTACTTAGGGAGCCAACTTCTAAAAATCTGTTAAACTCAGTTGTCTTTCTATTTTTTGTTTTTATAAAATAAAAAAAATCAGCTCATTTCATTCTTACAAGTGCTTACCTAAAAAATGAAACTTTAAAAAATCTAAAAGATAAATGAATACTTTGATAAATGAATACTCAACTTTGAATAAGTTGAAGTTTGAATACTATATAAAACAAATTATCATTATTAAACAAACGCAATGTTTGATGGCGCTTGAAATACATGAACTATAATATGCGTATTTTAAAATTGTGGAGTATTAAATAAATAAGAATGTAAACAAAGGCTATAATTCCATATTCGGGTGCATTTGGGATTATGTTTGCCGCCAAACTTAACATTTTGGAGAAAAAAAAGGATTTTTTTTCGGAACAAAAAGTGCTTTAATTGTTAATTTTTACATTTTGCAGCAAACAATTCAACATTCCCTTCTCCTGTAACTGCAACTACAGAGAAAGTGGCTAAAATTCACATTCTTAAAAATGTACAAATTCGTCAATAACTCCGGTTATAAGTTCTTGATAAACCTTGCGTAAATACGGGTTAGGTTCCCGTAGAACTATCTCCACGGAGGGCACTTCCCCTAGGGCCCATACCTCGTGCAGATAACCGACCATCTTAAATAACACCAACACCGGTTTTATGTTTGTAATTAACTCCGGTTTTAAATTCTATAACAACTCCGATTTTAATCTTCTAGCCCAATACAATGAAATTTCTTTATATGACCTGGAATAGGTATATCTTCCAAATCGGTACTACTTGCGGATTCGCCCGGGGTTCGCCATCTTGATTCTTTGTTGATCATCGCCGATTTTAAATTTCTTAATTTGAATTTCTTTATTTATTTCTGTTGTTATTTATTTTTGTTGTTGTTTATGTTTGTTGTTGTTTATGTTGTTAAATTAAGGATAAAGTGATTATAAATGGCCAGCCAACAAAGAAACAAGATGGCGGACTCCGGGCGAATTCGCAAGTTATTCCAACGGAATAAATTAGCGGTCGAAACAAAAATCACGTGACTTTAATTTAGTTTTACCGCAAAACAAATCTTCACATAAAAAAAACCCTGATTCACCAAAATAATTTTATTACCGTATTTTCTGGTGTATAGCCCGCGGATCAAACAATCGTGCTTCGACCCAGAAATTTTGAAAAATAAAATGTAACTTTTTAAATCACGGCCCGTAAGGTATGGTGACGTCGTTGTAAAGTCACACTGTGACTTTGCGACCGTCGATATGACGCCATAGTGACTAGAATGCGAAGTCGTTATGACCGTTTTAGAGATCGTTTGTGACGTTACATTGTGACCACTCTGTGAAATCACGGTGTGACAAATTTGTGAAAAGTGTGTCATTTGTGACTACTTTGGCATTAATTTTGTGACGAACATGTGACGAAAGCGACAATGCTTTGAAGTCGCATTGTGACCAATTTGTGAAATATGTGTCATTTGTGACGATCTTGTCATAAAACACTGTGGTGATTTCAAATGAAACTCAAATTTCAAATTAATTGCTTAAAAGGCGCAAAGCACAACATAGTGAAAAAGATTCCATGCCGGGACTTGATCCCGGGCCATCAGTATAGCGCACTGACATTCTACCGACTAAACCACATGGAACGATACCCAGTCTGGAAAATTTCGCACTATTACATGTTGGTAAGGCGACAAACGCAGCACAAGATGGAATATTTATCGTGAGCCACCGACATGGAGCAAAGACGAAACTTAATTAAATCCAGCAACAATTGAAACTATATTAATACTTGGAAATTTTTCCAGAGAGAACCATTCGCCTTGTATTGTATGCAAGGCGAATGTTTCTGGAAAAATTTCCAAGTATTAATATAGTTTCAATCGATGCTGGATTTAATTAAGTCTCGTCTTTGCCCTATGTAGGTTGCTCATTATAAATATCCCATCTTGTGCTGCTTTTGTAGCCTTGACAACATGTAATAGTGAGAAATTTTCCAAGCTGAGTCTCGTTCCATGTGATTTAGTCGATAGGATGTCAGTGCGCTACACTGATGGCCCGGGTTCGAGTCCCGGCATGGAATCTCTTTCACTATGTTGGCCCTTTGCGCCTTTTAAGCAATTAATTTGAAATTTGATTTTCATTTGAAATATTGTATGCAAGGTGAATGTTTCCCTCTGGAAAAAATTCCAAGTATTAATACTGTGATGATTCTTGTCACAAACACTGTGATGAATTTTAAAGTAAAGTTTTGTTTGAAATATAAAATCTTATCATTTACCGTACTTTTTAGCAAAATATCGCTATTCTGGAGTCCTATTCTGCTAAAATATTTTTAATTTTTCCATTTAAAAAACAATGCTTATCAACTGACATCCTTTTTTTAATAAATTCTAAGCTTGATCTTGAATTCAAGCTTGATATTAAGAATGTGTAAGTTTTTTGATGTGTTGGGATTTGTCATTGCTTTATTAAATACGAACATGGAGTCTAACGGACTCTTGTTTATAGAATGACATGATATGCCCTATTTATTTAAATTTTTTATTCCCGTGTATATTGTATTTTGAGAATATGAGCTAAATAGATTTGGTATGTTTTATAGGAAAAGACTGATCTGGGAAATAGAAAAAACAAGTAAGAAAAAACATGCGTTAAGCATAGATTATAAAACACTTTCTAACACTTCATCGTAATTTAGGGAAATAACGTAAATAAGATAAGTATGTAAACATGAAAACGCATAAAATATTTGAAAAACTGATTTCAGCAGTTACCATCCATAGCCAAATATTTTTTCCAATTCTTTTGAACAGTCCTGTATTTGATCTGTAGTTTGATATCTATAGTATATAATGGAAAAATTTAGTTTATCAAGAAAGCGCATAACAGGTTGAAATTCTCTTTCAGCAATTTATACTAATATATGGAAACATACTTAAATACTTTTGTACAACCCTGTAGTTTACCTACAACTTTTATTACACGCCTCTATTTAGTTAAAATTTAATTCAAACTAAAACACTCGTAAAACTGCTGAAATCATATTTCCAGAAATTATAATTTATAGTCAGCAACGTTTCCAATTCTTTGCGTGAGCCTGTATATCATTTTATTTTTATTCTACAAACGGTTCTTGGTAAATTAAATGCAGTTCAGCATAAAAATGCATAACTCATTTAAAAAACACTTTTAAGCAATCTGCGCCCATACCCAGTAACCCTTAGGAATACCTTTGTGTAGTCCTGTATATGAATTATTGCGTATATATATATATATACGCCATATACTATGCATAAATATAGTGAATCATAAAAGCGCATATCATAATTAAAAATGCATTTCCAGCAATCATCGCTAATGAACAGTACTTCGGATACAATATAGTATCTGAAATATTTTGTGTGTCCCTGTAAATGCTATATACACTTCGTATTATACATGAAATAATTCATAGTATGTAAACCTCAACGACATATATGAATTTCATTATATATCAAATCGATTAACATTATTAACCCATTGAGCGTTTCACTAGATTATAAAAATGTACCTTAAAAAGGCCTTGAATAGGAAAAAAGAACTTGTTCAAAAAGGTTGAAGGGGTTATGTGATTTTGCAGTTGAAAAGTGCTAAGGGATTTAGTTCTTTCCCCTTCTTTCTGACACTGAATGATTGAAACGGCTGTCCACTGTCTTTTATGAGGCGTGAATGGGCGTTTAAAACTAGTTGACTAATAGCTTTCGAAAACGATTGTCTAATCCCAGACAACATCTGAAAGTATGTAACGAAATAGCAGTTTTCAGGAATACAGGTGTGTGCTCCGTGTTGCTTAGAATAATGTTTGCAAACTGTTAATGTAGTATAATTTGCTTTATATGCTATTAAATTTTATCTAAATTTGAAAAGAATTTATATCTTCGTAATAACAAGCATGTTTCATTTCCTCTAAATGCATTCTTTTTTTCTAAACAGTTTGTGTTACATAAACTTGTAAATTTTATTAATTTGTAATGATTTAATTACAAAATTAAACTGGAAGTAATCGATTTTTTAAATAAATTTACATTTTATAAAGCGCACGCATAGCGATAGATCTCACTATACAACGAATCTCAATTAAACGTTTAGTACACTTTAGTTACACTTTTAGATAGGGTTATTCATCGTATCTCAATTTCAATTAATGCTAATATTATTTTTTTTTCTTTTATAAATAATAATAATAATAATAATAATAATAATAATTTCTCATTATGCAAATTAGTGTAACATCTGCTTTCTTTGATTTTCTATGATATAAATCTGAGATAGCTGATATATTGTACATTATCCTGATGAATATACCGGTTGAAAATACATTAAAATATTCTAACATCCCCCCCCCCCCCCCACCAAAAAAATAAGTGATTTATTATAAAGTATTTCAAATGCGCATTCAAAATAAATGGAAAAAACATCTTCTAAATGATAATTCTTCTAACTTATTTTTCTTTTTTGTGAGCAATAAAAGAATTAAAACAAATTTTAATAAGATTTTCAAAATGTGCAAATTCCTGTTTAAAAAAGGAAGAAAAAAATACAAACTGACAACCTTTTTTCCAGCCATACATTAAAAAAAAAAAAAAAAAAAAAAAAAAAAAAAAAAAAAAACAGGCGGATTTTTGGATCTTATAATTTAGCTTCCAGATAACAAATTTGAATTTTTATTAATTCCTATTATTTTACTGATAAATGTAGAACATTAAAAGAAAAACATTTATTGATGTAATCAAAGTGGCAGTAATTATTTCAACCTTTCCTTTCGTCTCGGCAGGCAATTGTTTTAGTACAGTAAAACCAAACATGTTAAGGCGTTTCTTTTTTATAAAGTACACTATTTCTTATACTTAAATCATGTTTAGAGATAGTAAAGATATATTATTTAAGTTTTACAGAATTAATTAATCAGTAACACTGCACAGTACCATTGTATATTACAATAAAACCGGTTAATACGAGATCACTAGGTACGAAAACAAATTCTGTTTTAGACAGGTTTTACTAGGTGTAATTGTGTAATATTTTGTATTTGGGAATATAAAATTCTCCGTTTAAGGCAGGATTATGTTATACATGGATTTCATTTTTACAGGTTTTACTGTAATTAATTGGTGATCATAGTATTGCATCATTAATGAATTATAGGTGTAATACTTGTGCATATGTATAATAGTCCTCCCCACTTAATCGGGTCACGGATAATCGAATACCCCGCTTATTCGAATAGAATTCTCCGGAACCGAATTTATTCCTATTGGTTCTATGTTATTTCCCCCCGCTTAAACCAAATAACTTTTACGAACCTCCCCGCTTAATCGAATAAGAACTGTGTGACCGATGTTTGAAAATAGGCGCAGAAAGCCCGTTTCAGCTAGAATTTCCTTCCACCTTTTGTCATTTCCGGTTCCTTTACGCTGAAAACAAATTTTCAGTTCTTCCTGCAATGATTTTGGTCGGCAGGTATATAATGGACAGGTCAAATGATTTCCCCACCTTGATCTCACCACCATCGCTTCTTGCTGTTAATCAGGCTTTAATGGCAATGCGTCGTCACTTCGAGACTCGAGATGGTCGTTGTGATATATTGCACTCATTCGAAAAATAACTCTATATTTACTCCTTTAAAATTTCACTTAAACAAACCACTTTAAACGATTTTTTAAAGGCAGTATAAGTAACATAAATTAGAAGTAGCAAAGTTTTGACCAAACTCAAACGAGCTGCATTAAGTGTGATGTAAACCATATAAATGAATATACTGACGTTAAATTAATAAGAATTTACTTTATATTAGCATTCGTATTTATTTTAGTTTATGTTATTCTATTAACGATTTATTATTTTGTTAATTAAACATACCGTAGATGGGTATTTTCCCTTTTTATTACGCATATTACAGTTATGATTCCCCGTTTAATCAAAAACTCCGCTTAATCGAATATTATTTCTGGAACCAAAAATAATCGTTTAAACGGGAACGACTGTATTACTGATTAAATGCAAGTTTTAATTTTAACAATGAAACCCTTTAAAACGAAATGATAAGGGGCAATATAATAATTTTGAATTAGAAATTTTCCAAAGAACTTTGGATTTTTTTAAGGCAAGATTCCGCTTAGTACAGGTATTACTATGTATAAATAGGTCAATGGAGAGTCTGCATAGTAATATACAAAATAAATGTGCTTTTTGTAAGTTCCATTGTAATAAAAGTGCCCTTTTTTTTCGGGTGTCATTTTTCTCCTTCTCACCACCTAGGAAAAATAATTACATTTAAAATTTTCCAATAACAGGAATTATTTTAGGTACCTAATATATTCTCTTATTGAAAATGAGAAAAATACAATCCATTTCAAATATCTGTGAAGAGTAATACCTCTCCCCCCCCCTCACTTTATCTGCCATAAAACTTCCAGCGTCCATCGGCCATAAAGAGATAAAAAGGATTTAAACTTTACAACAATAAGTTCGCAACTTCGCGGGACACAAGTTGAACATTCTTAGACCAGATGGAAACTAAGCACTATTTTTAATAATTTCGAAATGTATTCATGTATTTTTTCTTATATTTAGTACAGTAAGACTCCGTATTTTTTCAAAAATTCTTTGGAGAAATTGAAAAAGAATATTTGTAAAAAGAAACATGAGCTAAAAATCATGTGTCTAGCATAAATTATGAAACACTCTCCAATACATTCAGAATATTGAAACAAAACTGTACAGCTTATTACGGAGAAAGGTGGTGTCTAAATAAATAAATTAGAAAACACATAACGCATTTGAAAACCCAATTTCTGCAATTGCTGTCAGTTAGTTGGAAAAATATGTATTTTTTGTGCAGCCCTGTATATGCTCTATAACTTTGTATGTATGTATGCAAAAATTTAGTTCCACAGGAAAATTCCCATTCAGCAATTTCTGTCAATAAACGGAATTGTACTTGCGATAGTGATTTCCAGTATATGACCTATTGAATTTATAAACACCACATAATATAGAAAAAATAATAATAACAACAGTCAAATTTAAAAACGTATACCGCAACTGATAACGAACTTATAGCAATTATTGGTCATAGGCCAAATTTTTTTGTGTGTCCCTGAAAATGAAATATAAATTCTATGCACATCATATTCTACAGTAATCGACTTGTAGTGTACAACTCCTTAGTGAAATATAAAAATTCCAATATGTTTAAAATAGTGTAATATCATTAAACTACACCATACACGATTTTTCTAATTCACCGTAATGTGACGGCATTCTTTTGCGTGTCCCTGTAAACGAATCTTACATGCTACACATTTCATTTTCAATAATGAACATGCCAAATTAAACAAAAATAACATATATCAATTTTATGGCAATTGGACTAAATTTATGTGAATTAGAGCACGGACAGAAGGAAAGATAGACAAACCGAATTTATAAACGCTTTTCAACTATACTGGAAAGAGTTAAAAAAAAAATCAAATGACACTTTTTATCACTTTTTAAGATTTATCCTTTTTTTAAGTTTTAGGATTTGGATGAAACCAGTTTTAATTTTCCTTCTCAAGATATTTTTATTTTTTTCATTTAATTTTTAAACAAATAATATTAATAAACAAATAGTAGTAATTATTATCTCTGCGTATTTGTATGTATGTAAACTTTGAAAACTTTCTCCAGCATAAAAAATAAAAGCTCATAAAAATAAGAACGAAGAATAGATTGTGAGAATAGATTTCAAGAATAGATTGTGAAATACTTTCCAACACATTTATCTATCTATAAAACTGTACTGAAATTTTACCGGTAAATAAGGCGCAAGATATGTGGCAGGAAGATATGTGAGTAAACAGTATGGTAAACATATAACACATTTAGAAATCCAGTTTTATCAATTACCTTCTATAATAATTAAAAAGAATAGTCAATTACGCACCCAAACGGCCATGTATGTTGTTGGTTTGCGTATCCCTGTATAAAATTTTTTATGTTCCACAAACTTCTATTGGCATACAAATATAGTTCAGCGAGAAAATGCATCACACAATTAAAACTATTCTCTAAGCAACTTCCATAGTCAGTAATACTTATAGTTTTTTTTCTGAGTTTCAAGTAAAGCAGGTGTATCTGTTCTTTCAACGCGCTACTTTGATAGCTTATGTATAAGAACAGCGAGTTTTATATATTTATGGAATCTTTGGCCAAGGATAGTCTTTGGGGTGAGAAGGAAGAGAGTGGGGGAACATAAAAAAACTTTACATACAGATATTTTAAAGGGGTTGAAATAAACATGTTGACTAACAAACGGAAATTTTATCATCTTGATCTTCACAATGTAGGAGAGGGCAGAGTTAAAGGTGTCGGGGGGTAACAAAGTATGAGCAAAAAATTCAATATTTAGCGCAAGGAAACACAATTTAGGCAATACATTGCATAAATAAAAATGTTTTACAAAGATCTTTGAAAATAAAGTTTAATATATAAAATTATTGGTTATGGTGGTCCATTAAATATATATATATATATGTATATTACATATATATTGTCAGGGCCCGACTTATGTAGGTGCATGCGGGGAAGCTTCCCCGGGTCCCCCTTTTTAGGGGACTCCCATCAGAGTAGTCAGGATTTTTATTTAAATGGTGTCAAATGTTTAAAATTAAATAAAAGTGACCAAAATTCATACATTTTCGAACTTTTAAGAAGGAAGTGCGGTCCCCTTCCCCCCTCCGCTTTCAGTAACCTCTCCACCTACGCAAATATCATTAGAAAACTAATGATTAATATTTTATTATGACAATTTAGTATTATATAGTTTTCAAAAGCAATTCTTTATTAACGTTTTTCTCTTAACGTGTCAAGTTAAAACCAATACTTATAACCAATTTGGGACGTTTTCTTTTAGACATCTTATAACGTACGTAGATAAGCAAAGTAAATGCACACCAACATGAATATTCTTGTATTAATTTTCCTGACTAGAACCCTTCCCTTCCCACAACCAACAATATGCATCTTGAATTACACCCTTCCCTTCCCACACACCAACATGATTATTCTTGAATAAATTTTCTTGACTTGAAACCGTCCCTTCCCACAACCAAGAAGATGCATCTTGAATTACACCCATCCCTTCCCACACACCAACATGAATATTCTTGAATTAATTTTCTTGACTTGAACCCTTCTTTTCCCACAACCAACAAGATGCATCTTGAATTACACCCTTCCCTTCCCACACACCAACATGGGTATTCTTGAATTAATTTTCCTGACTTGAACCCTTCCCTTCCCACAATCAAAAAGATGCATCTTGAATTACACACTTCCCTTACCACACACCAACATGGATATTCTTGAATTAATTTTCTTGACTTGAACCCTTCTCTTCCCACAACCAACAAGATGCATCTTGAATTACACCCTTCCCTTCCCACACACCAACATGAATATTCTTGAATTAATTTTCTAGACTTGAACCCTTCCCTTCCCACAACCAACAAGATGTATCTTGAATTACACCCTTCCCTTCCCACACGCCAACAAGAATATATACTTGAAATAATTTTTTGGATTTGAACCCTTCCTTTCCCACAACCACCACCATGCATCTTGAATTACACCCTTCCCTTCCACACATCAACATGAATATTCTTGAATTAATTTTCTGGACTTGAACCCTTCCCTTCCCACATCCAACAAGATCCATCTTGAATTACAGTCTTCCCTTCCAACACACCAACAAGAATATTCTTGAATTAATTTTCTTGACTTGAACCCTTCAATTACATTAACCAACAAGATGCATCTTGAATTACACCCTTCCCTTCCCACACAGCAACATGAATATTCTTGAATTAATTTTCTGGACTTCAACCCTTCCCTTCCCACATCCAACAAGATCCATCTTGAATTACAGTCTTCTCTTCCAACACACCAACAAGAATATTCTTGAATTAGTTTTCTTGACTTGAACCCTTCCTTTCACACAACCAACACGATACATCTTGAATTACACCCTTCCCTTCCCACACACCAACATGAATATACTTGAATTAATTTTCTTGACTCTAACCCTTCCTTTCCCACAACCGATAAGATTCATCTTGAATTACACCCTTCCCTTCCCACACACCATCATGAATATTCTTGAATTATTTTTCCTGACTAACCCTTCCCTTCCCACAACGAACAAGATGCATCTTCTATTACACCCTTCCCTTCCCACACACCAACATGAATATTCTTGAATTAATTTTCTAAACTTGAACCCTTCACTTCCCACAACCAACAAGATGCATCTTGAATTACACCCTTCCCTTCCCACACACCAACAAGAATATATTCTCTACTATAAATGATCAACTAAAAGATTTGAATCTTAAAAGCCAAATTTTGTCCAACGCATAAGATAATACAGCAGCGCAATGGCGTTCCTACACTTTTCAGCAATTTAAAAGAGCATTTGAGATGAAGGTCCACGATGCTTTAAAATTTAAAGTAAAATTCAAGATTCCGTTTGATTCATGTTTTGTTTTGAAATATAGACCAGCGCAGCGGGTTTAGCCTTCTAGTAATATTATAATTGCGAAAGTGGGTCAGGAAGTTTAAGTGAAGTCAACATCAAAACGGACGAATTAATGCCTTTGTAACTTTGCATATAGATAAATCATAAACCAGAAATGAAAATAGGCTATATATAATTAATTTTATTCAAATATTTTTTTTTATATAATTTAAAATTTCATTATTTTTCATACAGAATCAATTGACAAGTTTCATGTAAAATTAAACCATTTTTTCGTTTTTCTTTGCAAAAAATAAAATAACGGAATAATAATTTCTCCTCAGTAATTAATTTTCAATTGAAAGATTTTCCCGAGAAAAAAGAAAAATAAATAAATAAAATCCCCACCGGCTCGGACTGCAGGCGCAGGTAGATTTCGAAGTTAAGTACTAATTTCAGCAAAAAAGAAAAAAAAAAAAAAAAAAAAAAAAAAAACTAAATCATGATAAGAGATAAACCCACTTTAACAATTTTATCTGGCCGCTTTTGACGAGTTTTTAATATCCTTTTTATATAAGAGCTGGTTTTATCAGAATCAGGTTAAGGTGGTCTTAAAAAATAATAAAAATACTTTTCCATGCTCAACAACTCGAAATTTTTTGACACATTTTCAGATTCATTTTTAAAAGAAAAAACATGAATATTGCTGACGTGAGATTTATAAGCGACTTGTTTTTTTTTCGTTCAATTAGTTAGAATTTGATTTATAAACAATTATTTCCTCAGTAGGACAATATTTTTCGTTTCCAACGCAGTAATATCGGGAAATTCGGTTCAAAATGCCCACTTTGACATAATTTTTTTTTTAATATATTCTGCCTCTACAAAAAGATCGACCCTTACGGTACTTTATACAGTTTCTGAATAAGAAAACCTACCAATTGAATGCGTTTGAGAGCAAAAAAAAATTTAAAAATGTGTCAGAAAATAAGCAGTTTGGATTTAAGTGCACCCTTAATACGACGATCTTTTCTTCAACCGCAATGTATTTTTAATTTGTTTTTGCTGCAAGAATTGGTCCTATCAAAAACTTGTCAATATAAAAGTTGTAGACAATATTAAGAAGATATATAATAAATTCATGCGGATTTTATATCTTGTGAATTGACGAAATTGTGCATTCCTTTCTTCTTCAACCCTAACTTTTTGTTTTAGTTTTTAATTTGTTTTGCGGTACCAAATAGTTTTATCAAAAACTTGTCAATATAAAAGTTGTAGATAATATTAAGAAGATTTGTATAAAATTAAATTGGATTTCAGATCTTGAGAATTGACGAGGTTATGAATTTTTTTCTCCCCAAAACCCTATTTTTTTTTCCCTTTGAGACAATTTTTTATTTTATCAAAAATCTGTCCTCCATAAATTTTTGGCCCTTTTTTAAAAGTAATAATAACTTTAAACTGATTCGATATGTATTATAATTAAGAAGTTATTGGATTTTTTCGGTTGTCACAAAAGCCCTCACTATTTCCACCCCCTTGGTCCAATTTTGCTCATTAACGGACTTGACTGAGATTTTATGTCCCTTGATATTATGTATCAGTTTGGAAGAAATTTGTGAAGAATTATGGAAGTTCTCGTGTCCATAAAAAGTGATATAGATAGTTGATAGATATATAAAGTTTTTAACTGAGGGTCTTTTAGGGTTCTAGGGGTCATGGTCGGTGTAGATCTGCAATTTTTTTCCAGAAATTCCAACATAGGGGAGAATGCAATAGGTAGTATTTCATACGAAATCTATCTAAAATTAACCCTAGAATACTAGACATAGTTAGTATAGCGTGACGTACTAGACGTTCGTAAATATTACGACTACTGTGATAGTCTGGGAAATTGTACTTAGATTTTTAAAAAAGGGGCGTTTCAAAAATTGTTTTATAATTTTTAGTTTCTAATTTGTGTATTTTAATAGTGATATAGAAGTAGTGTACTAGAAGCGTATCTAAGAGCACAAGTCATTCTAGCATTCCGTTTCACCAGTAGAGCTCGTTAAAATACCATAATCGTGATAATTACGACCGTCTAGTATTCTTGGGTTAAGAGTTTAAAAAATATATATCAGTGCGACATTTCATTATTACATACTTATCCGAGATGCGAGATTGACATATATATCGCAAAAATTTCAATTATTTAGAAAAACTGATAAATGTAGCGGATAATAGTGATTTTTATCTAGTTTTTAAGCGGTGATTGACTGTTCTGCCAAAAGAGATTTAGTTTCATGAAAGCAGTTGAGGGTATTGAAGGTTATTTAAAATAATTATAGAAAATGTATATTTCAAGTTGAACGACAGATTCTCCTTAGTAAAATAAATAAGTAATATGAATATTAAATTATTAAATATATATCTATACTAAATAGGTGCTAATATACATAAAATGTTAAAACATTTTAAAAACATTCAAGATGTTAAAACATTGGAACCAGATGATGTTAAAATCCGAGCGCTTTCGACTAAAACATTAGTCGTCATCAGGGAAAGCTACTGCCGGCTGAAAGACAATTGCTGGTTAAATACACAAGGCGAAACCAAAAACCATAAACAGGTGGGTGGGAAGGAAAGAAATGGAGGAGTAGCTATAGAAACATGAAAAGGAGAGGGGGGGGGATGATTATTCAAAACCTAATTCACCATTTACACCTAGTATGTTAAACCAAATTCTTGGTATATTATAGGACAGAACGTCAATACAGGTACACTTGCTTCTTGCCAAATTTTCCAACGACTCTCTGATTATACAAATATTATAATGTGATGCATGTGCAATGATTTTGACTTCTTTAAATAGGATATCAATATCTGTATCTTGACTTAACCGTGACAGAGCTGTGGACAGTTTACCCTTTTTGATATCTGTCATATGCTCTTTAATCCTTTCAAATAATTTGCGAGTGGTCATGCATGCATAAGTATATGTTTTTGAACTGCTATTAACTTTAAAAGGGATACTATAAACTACAGATATATCATATTTATCTACAGGATCATTCATTCTGCGTACCAGAAATTATTTGAAAGGATTAAAGAGCATATGACAGATATCAAAAAGGGTAAACTATCCACAGCTCTATCCCGGTTAAGTCAAGATACAGATATTGATATCCCATTTAAAGAAGTCAAAATCATTGCGCATGCATCACATTATAATATTTGTATAATCAGAGAGTCGTTGGAAATTTTGGCAAGAGGCAAGTGTACCTGTAATGATGTTTGGTCCTATAATATACCTTTGATTTGGTTTAACATACTAGATGTAAATGGTGAATTTGGTTTTGAATAAACATTATTCCCCCTCCCCTTTCCCTCCCTTTCCACCTCTCCTTTTCATGTTTCCGCTAAAATGCTGTATATTCCCTCGGCCGCCATCTTGGATTTCTCGGCGATTTTTTGTTAGCGTTGTTTATCGATAAGACAATCCCGTTAAACCTAACATGCGCATAAATCGCTGCTTGGCGACATTTACTACTTGGCGGAAAGTGGTTCTCACGCCAAGAAAAAATCCAAGATGGCGGCCGAGGAAATACACAGCATCTGTTCCGATGTTTCTATAGCTACTCCTCCATTTCTTTCCTTTACACCCTTTGTTTGAGGTTTTTGGTTTCGCTCTCTGTATTTAACCAGCAGTTGTCTTTCAGCCAGCAGTAATTTTCCCTGATGACGACTAAAGTTTTTGTCGAAAGTGCTCGGATTTTAACATTATCTGACTCCAGTGTTTTAACATCTTGATTGTTTTTAAAATGTTTAAACATTTTATGTATATTTTCACCTATTTAGTATAGCTATATATTGTGAATTTAGTATTCATATAGCTTATTGAATGTTATTATCACAAGAATCTGGGAAGTTAATTCCCGTCCACTACTATACGTATATGTATATATACGTATAGTAGTACGTTCATATATATATATATATATATATATATATATATATATATATGAACGTATACCTTTCATGCTATTTATAAGTTATCAGAAGTACAATGTAAAATAATGCCTTTTTTAAAATGCTAAACAAGAATGGGATAAGAACTATTACGTTTTATCTTGGCTATAAGTGAGGGAAAGGCATACTAAGATTGCAACATAAAAAGATAATTCCTTGCATTACAACTGGATGATAAGAGATAAAGATAGGTTTAAGAAATTTAAAGAATATCAAGTACATACCATTTTGTGACGAATAAATATAGAATATGACGATGTACCACTAAATGACAAATCCTTCTTTATTTATAGCACTCGGAATTTCTTTTTCATCAAACCTACAATTTTGAATTATTCTGTCAGAAATTACGAATTAAAAAATAGTTCATTGTTTGAAATAACAAAGAGACATAATTGTTCTGTTGTTGAGACAATTTTAATTGTTTAAAATAAAGTTTCATTATTACATTTTTATACAATATGTGAGTTAGATCTGTTACCTCAGTGTTCAAAATAACTAAGAAACGTGAATGTTCTATTGTTGAGACAATTTATAATTGTTATTTTGCAATGTGAAAATTACAAAGTTTTGTTATTACAGGATTACCCAATATGCGTAGTTGACAAATATGTCGCAAACATCCCTACCGATTAAGAAAACTAGGGAATAAATGCGCTTTCTATCTGAATTTTTAGCAGCGATCATCTTTGAGCATTTAGCGCACATGAAAGAAAAAAAAATCACTGCATGCACCAATGTTATTGTACTGTAATCCCAATAAAAGAAAATAAATTCATTAATTCTGCGATCACTATACAGCATTTATGAGATCTTCCTGCAACATATTACAAACAAGAAAGAAAAATCATGCGTTAAGCATAGATTATGAAACGCTATCCAACACTTCCTAAATGCTTTAACAAAACTTCGTTATTTAGGGAAATAAGGTAAATAAAATAAGTAAACATTTTAGAAAAAACATAAAACATTTAAAAACCTGATTTCAGCAGTTACCGTACATAGCTAAATATGTACTCCAATTCTTTTGAACAGCCCTGTATTTGATAGTTTAATATATGTAGGGCATTCTCACAATCTTTTGAATTTCAGGAATAAAAATCTGGTGAAATTAAACTTGCTAAAATAACATTTTAATCTCATAGCCTTACTCCTGAAATTCAAAATAAGCAATTTGGATTTGAGTACACCCTTAATACGATGATCTTTTCTTCAACCGCAATGTATTTTTAATTTGTTTTTGCTGCAAGAATTTGTTCTATCAAAATTTGTCAATATAAAAGTTGTAGACAATATTAAGGAGATATATAATAAATTCATGCTTATTTTATATCATGTGAATTGACGAAATTATGCATTTTTCTTCTTCAAAGTTTTTAAGTTTTTTTTGCAGTACCAATTGGTCGTATTAAAAACTTGTCAATATAAAAATTGTAGATAATATTAAGAGGATTTATAATAAATTCATTAGGATTTCATATCTTGTGAATTGAGGAAATTTTGCATTTTTTTCTTCTTCAACACCACCTTTTTTTTTGCGGTACCAATTGGTCCTATCAAAAACTTGTCAATATAAAAGTTGTAGACAATATTAAGAGGGTTTATAATAAATTAAATTGGATTTGAGATCTGGAGAATTGACGAAGTTAGGAATTTTTTTTTCCCCAAATCCCTATTTTTTTCGGCCCTTGAGCACATTTTTTATTTTATCAAAAATCTGTCCTACATAAATTCTTGGCCCCTTTTTTTAGAAGTAATAATAACTTTAAACTGATTCGATATGTATTATAATTAAGAAGTTATAGGATTTTTTCGGTTGTCACAAAACCCCTCCCTATATCCACCCCCTTAGTTCAATTTTGCCCATTAACGGACTTCGTTGAGATTTTATGTATCAGTTTGGAAGAAATTTGTGCAGAATTATGGAAGTTATCGTGTTCATAAAGAAGTTATATAGATAGTTGTAACCATTGGGCACTGATTCTTTTATTTTGTGATCTGTACCATACCATAGTAAAACTATGTTATCAATGTCAGCTTCACCTGTTGGCCAAAAATGTTACTAATATAAGATAATTTTTTTCATTAAATAAACAAATCCCAACTGTCTTAAGCATTTCTGTGAAAACCGCACTTTTCAATTGTACATAGTTATTAAAATTTCAAAACTCCCCAAACTTCTGGATCACCCGGTCCTTCTAATTACGTACGCTGTCAAATGTAGAATTACAGTGTTATTACGGAACGCAGTGTTGCGAGATTGGGAACTTTTTTTTTAATTCAGATTATTTGACTGTCACCACTTTTTAAAAATAGTATAATTCGCTTATTTTTCATAATTTTTAATCTATTTTTAAACAGGGGGAATATTTCTATTTCAAAAAAGCGGTGACAATCAACAATCTGGTGACAAAAAAGTCCCCAATCTGGCAACACTGACGACACGTCTCGTAATATCACCTCATTTCACACGAAGCAATGTGAGCTTCTTCAAAATGGATTTAAAAATCGTATTTTTGTTAAAGTTATGAACGAAGTTATTTTTAAATCAGGGTGAATTACCCTGATTCTTGAATGAATAAGTGGATTTCGATCCTGCTTTTCAATGTGAAAATTGTTTGTTGTAGTGTACTCTTCCACTATTCAAAGTTTAACCAGTCTTTTTAATTTCCCATGTCATGATTTAAATATATTGCGAAAAGCAGTTTTAAAATGTATATGTTGCGTACTTCGCAAATCTGAAATTCAAAGAGCCAAATTCTTCAAGCACTCTGCAATTATGTGTGTAATTTTTACACTCTTAAGCAATAATACTAATGCCTATAATACATATAATAATATAATACTATTAATATAATATTAATGCATTCGTTCAATTTCACATAATCTTTTGTAATATATAGTAATATAAAAATTACAAGATTCTGAAGCCTAAATACGTTCGTACCAGAAAAGTTGAAAATTGAAATAAAAAATATATAAGTTTTTAATGTTTTATTATTTTTGAGCTTTTAAATTAGAATCATTCAAGAAATGCTGTTTGCTAGAACTGCTTGGTAAAATAACTTAGACGTAAATCTTCATCTTCAAAAGAAAGGCAGAAAAGAGTACGACTGCAGCTTTACAGCACCTAAAGGCATTACTGTTCTGATAATGTGCTTCCAAAATGTGCTTCCAAAGGATTGGCAAAGTGATATTTACCGCATATGACAAAATGTATACCGACGTGAGAAAGCCTTTAATATGCAAGTTAATTAGTTAATCTGCAGATTACCTGCTTTTTCAGCATTTTACCTTGGAGAGGTGGTTATTTGTTTCTTTCTTTTTACACTCTTTCATTTAATTCAACATATTTTTTGCATGTAAAGACTCGCGTCATTTTGCACACACGAGAAAAACGCTCATACTCTGTAAAAAAGTTTAATTCACGTTTATCGTTGCAAACCACACTGAAATGTGCATCTTAACCCCTTTGAAGAGCAGAAAGTTGTGTGGAGGATAGATAAGCTATAAAGAAAAAAATGTTTATATTTGAAAAAGTCTCGTGTCTCTATGACCCGACTCGATACAGGAGGGTTAATTTTTTTACGACTTAATTATAAATTAAGACCTTAATTTTAATGCATTTTCCAATTAGCTCTCCACAGTTTATAAATCGCCTAATATTCTCTGTTATTCATACGATTGTACGGACGTTGAAAAAACAATTGACTTAAAATAAGCCAAATCGTTGTGAAACTGCAACAATGAAACATTACAAAGAATAAAAAGTAGAAAATAAATTATTAATAGGAAATTAACGAGTGTAATATTTTTTTTTTAAATACGTTTTTGTCAAATGATATTTTAATATTTTTTTTAATTTACGGTTATACGTTCAGAAATCAATACAGTAATCTTAAAAAAAGATTGTTTAAAAATGTTACATTTTACAAAATTATAAAAACATTAACATTCACTAAAATACATTACTAAAATATGGGTGACGAAATATGTAAATGATTTTTAAAAATTATAAACAGCAGTATCGTTAAAAGTATAGAGAAAAAGCACTCCAAGCGCTTCAAGCTAAATCCTAAGCCATTGTCAAGGAGAAAAAACAATGGATGGAATCTCGACGTTGACTGATATAAGATACAGAAAATTTCATCCACAATGCCCGTAGGTGGTCGAAGCCATTAATAATGAAGGGAGGGGGTAAATAATCACTCGGGATGACAAACTCTCTAGAAATATAAATAAATTCAAACAAAATACGTGGAATTTGGTATGATAACACGTCATTACAGCAATTGCTGGCTTGCATTAAATATTCCGAAGACTCTAAAATTGCACAACTATTAAAATCAGAAAGCCGCAATATGATTTTCGCTGTACTGAAAAGATGTCGATATCTTTACTTTGGAACAGTCTTGAAAGATCATGTCATTTTTTATTAATATCCTCATAGTTGCCAACCTTCCTATTTTTTGGATGCCAGTAAAATCTTACAAAAATGTTCTATTTATTTAATTGCGTAAATTGTGCGATTGCATAAGGCAAGAATTTTTGCATAAAAATATTGGTATGAAAAAAATCGGGAGGTTGGCAACTATGTATCCTGTATATGCTCTTTAACCCCTTGGGGACCAGCGACACGTATACGTGCCGGAAATAGGCCTAATGATCCTCGTTTATTCTCACCAGTAAAATTTTACTGTAAAATTTGCCTTATTTAATCCGAGCATTTTCCCGATTTGAATAGTCACAAACTTCTGTTTTTTAAAACCGGTAGCAAAGTAATAAACATTTCGTAAAAGGCTCCCGTCGCGAAGGGGTTAACTCTTATCTGGAATTTTTTATTTGTCGTGCCAATATAATTTAATCTTTTAATCGACCAGAAAGAAGAGGTGTTACAGATGTTTTGTTCAGCTTTAAACTCCTTTTCATGTTATCGGTCCACATTCCATGTTTATCCAATTCCTGCGCTATCTATAGAGGAAATATGTCTATCGATAAAGAAGCTGGGGTCTATCGATAGAGCAATTATCGTCTATCGATGTGGCCCGATAACATGAAAAACAGTTTAAAGCTGAACAAAACATCTGTAACAACTCTTCATTATGGCCGATTAAAAGATCATAAGGCGGACTTCCCAATGAAGCCAATAGTCTCGAAGTGAACCACTCCAACATATTTTTCTAGAAAAAGTATTTGTCCTATTTTTCATTCCAATCCTCCCTTCTTCAGAGTATATAATTAATCTACATTTGAACTTATTCGAATGATTAAATATATAAAGCTTAGTGACATTAGCATTCTAGCCAGCGTCGACATCATATCGCTCACCTGCAAGAAAAGTGACACATCTCGCAAAAATTCATTTTGCATTTTATTTCACTAATAGGCCTATCATAGTTTCCCCTTGCTGTAGAAACAGTTTCATAAGTTGTAGTTATACGGAAAATCACTTTATTACTCTATACGTCCAATTCTGACCACAGAAGAGGGGTGGATTATGTGGGGAGGTAAATTACCAACCCTCCAAACCTCATCCTACGTCTTCATGCTTAAGGGTTTTATGCTTTTATGCACATCTTTATTCATGCATCCAGAGAAAAGAACTATAATTTCATGTTAAAGTAAAATCATGCAAATTTTCTTTTGCCTATCTTGTGAAATTTACCTTTGTCAGAATGTGTCAATTTTTTTGTGAGTGAGCGCTTTACCCTTCTATAGATTTACAGGATTTTCAGGACTATATTAGAAATTCGATTAACAATAATCAAGGATACAGTGACAATATGAAGAACACTATTATATAATGTTTAAGCCTAATTACCAATAATAATGTATTTGTTTTTAACAATGTCTACTACAAACATGCAGTAGGTCCTTCATGGGGCCTACAATTTTTGGTTTGTTGCCCGAGTTAAAACGTAGACCTTTGAAGAGGAAGATTATATCAACTTCCACTTTTAAACGAAGTGTATGGGTCAGATTTGTCGACGATATTCTAATTGTATGGGGATGTTGTAATGGGATTGTAATGGGATTATGGCGTTCCAGCCCTCATGAATTTTCTTGAACATGACAACAACAGTGACAGTAAGTGAAATTCACTTTGGAATTAGAAGCAAATAAATCTTAACCTTTTTTGCATGTTTACCTTAGCAGAAATGAATTAACGCATTGCGTCAATAGGACAGTTTACAGGAAATCATGTCGTTCAAGCAACATCATTCCTGATAGCAGCCATTCTCCGTTTCATTATACAGCAGTGGAATGCCATTTTTACTCGGGCAAAGCATTTTCAATGCTAAAGTGATGAAATAAATGACTGGCACCGGAATTTCCCCCCAAAAATATTTTTAAATAAGAAAAGAGCTTTATTTCACATACTTATTAAATGGAAAATATTTTACCACCATTATTGTGCCATTGCAGCGTTTGGGAATTAAAATTAACCCATTCTGGACCATGGGTGATTATATGCACCCTCAAAAAGTGCTTAACCGGTTAAGGATCGCTTAATATTTGGAAAAACTATCAAAAAAGTACCTATACCTTTTATTACCGAAATTGAATAATTATAAAGTTTCTAAATAAAATATGCAATTAGCTTTTTTTACGACGAAAAAAAAAGATGTTATAGAACAAATTCACATCTGTAGAATAGCCATCATGCGAGAATTCTGTGTCTTAATGTTTGTTTTACACCATACAAATTAATGCGAATAAGACTTTTATTTTTCACATCTTAGATCTTTATTTATCATCATCACACAAATTTTTACAAATAATATTTGAAATAATATATATACATTAAATTTTATTATTAATATATTTTTTTTAGTATGATATACTTCGAAACATGCATCCAACATCACAATCAGCGCCAAACACCAAAACTTTACGATAATATTCAAAAACTTCAGACGGAAATGCTAGTTAAGTTTTTCTGGATTCAGAAGTTTTTTCCAGCAATTAAATATCCAGCCCAGAAATATGACGGGCACGAGAAATAACGAACGACATCTCAGCCCGTGATATTGACGGGAGCGAGAATTAAGGGGTTAAAACGCTTCAGTTTGATACCATTAAAAAAGAAAAGTAAACTGATTTTATTTATTTACGACATTTTCGTGATTTATAAAGTTAAGACAAATAATTCGTGCAAAAGATGCCGGTCCTGAATGGGTTAAGCGGTTTCATAAACATACCACGCCCCTGAAAGGATTAAACGAGCATCTGAAGTTTGCTCTAATATCCATCTACACAATGAACTAAATAAAGTGCTAATAGTAAGGGTTTTTCCAAAGCGATATAAGTAAGCGTACAATCTTAATACTGGAATCGGACGTAAATTGACACAGTTGGGCCATCTTGTGGACGGGGTGATAATCCACATACGCGGGCTTTTAGTGTGACGTCATATATGACAGGATATCTACCATCTGCGTTTATTTTCTAAATCTTTAGTAACTCATGTAACTGAATTTTGTTTACCACATTTATTGCAAAATAATGGCGTAGCAAGAGTGGCCCCCAGATGCAGTTGGCACCACGAAGTTTTCTTCGCCTTGGCAGAAGCATTTCAGCTATTAATCAAGCTGAAAAAACTTTACAATTTTAGTGGTGTAAAGTAAGAAAACAGTTAGACATCTTCCTGTAGTTCACCCCGTCCGCTACGTGGCGTGCGACCTTGATTGATGTTACCTCGCTTTTAATCTTGCGGTTACTTCTCCCTTTTAAGATAGGACGTTTACTTATATCGCTTTGGGTTGTTCCAGTAGGTTTATTATACAGTGGTTTATAGTTTTCAGCGCACAGAATCAGCTGAAATAATGAGAATTAGTAAAAAATAAGTTACGTACATAGCAGTGCATTATATCAAACAAGGCTGCCAGTTTGGCCTCCAATTTTAAACCGAAACTTCAAATTCACAACAGAAATTTCGAAAAACGAATCTTCATTTAATACAATCGCGATCGCTAAAAGTCTCCCATTAAACAAAACTATAAAATATTTTTTTTTAAATTTCTGGTATAAACTTGAAATTTCTGAATAAAAAAGGATGCCAAAGTGGAAAACCTGTTATAATATTAACGGCTACACGTGATGCCAAATTAATTTATTAGCGGAAAAATTTGACCCTATTAGTATGGACAATAAGTCAAGAGTTTATATCATACCCTACAGAGATAAAGTAACAAATAAAATATTAAATTATATTACCATGACAACTAGAAAATTCCAGATATGAGTTAAAGAGCATATACAGGATAAATTAAAAATAGACGTACTACCGACCTCTCAAGACTGCTCCAAACTAAAGATAATAGCCTCCTTTTCAATAGAGTGAAAATTCTTATGCGAGCTTCTGATTTTAATAAGCGTGCAATTGTAGAGTCTTTGGAAATTTTTACCGCAAGCAAGAAATTATTGTACTGACGTTATCATATAAAAATGCCGCCTATTTGGTTTGAATTGCTTCATATTGCAGGAAAGTTTGATCTCCCGGGGGCCTGAGTTTTCTTTTCCGCCCCCACCCCCCACTTCATTATTAATGATTTTGATCGGCTGCGGGAATTCTGTATGAAATTTGCTGTCATCGTATACCAGTCAACGTCGAATTTTTTTCATTGACGAAGGCTTAGGTTTAGCTGAAATCGCTTCGGGTGCTTTTTATATATACAATCGAACCTCTATTTAACGAAGTCGCTAAATCCCGGAAAAAAATTCGTTATATGGAAAATTCGTTAAATAGAGATTCACCATTTAAAATACTTTAAATTACATTAAACAGATTTTAAATTCATTAACACTAAATATTTTTACTAAAATTAATTAATCACATTTTTTCTTCTTTTTATAAATTATACCGATTTTTTTTTTAATTTTACCCACCAATATCCATCATGAATTCATTTTTTCTATGTGTTTAAATCTTTGAAATCTGCAAGGAAAACAAAACATTGTCCGGGAATACACTGCATTTTCTGTTTAAAGTAAATAGTTTTACATTAAAAATAACGAATTTTAATGACCTTATCGTATTTATTATTATTATAACAAATAATTTTAATCATACATTAACATATGCTTCCTTAAATTTAGTTTCTGAAAAACTCTGTTAATTTTGTCTGAGTTTTTTCTTTTAAAAAGTGCTTTCTCTCATAATACGTCTCGCATCTTTGCAATGCACCAAAAACCCCTTCATACGTATTTTCATCTAACTATAATCCGCGTCGGATTGTTTCAAATGATTTTAGCATTTCATCATACCAAGTTCTGTTAATTCCTGCATCATGATCATTTCCATCATCATCATATTCGTCTTCATCGCAATTCATTGTTGTATCGCTTTTAATTATCACACTGTCGAAAATATCCAATTCGGATAGTGTTTCCGAGGTCTCAATTTAAGAATTAAGTGAAATACAATCATAAATCAGCACATCATGGTTAATTTCTTCTTTTTTTCTCATCTGTATCCACATTTTTTAAAGTTACTCTGAGGGATTATCGTCTTCGTCCTCCGTACTTACCGAATTCTCACTGCTGACAAAGAAGGTGCCTGGTAAAAACAGTTCAAGGCCATTGAACATCATAAAATCTGTTTAAAGAAAGAATAAGTTTGAAATATCCAGAAATATTTTGAGAAATGGGGAGAAAAAATAATTTAGATCACAAGAAAAAGTTCGTTAAATAGAGAAGGAACTTCGCTATTTGGAGGTTATTTTACGAAGAAATTAGCAAAATGTTCTTGGTTTCAAGGAAAACTTCGCAAAATAGAGGTTCGTTAAATAGAGGTCCGACTGTACTTTTAACATCTAGTGTTTTTAAATTTTTTAAAATAATTTATGTATTTCTTCACACCTATTTTAGTAATGCATTTTTGTGAATCAATTTTTTAATTTTTCAAAACATTTCAGAATAGTCTATATACAAAGTCAGCTTATTAGGATACAACTAATAATATTTTAACTATCTTGCCTACAGTAGTACTCATCAACGAAGCCGCAATTTTCAGCGCTTGTTGCAGAAGATAGTGAATGATATTCCCTTAAAAAATATCAGCTGCTTAAGCAGCCGACTTTCACGATTTTCTCGAGCACAATCTCCCAGACACCTGCAGAAATCTGTTTAGGTATAATATTAGTAGTTTCTTACTATTATTTTACGGTGTAAGTTTTATAATAAATGGATATAATTTTGGGTTACATATACTATACATATTGTAAAAAATTATTTCTGCAAGAACACGCATTCAATAGATAAAATAATAATTCAATAGATATATAGAATAGATAAAAATGAAAAATATTTGTATGAGATATATGAAGATAAAATTTAATAATGGTTATCGAAGATATAATTTTTTTATATTACTGCAGATATTTAAAGTTGGAGATGATGAAATAAATTGATCAAATCGATGAAATTAGTAATAATATGGAAAAAAATTATCAAATAATTAAGTTCTGTCAATAAAATATTTCATATTTAGTTTAACTTTTTAATATCTTGAAAAAATAATTGGTGATATTGAATGTAATATCTAACTATAATATAAAAGAAAAATGTGTCCGTGTTTAACGCAGACGTCATTTTGACGGTGGCAACAGCAGACGATTAAATTTAACCTTCATTAAATTTTATTGCAATTTTTTTAATTTCAAAATACAATTTTTACACTATCAAATAGAGAAGAAAATTGTACTTTCAATTACAATTTGCTTGCATCGCAGTTAGTTTGCAAACTGTATCTCAATTTACTCAGTTTTTATTATTTTTAAAGTAATTTTTACGCATTTTTTCTTTTTTTAACCATTTGGAAAAATAGTTATTGTCCTCCTCAGGGTAGGAAATCAAAAGCATATCTGAAGGTTTTTATTGGTTTAATCATCATTTTATTCGTTTTCTGATTGGTCTATACACTAACCTTTACTTTCAACAAAGATGGGTAATTCTGTTGCCACCATGAAGAAAAAATAATAAAAACTACAAAACAAAATTAATAACTCAGAAATAAATTGAAATACAGTTTTTAATAAAATTGCATTTAAAAGTACATTTTTTTCTCTATACGACGGTGTAAAAAGTAATATTGTAGGATGTTTAGAAGTTTAAGAATGAAATTTCCTTTAAAATGGGTCGTGCGATTTCTTGGAAATCTGACGATGGAAAGCCTTTTCCCGAACAGCCAATGAAATGCTTGGATAATACATAAGTTTCAGGTGGATAATATGTAAGGTTAAGGAAATCTGAGGAGTCGCAGACGATTTTTGTCGCTTGCAATTTTTACATGTAATAACACTATTAATGTTTAATCCATGGCGCACATAATGTATAATCAACTCCGTGCGATTTTTTTTTTGTCTTAAATTTTAGTCTTTGAAAAAATCATTTTCCAAATGGTCGTTGTAATTTGTTAAATTGCTTTTTTTTTTTTTTTTTTTTTTTTTTAATCTATATTAGGTGCAGACGATTTCGAGGGTAAATAAATCCGTTTGCACTTAAATTAGTATAAATAGCTCATCATTTGTTCACAACTCATATTTTATAATGAAATTGAAGCATTCATCAATCAATAAATAAAACCATAAAATATAAATTAATCACGAATTAAGACATGTAATAGAACCGTACCAGCTTATAACACTGAAATGCACAAAATAAAAAAGGCTGAATTCAAGTAATGATTTTACCGACTTTTAATTCCTGGCACGAAGCCAGTATGAAAATATTGCTTTTAATAAGTTTCAACATTTTATTTAGCCACATTATTGCTGTTTTAGTATTCTTAATGTGCATTCTACAAACATATGTATCATGTAAAAAATATACTAGTAAATCTGCAGATCAGGAATCTCAACTTTGCAAGTCATTGTTTTTTAACACACTTTGATTAATATTAATCTTCCTAAAAATCGCTTTTTAAAGTTTTCAAATTACATAAATATTTATAAGAATAAAAAATACTTCGTAAAGTTTCAGAAATTAAAAGTGTTCAACAAGAACATTGATATTCTGAAATTCTGATGAGCTGCTTATTCTGGTAGCTTTTTAAATCAAAAATCGCATTTCTTTAGGGGAGCTCTGCCCCCTGAACCCCCCGTATTCTATTTAAATTTACATTCGTAATTTTCTATCGATTGTGCGAATGGTTATAGTATATCTTAGATTAATTTTTACCCGACTGCCAAGAAGGGTTATGTGTTTGACGCGTATCTGGGTATGTGGATTTCTTTATGCCCTCGAAACATCCCAACGGCTGGATGAATTTTAATGAATGAGGTCTCTATCTATTCGTATTAACCGTCCGATGGTTATAGGCTAGGTTTTGTTTTTATAAATTCAAAATGGCGGCCGTAAAATACAAAATGGCGGTAGAGACGGAAAAAAATTACCTACCATATTGAGTGGCATATCATTGGATAGGTCTTTCAAAATGAAGATGATGTTTCATTGATTATTTTACAGTCAGAAGCTCCGTTTAAATATTACACAACCTGGAAGTTGTGTAGGTAGGATCTCTAGCTTTACTGCAACTCTAACCTTCATAGACATCTATAGGCAACATCAAAACAGTGTTTAGAGATAGGGATTAACAATTAAACACAACTTAAAAGTCATCAATACAAGTAAATAAAAAAAATAGGTAAGTAATATAAAAAATAGTTTCACATTTATGAGAAATAATTAATTAGTTCGCTTTTTACGCAGTCGGGTTTTTTGATTTTTTAAATTTAATTTTTACTTGTTACGCTGTGATTTATAAGGATAAGCAACAGTTTGGAAAAACATTTTGTGTTATCCTAATGTCCAAATAGCAGTATTTACTTACCTTCAACATCAAAAACCTGCATCTGATGGATCAGCAACTTATGGAAATGTAAACTGAATCATCTAATTTAAAACTCTAATGTTTTTACAATTTTTGCTTCCAAAAAATAGCATAAGATTACTAAAATCACGCAAAAATAGTCATGTTTGGAGTTTTTCAAGCCTAATGGGTAATCATTCATCATCTTGTCCAGTGTTATGCGACTAAATGGAAAAAGTGATTTGGTGCTATAAAGTATTTTTTGGGATAGCCTTTTAATAGTCTCCACATTCAATTTAAAACCATAATATTACGGACATTGTTCATATATGACGCAATCTACGTTTCAGACGAAATTGCGAAAGATTAATTAATATTTTATTTCTCCAAACTTGACTGTCTGCTTAATCTTTCGTAATCGGGATTATTTGAATGATTTTTTTATAAACCACTAGTTGTTATCGTTGACTTCGTTCACGAAGCTTTAAACGAAAGATAAATGCATTAATTAAGCAAAGCATTTCATTCCCGATAATTCAAATCATGTTTAATTGAACAACTCTTTGTCACGTTTTATAGGAGACAATAAGGAATTTCTTATTTGTAGGGGTCTTGACATAACTCAGCCATAAAAAGTGTCAAATTTTGTGCCACATAATATAAACATTTGCCAAAATGAAATTGCAACCAATTAAAAAAAGAGGGTCAAGTGAAATCGTGGAAATCGACAAATCGTTCTTCGTAAAATGAAAAAACTTGGCAGGGACAATTCTATGGAAGAGTTCCGTATCATGTTCTGCTCGGCACGATTGGCGAAGGAATCCAAAAGGATGCCAAAAGGTCGTTTTAGCATCTTATTATATTTTTCAAGATGGAGATAATGACAGAAAAATATGATTTTACTTTAATGCTATCATATTAAACATTTGGGTTTTATGAACTAAAGTGCAATTTTCTTTTATAAAACAAAGTCATTTTCATTAATGTTTTCTGAAGTATAGTGGCTTTAAGAATTAACACTTGTCAAAAAATTTCTTATTCGGTCAGTCTAGTTCTTTTTTTAGCTTTTAAGAATGGAACTAATTATTTTCTGCTAATTATAACGTCATTTTCGATATTGGTGACATTTGCTATCTATTTGCTTTTCAAAAGTTTAAAAAAAATTAATAAATTTTAAAATAAAAATAAAATATTTACGTTAGCCGTCCGCAGATGATAAATCTTGAAATATTCAGTTTCTAGGTAACTAATGAAAGAAACGTGTATTTCAAATAAGTAAATTTATAAAACAAAATGTTTTATGTTATTGAAATACATGTATAAAGTTTTACCAAAACATATACACCTAATTTTTAAAAACCTTACAAATGTCTTGACAAAATTTCGAAATAATAGGAATAATTTAACACCATTATTGGGAAATTTCCGCATCTGTAATTTACTATTTTAATCCTTTAACCAAATGAGCCATTTTCTTTCGAGAAATGAAAATTTGAAAATCGTCTGAAATGCCATAGAAAATCATTATGGTTCAAACTAAAATGTTCCATATTTTCCGAACAGATGGGACAAATGTAACCGAAAACAAAAGGGCTAATTCCGAGTCCCTCACCAACATGCTTATTTAATTTCAAGCTCATCGGATGTTTTTGCGGCAGTTATCGCGGAATAGACAGACTAACAGAAACCAAAACATTTCGTGTCTCCACAGTAAGCCTTCACTGACGTTTCGGCAATTAGGGGAAACCCCCAAAACTTTTCCTTTATACCAAAAATCTCCCGGTCTTAAAGGTACTAGTAAATCTGCAGATCAGGAGCCTCAACGTCAGCTCTGCAAGTCATTATTTTTTAACACACTTTTGGGTAATATTCAACTCTCTGCAAACCGCAATTTAAAGTTTTCAAATTACGTAATTATTTATAAGAATAAAAAATACGAAGTTTTCAGGAATTAGAGGCGTTAATTTAAAAACGTTTTGTAAGGATATTCTGAAATTTTCATGATCTGCTAATTCTGGTATTTTTTTAGATAAAAAAGTGGATTTCTCCAGGGGGACGGAGCCCTCCTGAATTCCCCGTAGTCTCATTAAATTTCTATATGTAACTTTTTATTCATTGTGCTAGTGGTTATCGTAAATCTTAGATTGATTTTTACACTTCCGAGCCTTATTTTTTAATACCGGTGAAGAGAAAAGAATTTACATTGACGCAATTATATTCAAAATTTAGATTTTATGAACGAAAAAGTAATTTCCTTTTAAAAATAAAATAATTTTCATTCATATTGTCGTGTTTAAATTATGCTGGTTGGTTGGCTAAGCCAGTACCAATTGTTAAAGGTTGATAATTGAAAATCAACTTGGAAAAGTAAAACATGCATTCATAGAATGCGATGGATGGTTGGTTGGATAAGCTCAGAGTTAATTCAAGCTTGACTTGAAAAACTAATCTGAAAGGATTTAAAGTTGCAATGTTTTAATTAAACTTAATGGCGCTTTACTCCAACCTAAAGGAAATTTCAGTTACAAGAGTCCAATAAAATCTTGCGTGTAGTAGATCGGAGACATTGCGTTCTGTTTTTTTTTAAAATATATATCCAGTGGCAATAACTAGGTTACTGGGATGTTTTACTTCCATGAACTTGTGTTGTGACAATCGATAAAAACAAAATGACTGGAGATTCAAAGTTCATTCGAACATTCATATTTATTGAAGTTTTAATAACCCAATATGTATGTTAGGCATTGTGGTAGGGCTAATTTACGAGAGAGACTAAATTCAAAATATATCGGCACCACTGCAGCTGAATGGAAAGACAACATAAAAAAAACTATACAACGATACTTTTAAAAACGGTTAACACATCACCTTTTCCCATAGTCATCTTCATTGTCAGTGAGTGTCCATCATGCACAGCGACCTCCAAACGTATATTCTGAAGATATCAGGGAGTGGAAACACATCTCCTCATGCTGCAAGAATCCGCTTCCTTTTTGCTCCAACTTTTTTTGCTCCATCACAAGCGAAACCCGCTGATTATAAGCACGGCAAGGGTTGCCAACACGAAAAGGCAAACCGCCACGACGCGTGCCAAGGAATTAATGAAAAACCATGGAGAATACGGGAAACGCTAAACTCCGCGGGCTAATACGCCAAACGTGGCAGACAGACTACGCGAACTGAAAGTCGAAGTAGGCAAAACGGGAGATCGCAAGTATTGCGAAAGGAACGACTCACCTGGGCGATAACTGGTAAAACCAAGGGGATTGGTGGACAAAAGGTATGCCTAGCTTGAGTTCAAACGAACTCAAGGCGCAAAACTGAATAATGGGGGAAAATCAAGGTATCAAGGTCGTGATTACGACACATATTTTCTGAAATGAGGCTGCATTAGGAAGAAACACCCGTCAAAAAATATTTTTTCAGGCAATCTAGTTAATGTTTGACTTTTAAGAATGAAAATATTTATTTCCCGATACAATGACGTCATTTTCGACAGAGATAATTTTTCGGTGCTTAATTTTGACATTTACTATCTATTTACTTTTCAAAATTTTTTTTCTTATTGAAATTTTAGATTAAAAATTAAATATTTCTGTTATTCGTGTGCAGACGATAAACCGTGAGAAATTGGATTTTTTTTTCTTATTAAGAATTAATATCATAACACAAGGCCCTTTTCTTTCAACCTGAAAGCATATTCGTTTTGTTTTTGATATATGAGGTCAAATTCATCTTCTTATCGTATTTTCGTTTTATTTCCGATATGAAGAGGTATATTCATGTCTAATGTTTATTTAATTTTCCTCTTGCACATGAAATCTTTCAAATCAAAATTAACTGTTTAGGGTAAATTATTATTCCGGAATCTGATTTTCTTGGCAACGGTTACAAAAAAAAAAAAAAATTGTTAAATTTTACAGAAAAATGTCAATTTATTCCTTATGTAAATAATAAACCTTTTAATTTATAAGAAATATATTTGAACAAAATAAATAGAACATAGTCTGCCTCTATTTCTGGGATAAAATCCATCTATATTTTGTAAAGACAAAAAGGCATTAATTAATTCATCCCTTTTTGACGTTCATTTGACTTCAAACAATTACAAATACTGTCACATCTACGATATTTTTAGGTGTAGTTCCGCTGCTAAGCAACAGTTAAAAGAAAATTAAAACGATGAAATGTGTACATTTTGAAGAAGTAAATTTATAAAAAAAAAATATTTTATATTATTGGAACGCATGTATAAAATCCCTCCATAAGCTATACACCGAATTTTAAAACTCTGACAAATGCATAGAGAAAATTTCAAACTAATATGAATAATATATGATTCCAATTAGGAAATTTCATCATCCATAATTTACCATTTAAATCCTTCAATCATATGAGCCATTTCCTTTCAACAAATAAAACTGGAAAAATCGTCTAAATTGCCATAGGAAAGCGTTATTGTGAAAAATAAAATATTCTATATTTTCCGAACGAATAAACCAAATATAACAAAAAACTATACAGCTTATTCCGGGTACCTCACCTACATACACACTTAATTTCAAGTTAATCGGATGCTTTTTGCGGCAGTTATCAAGGAACAGACAGACTAACAGACTAACGGAAACCAAAACTTATCGTGTCTCCGCAGTAAGCCTTCACTGACGTTTCGGCAATGAAAGGAAGCGCGGCCGAATGAGCAGGTTGATTAAAACTTTTCTTGTTTTTATCTGATTTGTTTTTGTTGGTATTTTGTTGTGTCTCTACCTGGTTTCTGACTTATTAAGCCTCCGGTCCGGTATGCTATTTCTTTCTCCCAGCTTATTTTGTGTCCAAAAAATAACGTTAGCTTACCAAGGCTAGCTGTAAAACAAATCATTACGATTAAATACTCTTTAGCAATTTTTTAAACTTCTAAGCATCGCACACTTTCAGTTCTTATACCGTCGTATTGGAAAAAAAAAGTTCTTTTGAATGCACTTTGTTTGAAAACTGTATCTCCATTTGTTTTAGAAATATTAATTTTTTTGTAGTTTTTGGAGCCATTTGCTTAATATTGGCAACGGCATTTTATCCATTTCTGTAGAAAGCAAAGGAAAAATAGTTTTAAAATAGTAATTATATATTTTTGTTGCCATTTCTCATAACAACCGAAAGAAAATGTAATTAAAATACGTGCTATTTTGAAAAAAATATAAACGAATGATTTCTGTTAAAACAATGGAGCTATTATATACTATATTTAATTGTAAGTATCTATGAATCATTAGATAGCCGTTTTTTTTTTTTTTCGATTTTCTTGAATGACGATATCTTTTTGCTGCATTTGTGCATTATTTCGCGATAGTGATGTACTATGCATGCTTTACTGTCGGTCTGTGAAACTCTTAAGCGGATGCGAATGACGTCATTTTACATAAGATAAAACGTGTGCTTTAAGTCTTAAAATTTAAATATGTTTTGTACTGCAGTAGAGTCCCGCTTAACCGAGTTATTTTCTTCTGATGGACTGGTGGCTTCTATTATTATGAAACAGCCATTATAAATGAAGTGTTAGGTGAAGATGAAAGAGCAGCCGTAAAAAACAATTATGGCCATTTCTTCCCCCATTCTGACCAGAAAATCAGAGTTCTAACTTTTTAAGGCTGCTCTTTCATCTTGAGCTAATACTTAATTTATAATGGCTGTTTCATAATAATAGAAGCCATCAGTCCATCAGAAGAAAATGAAGTAATGGAAATGCCGGAGGCGACATTAAATTCTGATAAAGCAGAATTCCTGTTCTCTAGTAATTTTCCTTTTCTTTGTGTGTATTCTTTGATTAAGATGCATCTTGCACTTTTACAGTGATTGTAGTGAAAATATAATTGTTTACACCTGAATATTTATAAAATTAAGTTTTTAGGGATCTTTCTCCCTAATGTTGTAAAACAAAAATATGTTAACTTAAAAGAAAAATAATAATAAATTTACACAGGTTTCCATTTGTGCTTTCAGGAAGAAATTTCATGATATTTTCATTCAGGAACTAAAGAATCGAATCAAATCCCCCCCCCCCACCCCTTTTAAGTGGGATATATTTTTTAATAAAGTCGTTTGATTTTTGATGAGATCCCCTCTTTCCGTCATTAAAGTCTGTTTTAAGTTCTCTTTTTTACAATATGTTCAGGGAGATTCTTCCTTTCACAGAAAAGGGGAAATTTTATTCTGTGTGTTGACATAATATAACATTAATACCTGAATTTTTTATGCATTTACAAGTGAATTTTGAAAATAAATAAATAAACATCTTACTTCTTATCTGAAATACAAATGAAGTCACTTCTCCTTAGCCTTTGATCAGTTTTTAAATTCATCGTGATGATTCTGCATTCATTTATTAGAAAATTACCCCAATCCATGCGGAAGGGTGTGGGCATGTCTGATACTTATAGACGTAAATTAACTTTGTACTTTATAAGTGTAAATCACAAATATTTAACCCTCCGTCTACCAGACGGGTCCATTGGACCCGACAGGTACATACAAAATATTCATTCAAACCAGAAATTTCTTTAAAATAAACTAAGTATATAAACCAGACAAAAATAAGGTAAATAAATAAGTTAAATAGTTTTAAATAAAAATTCTGGTGTAGAACGTTTTATTAAAACTTGAATAAAATTCCCGGTAGATCTAGGGTTAAATTGCATAACTTTTCATGTCACCAAAGTTTATCTATCAAAATACAACAGCATCGATTTTCTAAGACGTCATTTTCATTACTTACAAAGAATATTTCGTCTTCAATGTTAACTCACAAAACATGAAAGTTCTCTTTTTTAACACTTTCCATCTGAGTTGAAAAGTGTTTGTGAGTTAGGCTTCTCTGTCCGTCTGCCCGAGCTCTAACTCTCGTAAATATACTCGGATCGCCCTGATTTTTTGTATGCTATTAACGTTTAGCTATTGAAAATGAAGTGTGTAACATTTAGAATTCATTTACAGGGACGGTCAAAAGTATTCCGTTACATTACGGTCAATGAAAAAAAATCAAGTTCGTTTTAATGATGTTAGACCATTTCAAACATAATTAAATTGCTACCTATTTTTGAAGAGCACTAAAAGATGCATTCTTTAGGATATGGAGGGTGCAAAGCATTTATCAATAATTTACAGGGCCACACAAAATAATTCCATTACAGAATTGCCCAAGGGGAAAAACTATCTGTAGCGTGATTTAGTTCTGTTAGACTACTCAAAATAAAATAAAATTTATATGGATTACTACAACATGCTTGCTGTATCACATGATGAGTTTACCGTTTATCATTTACTTAAAGGGGCACACAAAATATTCGGACACAGTGCTGCGTCTGAAGTATTTTCTACTAGCAATAATTGCTGGGAAAGTGGTTTCTTTTATGGTATCTGTGAAATGTTTAACAAAATTTTTGCTTACATTATGGTGTGCACAATGCTACACATCATATACTGTGTTGCAGAAAATAAGTCGTAAACATTGAAGAGTATCAGCGTATATGGCTTAAAGGTGGCTTTTAATTGAGTTTCAAGTTGAACTATATCTAGCATACTAAGAGAATTTTCTATAATATAAATAAAATTATATACAGGGCCACGCACAGAACTGACTATATTCCCTTCAATAGATGATAATGTCTGGAAGTACATTAGTAGTTTAGGCCATGCTTTTGGTAATTAATTTTTAGCTTAAAATGTGTCCCGTATAAAGAATTGCTGGTAATACACAGGGCTATACAAAAAAATTCAAATATGAATCCGTATAGTAGTAGAAATTGCTGAAAGTTAATTTTAAACCTATTATCCCAGATAACTTTTTTAATTTTCAGAAAATTTGCAGCAGTCTTGCTTTGAAAACCTGCAAAGCTGCAGCAAGCTCAGCATGACAAAACTGAAAGTTCAAAACAAGACTGCAGCAAGATAACGCAAACACCGAAGTCACCACACTTTGAACTTGCAGCTAACTTGTCGTGCAAGTTAAATTCATGCTGTATCAAATTTATTGTAAATTAACGGCAAACAAGTAATCAAAAATATGGCAAAGTAGTAATCTTTCAATGGCCCACTATCTGTTTACAATGGTTACACTAAGTTTAACCCCTTTGAAGAGTCCATAGACCTGATCCAAATCGATATAAGTAAGCGTACAAACTTAATGTTGGAATCGGGCGTAAATTAACACAGTTGTGCCATCTTGTGGACGGTTTGATAATCGACATACGCGGGCTTTTAGTCTGACGTCATATATGACAGGATACCTACCATCTGCGCATATTTTCTAAATCTTTAGTCACTCGTGGAACTGAATTTTCTTTACTAGATTTATTGCAAAATAATAGCGGAGCGAGAGGGGTGTCCAGATGCACTTTACAACACGAAGTTTTTTTCGCCTTGTCAGAGGTATTTCTGCTATTAATCAAGGTGAAAAAAACTTTACAATTTTAGTGGTATGTAGTAAAAAAACAGTTAGGTATCTTCCTGTAGTTTAACCCCGTCCGCTACGTGGCGTGCGACCTTGATTGATGTGACCTCACCCATTTAAGATAGGACGCTTATTTACGTCGCTTTGACCGGATCAGATCTTTTGATGCGAACACACCATCAGAAGGTGCATGCATCGTTTACATCTCCATAAACAAGACAAGGTAATATTTGTACTTCTTAGTACGAGCCTTTTTTTTTGGTATTTGTTACAGCGTTTAGAAAAAGTGGTGCCAACGGAATACAATTTCTGCAATTTCTGCGCATGTGCTGATTTTCTATTTTCTCAACAGAGGGACTTTTTGCTTCCGTCACTTTTGTGAATTAAAGACAGTCTTGCCTTCAGTTCCACAACAAACTACTCATGCAAGCTGAAGATGGAATACCTTGCGGGAAATTTGCTGCGAATTTCTCAATTCAGATTTGTCACGGCAAGATAATGTCAGAAAAAATCGAACTTGCTGCTAATGTTCCTGCTATCTGGGATCCATTTTCGTACTAAAATAACTTATCGAATACTGTATAGAATAATATATTATATAGACAAATCTGTATATTAAATGCAGGACTGAATAAAAGACTACTTTTTCGGCTATGGGCGGTATAATTATTGAAATTTATTTTTCAAATATATTATGCCGTTTTTAAAATTTTTATTTAGATTTTTTTTAAACCTTATTAAACAGCCAAGTTTCATCAAATAATTAATGAAGTGTTGGAAAGTATTTCACAATCTATGCTTGAATCAAGATTGTTCATTCTTTTTAATTATGAAAATGATCGTTTAGAAAAGAATGCACCTGTATTAAGTTAAATAACAGTACAAAGCTAATCTAAATGAAAAGATGGATATTATGAATGCTTTTGTATGACGTCTTCTACTTGCTTTTTATGGAGATATGCCTTCTTGCCCACAACATGGACGAACAGAGAATGTTCTCATATTAATGTCTATTCAAACAAGTTCCACAACAACTGTCCAAAAATGAGCTGATTGTCAGATTTAAATTTGAACAATGAACATTTATAAACTATATAATATACTTATAAGTACTTAAAAGGTGACAAAATATATATATAAAAATATTATTTAATGCAACCCTGAGATTTTCGAACACACACTCGTTCATTTTCAAAGGGAATAAACAATTAAATTTAAAAAATCAAAAAACCCGACTGCATAAAAAGTGAATTAATTAATTATTTCTCATCAATGTGAAACTATATTTTTAAAATTACTACTATTAGCTCACATCGCTATATATATCTTGTTCAAATATTCAATCGTTAATAAAACTAGGGGATCGTACCCGGACTTCCCGGGTTACAGAATATAGGTGAAACATTTTTTTTTGTTTGTTTGTTTTGAAAACTAATATTTTTTTTCATATGCAATAAATTTTTGAAATTTATCAAAAGAGATATTTTCTTATTAGCCGTATGCTAAGAGTTATTTGACCTAGGTTTTACTACTTACGGCATCCTTTTATATTCTGATAATTTCAGAGCATAAACATGTCTGTTAAATTTGTGTTTTAGTTATATTATTTTATATATTTACAAGCAAACCCCGCGGCTTTGCTCGCGTAATAGTTGAAATATGCCAAGTGATATTTGCATGAATATTTTTTATTTGAAGAACACTTTTTGAAATAATTCAAAAATAACAAATTAAGTCACAGTTTGACTAAACTTCTATATAAAAGTGCAATAGACAGAAATGAGATTTTAATTAATAAGAAGAACTAAAGCTAATTCCAAATGAATGATAATTTAGAAAATGTTTTGAGACTTTTATGTACATTTCATACGCTCATTTCACTATTCATTTCAAGTTTTGAATTTTTTAGAAACCATCTTAACATATTTACATCTTAAAATTAAACATCATGTCCAATTCCAAGCTTCTTGTCTAACAGTCTACCACCTCTCCGGTGTTAGTGGCACCAACATAAAATGCCGAAACAGAGTTGAATTAGAATGTTGAAACAAAGACTGACACCATTAATTTGCCAACATTAACCTTGGAATCGGTTGGTATTCTGTATTAAACGGAATTTAGGTGATTTTAAAGGCTTTCTTGTTGTTCCTGCTATCCAGGTGGTAGTGGCACAGGCATAAAATATAGCCCACATAGGATCAGGGACTATCACTCTTGATTCGCAACCAATAACTTTTGTGATCGGCTTATTATTTCCTGAGATTCCATAGAAATCATAATTTAGGGCTCTTTTAGAATGTTTTTCGCTGCTTCCCTTCGCTTCACCCCTTTTTAATTTCGAATTTATTTTCGACTGTTCTTAGAGGACATTTATATTTTATAAGTAACTACCGTGCTAGATTTAAAGTTTCTAGCCTCTTCAGAACCGCAGAAATCGCAATTTAGAACGTTTTTGGCTCCTGAAACCCTCTAGGGGTTGTGACACCGACATAAAATATAACTTATGTTTGAGCAGGTTCTATCACCATCAATTTTCAACCATTATGTTTGAAATCGGTTTCGTATTTCACACGACTGCATAAAAATCGTAATTTAGAAAGCTTATAAAACGCTTTTCGCTCCCTTCATCCTTTTAAATTTGGAATTTTCTTTCGACAATTCTTAGAAAGCATTTGCATCTTTGAAGTAATTACCATTCCAAATTTAAAATGTTAGACCACTTCAGTAACACAAAAAACGCAATTTAGAACATTTTTTACTCCTGTGATCCCCAGGTGGTAGTGACAACAACGTAAAATATAGGTTATGTTGGAGCGGGGACTGTCACCATCAATTTGAAACCATTACTTCTGAAATCGGTTTATATTTCCTGAGATTGCATAGAAATCGCTATTTAGAACATCTTTAGAACGCTTTCCGTTCATTTTCACACCTTTTAAATTTAAAATTTTTAAGGAACTCTTCTCAGAGAGTATTTACATCTCATAAGTAATTACCATGCCAAATTTCAAGTTGCTAGCCTTTTCAGTATCACAAAATTCACAATTTAGAACGTTTTTTAAAATGCAACCGCAAGGTGGTAGTGAAGTCGACATGAAATAGATCCTATATTGAAGCAAGGTTTGTCATCATCAATTTCCAACCTTTGCTTTTTAAATAGGCTGGGTACTTTCTGAATTTAGAACGTTCTTTAGAACGTTTTTCGTCCATTTTCAACCCTTTGAAATTTCGAATTATTTAGGAAAAGTTCTTAGTGATCATTTATATCTTATAAGTAACTACCATGCCTAGTTTCAAGTTTCTAGGCCCTGCAGTATTACAAAAAACGCAATTTAGATCGTTTTTTGCTCGTTCACCCACTTTGGGGTAGTGGCGCCGACATGAAATACAGCCTATGTTGGAGCGAGGGTTTTCACCATCTTTTTCACACGATTATTTTTTAAATCGGTTCGGTACTTCCTGAGATTGCGTAGAAATGGCAATTTAGAACGCTTTCCGCTCATTTTCAACCCTTTAAAATTTCGATTTTTTAGGAAATGTTCTTAGTGATAATTTGAATCTTATAAGTAACTGCCCTGCCTAATTTCAGGATTCTAAACCCTTCAGTAACACAAAAATCGCAATATAGAACGTTTTTTGCTTCCGCAACCCCTAGGTGGTAACGACACCAACATGAAATATAGCCTATGTTGGAGCAAGGGCTCTCATCATCAATTTCCAACCATTACTTTTGAAATAGGTTGGGTACTTTCTGAGATTGCGTCGAAATTGCCATTTAGAACGTTTTTTAGAACACTTTTCGCGCATTTTCACCCCTTTTTAATTTCGAATTTTTTAAGAAATGTTCTTAGAAATCACTTATATCTTATAAGTATCTACCATTCCAAATTTCATGTCTCTAGGCCCTTAAGTAACACAAGAATCGCAATTTCGAATGTTTTTTGCTCCTGAATTCCCTTTGTAGGTAATGGCACCGATATAAAATGCAGCCTATGCTGGAGCAAGGGTTGTCACCATCATTTTGACACCATTATTTTTGAAATCGGTTTGGTACTTCTTGAGAGTGAGTAAAAATCGCCATTTAGAACGTTTTTTAGAACGCTTTCTGCGTATTTTCACCAATTTTAAATTTCGAATTTTTTAAGAAATGTTCTTAGAGATGATTTATATCTAATAAGTAACTACCATGCCAAATCCCATATATCTGGGCTCTTCAGTAACACAAAAATCGCAATTTCGAACGTTTTTTTTTTGCTCCTGCACCCCGTTTAGGGGTAGTGGAACGGACATAAAATGTAGTCTATATTAGCGCAATGGTTGTCACCATCATTTTGATACCATTCTTTTGTAAATCGGTTTGGTATTTTTTGTGTTTGAGTAAAAATTGCCATTTAGAACGGTTTTGCGCATTTTCAGCCCTCTTTAATTTCGAATTTTTTAAGAAATGTTCTTAGAGATCAGTTATATCTAATAAGTAACTACCACGCCAAACTCCATGTATCTGGGTCCTTCAGTAACACAAAAACCGCAATTTCGAACGTTTTTCGGCTCGTTCAAAAAACGTAAAGCGGGTCCTTTAGGGGTTGTGGCACCGACATAAAATATAGCCTATGTTGGAGCAAAGGTTGTCACCATCATTTTGACACCATTTTTTTAAAAATCGGTTTGGTACTTCCATTTAGAACGTTTTTTAGAACTCTTTTCGCGCATTTTCACCCCTTTTTAATTTTGATTTTTTTAAGGAATGTCCTTAAAGATTATTAGTATTTTATAAATAACTACCATTCCAAATTTCGTGTTTCTAGGCCATTCAGTAACACAAAAATAGCATTTTTAGGACTTTTTTGCTCCTACACCCCCTTTTGGCCAGTAGCACGGACATAAGATATAGCCTATGTTCTAAGTTGGACTAACACCATCATTTTGATACCATTGTAACGATGTTATCTGGTTCCTTGGTAGCACTAAACAAACAATGATTTAACATTGAATATTAACTTTATTTAACAGTTTATACTTCAAAATAAAATCTCTTCAATCATTAAAAAGCACATCGTCACTCTCAAACAAAAGGCACAACTTTTCAGCTCTCTCTAAAATACATTACTTTACAAACACAATCAATAAAACCACCATGTCCACACTTTCCCCGGCTACAAAAAAAAAGTCTTTTTTCCATTACACAAAATCAGCTCGGATACTCTCTGCCAAACTTTTCTCAAACTGCATTTCCATCTCACAAGCCACTAGCTCTCTTCATTTCACTTGACCTCTCACCTAACATCTTCAGCTCTCTTTCCGCATATCGAAAAAGTTTCTCTCCGATACGAGGGCACGGCTGATCAGTCTCCGAAACTCAGGCGGCGATCCATGGACAAGATCTGACTCTAGGCTGCGATCCGTGGACAAGATCTGACTCTAGGCTGCGATTTAGGGACAACCGCTGGACAAACCAGTTTCGCAACTTACGAAACAAAATAAACTGCGGGGTTTTTCGGTCGTTACACCATTACTTTTGGAATCGGTTCGGTAGTTTCAGAGCTTACCTCCTACAAATAAACAATTTTTACCTCTTTATAATATTAGTATAGATTCATAGGGAAGTTTTTATAATGGATATTAGCCGTAAGAAAATGAACTCTTTATTTTATTTTAAGGGCAAACGGATTAATCTTTCGTAATCGAGTTCCGCGCGATATAGATTAAATTAAAAAAAATATTTCATGTTTTAAAATTGTTTTTAAAACTATAGACAATCATTAAACTGAGATAAACTTTACAAATAAATTTCATTTGAAAAAAAAATCGTATTTGGTGATCTAAAAATTTAAATTGTAGGATTACAAATATGTTAGTTTTATGTTTTTTTAATATTATTCTTTTATTTGTTTATAAAAAAAGTATTATTTTCGTTAATTTGTCTTTCACAAATATGTTAGATGGGTGTTCTTTTAATATTATTCTTTTATTTGTTTATAAAGGAACTATTAATTTCGTTATGCAAAAATGGTCAAAAACAAATGCTGAACAATGCTTGTTGCTTTATGCGCAAAATGTTTATTATTATTAAGTATTGAAACCGGCACGTGATAAGACAAACTTTAAAAAATCATGCTTAAAAATTATTTTTTAAAACATCATACATCAGTCAATTAAGTTACAGTTACAAATCGCATTTGAAAGTAAACTTTTTCCCTATGCGACGAAAATTGAAAATGTACGACAGTCAGAAGACTAAAAAATTGGAGTAGCGAAAATTTCAAGACCGAAATTTGATCGTGAAGTGCTGCCATTCACAAAATGACATCAGCGTTACGCACAGATACGTTTGTTCTTTATAATATAGATAGATACATAATCAGTAAAATATAATAAAGATCAGTTATTAGGATGTGGGTATCAATTGAGGCTCTTATGCTTGGTATTCTGGAATGAAAAACAGCTATTTTCACCTTTTCAAAAATTGCATATCATCTCATATCCATATTCATCATTTTTTTAAAAATTGTATTCTGTTTGATCATTTTAAAATCATTTTAACTCAAAACTTGAAGTCACGATTGTCAGCAACATTTTTTATGTGAACAGACGCACTCTTTACGTGAGATTCTAATCTCAATTCTGGATAGTAAAAATGTCTGTAATTTATGTTTTTTTAGACGCGTTTGCGTTAAAATGTTTAGTTTTATCTAAGAAAACGATCGTTTTCTTATAAATATGACTTCATTTTCACTTAAATAAGCGTTTCGCCTAGTGTCTGAACTATGTATCAGTACACATGCAGAAAGAAAAACAATATAGAAATTTTATGAGGAAAAATGCGTGTTTTCAAAAGCAGTACGTCATTTTCCGGTATTATTCCCCTAATATAATATTATGCTCCTAATGGAATTTTGCACCACTAAACAATAAACAACAATTTTTATCAACAATTTTGAATTTTTATCAGAAAATAGCATGAATAAAGAAAAAAAATACCTCATTATTTCCCTCTTGTCTGCAATAATGAAAGCTGTCTAATTTTCATCATTTTGGAGAAATTTCATAAAATGCTTTTAAAATTAAAATATAAAAGTGGGGATATTAAAAAAAAAACAGATAGTGCGATCACATTTACAAATGAACAGCTTTCAGTTAAAAAAAATATATTAGTAAAATTGGTTCAGCAGAAAGATTAGGGCACATGACTAAAAAACACACTTGTGTTTTAAATATATAGATTATATAAAATTATGAAAAATTAAATTAAGCAAATTATGTTATTTTGATAAAATTATAGTAGAATGTCCGAAAGAATAGCATTAAAATTTTGTTGATCGAGAGAATTTTAGACAAAAACTTCAGGAACATGAAATTAATTTAAAACTCGAATTATTTGTTTGCTTGTCTAACTTTAGAAGCAAATCTATCCAGGCGAGAATCACTAATTTCTATAATATAAATCGCTATTATTTGCATGTCACATGTCTTTTATAAAGACACTCTAAATTTTTGTAAACATTGCGTTTTATCAGTGTGTGATTTCGATTACATTATACTCAAAAGTGAAGCATTTTCACCTGTGAAGAATTTCAAAGCAGCTGGGCAGTGAAAATGACGCACTCCTACAAACCATAATTCAGTTTTAAGACTTAAATTACACGCTTTTTTATAAAATGACGTCATTTGCAATCCACTTTTACAACCCAGTCTTAAACTTCATCTATAGAAAAGTATGCATATGACGTCAATATCACGGAATAACAGACAATATTCATGACATAGCCCATATTTTAATTTCAACTTTTTTTTTCAGGTTTTATGAGAAAATGCAAAAAAAAGATATAGCAATCTCCTATTTTTGACTATTTTCCCTTTACTTTCAATAGAAATGGGGTACTTTTGTTGCCACGATTAGAAAATGGTATTAAAAAGTACAAAAAAATTAATATCTCAAAAATAAATTGAGATACAGATTTCGAACAAATTGCATTTAAAAGAACATTTTTTTTTCGTCATGCGACGGTGTAAAAATTTAAAATGTGCGATGTTTAGAAGTTTAAAATTTGCAGTAGAGAAAATTGCAAAACCGAAATTTTATTTTAAATTTCAAAGTGTTGCCATTCGCAAAATAACGTATGCGTTACGCGCAGATATGTTTGTCCTTTATAATATAGATACTTATTATTCATCGAATCAAGCTCAAATAATTTTTTTTTAACTTGTAGTGGATGACACTTGATGTTAATCCAGTTTTTTTCAAATATTAATTAATTAATTAAATTAAATTAATAAATTTTCTATAATCGAGAGAGCGCTCTTCTTGATCAAGATATTTTAAGACCGAGAGCGCCCTGTTCTTGATCAAGGCTTTTTAAGCGCCACTCAAGAGAAAAGAATGGGATAAAAAAAATTTCTTATTGACCTAAGTAGGAATTGACTTAAAATATATTTTTTTATATTACTTGCTTATATTACTTGCCTATTTTTTTATTTACTTGTATTGATAACTTTTAAGTTGTGTTTAATTGTTAGTTCCTATCTATAAACAGTGTTTTGATGAGGTCTATAGATGTCTGTGATGATTAGAGTTGCAGTAAAGCTAGATATCCTACATACACAACTTCCAGGTTATATAATGATTTAACGGAGCTCCTGACTGTAAAATAGTCAATGAAACATCGTCTTCATTTTGAAAGACCTATCCAATGATATGCCACTCAATAGGGTGCGTAAATTTTTTTTCCGTCTCTACCGCCATTTTGAATTTATAAAAACAAAACCTAGCCTATAAACATCGCGCCGTTAAGACGAATTGATAGAGACCTCATTCATTAAAATCCATCCAGCCATTGGGATGTTTCGAGGGTATAAAGAAATCCACATACACAGATACGCGTGAAACACATAAACCTTCTTTTCAGTCGGGTAAAAAGATGACTGACTGAATAGAAATACATTTTAAAAACAAAAACAAAAATAGCACGCATGCGCAAGCGGAGTTCAGCCCATTTCTCTACAGAGGGTTGAAAAGATCAGTGCATATTATCAGGAGGTCCTGAAATATTTAGGATATTGTACCAAATTGCGGAAATATTATAGTAAAGAACATCGTTACAAACATTATCACTTCTAAGTAAAATTTCAATGGATTCACGGATTATTGACAAGTAATGGTTAGATGTTGAAATGACCATTTAAACTTTTTCGAAGTTTATCTTAATATTTTCTTTTAGATGCAATCTGGATAAAGCTGTATTTGGTTTTTCAAATTTGTTATCAGAAGTGTGCTATTTTAATCTTTCCTTAAATTTTCGAGATGTCATACCAATATAAAATAAACTCTTAAGCTGGTCTGTGCTGAATGGGATTATGTAAACTCCTGCTTTTTCATAATCGGGAATACGATCAATTTTACTGTGAATCAATTCTTTCAATTTTGTTGGAGGTTTAGCTATTAAATTAATATTATATTTTAGTAATGCATATCTCAGTCTCTCATAAAGCTGCGGGATATAATCAAATGTGCAATAAATAGACTTGCTCAAACTTAATTCCTTCTTCTGTCTTGATTGTTTTGCTGGATTAACTAATCTATTAATGTAACAAGGAGGGAAACCATTCTCAATAGCAATCTGTTTTATTATACTAATTTCGTTTTCAAGGTATTTATCCGTACAAACTTCGAAGGCACGTTTAACATAAAACAATTAACGTTTAACAATTTTAAATGAAAATGGTGAGTTACAATCAAAAGGAATAGTGTTGTTAGATCTGCATTGCTTTCTATAAATAGTACGTTCCAATTTATTTCCATAAATATTCTTTGTTAATTCAATATCAAGAAAGGGTAAAATACCCTCTTTCTCAATTTCTAACGAAAACTTTATCTTTGCATCCAGCTCGTTATGTTTTAACAGGAAGTTTATTTAAAGACCGCAAATCATGATCCCAAATCATGAACATGTCATCTACATATTTTATCCAAATTGATGGTTTGATATCAAAATCTTCCATAATCTCTATTTCTAAGGGTCTAAGTTTTAATTCGGCTAAATATCCTGAAATGGGGGATCCCATAGGAGTACCATTTTGTTGTATGTAATATTTACTTTTAAAAACGAAAACTTTATTTTGTGTAATCAGGTTAATTACTGATTTTAGTGTGGTGCGAATATCCTGATTAAAATTTGGGTTATTGTCAATAGATGTTTCAATTATCTTAACAGTTTCATTACTATTTATAGTAGAATAAAGACAGACAATGTCCAGGCTGGCAAGAATGCTATTATGGTTAATTGAGATATCTCTTATCCTTTTGACAAAATCAGTCAATAATAGTGGAGTCAATAACATAATCAGATGGTAGGATAATAGTTTTTAAGTATGGAACAAAGGCTTTTTTCAATACAGTAGGTAGGAGCAGAATGTTTAGTTACAATGGGGCGGAGGGGGTTGTTTTTCTTATGGTCTTTAAGACGACCAATTAATCTTGGAGTAACGGCAGTTTTATTAACATGTAATTTAACTTTAATTTCACTAGGCCAATTCCCATTATTAATGAGACTCTTGGCTTTCCTAGATATATTTACATTTGGATTCTTCTTTAGTTCAACATAATCCATATTACAGGGCTCCCAAATGGTCTGCCAACTGAATACCAATATATTTTTAGAAAAATTTTCTTTTTAGAATTTTCTTACAAACCGCCCCGAAATCACCTTTGAAAGTTAATTTTAGCGCAGACATACCATAAAATTTTCTGTTAAATTTTATTGGTATTCAGTTGGCGGACCATTTGGGAGCCCTGATATTATCAATACAAGCCTCCATTTTGCTCAAATAATCTTTAGTATTCAAAACTGCTGTATGAATGTAATGTCCTTGTTAGATTTTAACCTTTTAATAATTCTGAAGTTGGGATTTTGTTGATTGAAAGGCTTCTTTAAATATGTTTTAACATTATTGTGTAGTAAACTTCTAACCTCATGCTTCATAGCGGATGGGATTGCCTGTGCGATCCTTTCACAATTCGTGATTATAGACTTCAAATCTATTTTATTTCTAAACATATATTTCGGGCCCAGCTGTAAAATATTATCTTCACCTTCATTAAAAACAGTATCGGATAAGCTAATGTAGAGGACCCGTTTCTCGACTGATATACAAGGAGTTGACGATATTAATCTAATAAGTTTAAGGTTAAGAGTTCTTTCTTTGGTATGTCTTTGAATATCCCTAAAGAGATCTAAAACCCGCTAAAAATTATCAAAGTCACAGCTGCTCATTGAATTTGATAGCTTACCATAAATGTCCAAACATTCCGATGAAATATGATCGATAGTCTTATTTTTAATTCTGATTTAGGCCTGTAAGCACTTCTTCTCAATATGCATTTTTAATGATGGAAATAGACTGTTAACAAGTCCATTACGAGATTCCAGAAGCTTATGAATAACACCATTTTGCTTGCACTTCTTTAGGAAATGTAAATTAGCAAGTTCTCAATCCAGTCGTAAGCGTTCACACTTATATCTTAGTTTTAGTAAAACACTTTCCATATTAGCATCCAGAATCGATGAATATTCAAGAGTCAAAACGCTGTTTTAATCACTAGTGTCGTGAAGGAAATTTTCACTTTGTTATTAATAAACTATATAATATACTTATAACTACTTAAAAGGTGACACAAACATATAAAAATATTATTTAATGCAGCCCTGAGATCTTTCGAACACACACGCGATCATTTTCAAAGGGAAAAAAAGATGACTGACTGAATAGAAATACATTAAAAAAAAAAATAGCACGCATGCGCAAGCGGAGTTCAGTCCTTTTCTCTGCAGAGGGGTAAAAAGATCAGTGCATATTATCAGGAGGTTTATCAAATATTAAGATAAACTTCGAGAAAGCTAAAATGATCATTTCAACGTCTAACCATTACTTGTCAATAATCCGTGTATCCATTGAAATTTTACTTAGAAGTGATAATGTTTGTAACGATGTCCTTTCCTATAATATTCCTGCAATTTGGTACAATCAGGGATGTAGTGGAGGGTATACGGGGGTATACGCCGTGTACCCTCTGGATTTTTTTAAGGAACATCGTATACCCTGTTTCTCAGGAAAGCTATAGTAAATACACTCTAGGGTATACGCTCTGCCTTAAGCGTATACCCTCTGCTTAGAGCGCATACCCTCTGTTTCTTTTACGACTACAACACTGGGTACAATATCCTAAATATTTCAAGACCTCCTGATAATATGAACTGATCTTTTCACCCCTCTGCAGAGAAATGGACTGAACGCCGGTTGAGCAAGCGTGCTATTTTTGGTTTTGTTTTTAAAATGTATTTCTATTCAGTCAGTCATCTTTTTTCCCTTTGAAAATGAACCCGTGTGTTTTCGAAAGATCTCAGGACTGCATTAAATAATATTTTTATATGTTTGTGTCACCTTTTAAGTAGTTATAATTATATTATATAGTTTATTAATAACAAGGTGAAAATTTCCTTCACGACACTAGTATTTAAAACAGTGTTTTGACTCTTGAATGAACATTTGTTTGTTACAATAATAGAGTAACAGATGGCACACTGGTCACATATCAGAATTTATTGACCAGAGTAAATGAAAAGAAAAAAAAATCTTTGATTTTTATACATTTTAAAAAGATAATGGGATGTCCGTTATAGTTAATGTAAATACTATTAAAGATTATAGAATTATATAAGAAAAACCACTTATTGTCATTAAATCTGCATATATAAAAGAAAGTCTAAGATTTGGTGTTAATCAACGCACAGCCCAAACTACTGGACATAAAATCCTGAAAATTGGGCTAAAAATACTTCTTATGACATTGATTGCTGCTAAGAAAGGATTCTCTAAAATTCCACCCCTAAGGGGGGGGGGGTAAAAAATAGAACAAACTTTTTAAAAAGTTTTAAAAATCTGATTTTATAGTTATATTTTAACTGACAGCATATTTTAGTGTATTTTTGTATCATGAATCGAATGGTACTAACCAAATTCAATTAAGCCCAACTGTTCGTCGGATATTTCATATTTTTCTAATTTTGCGATGTCTTTGGCGTCAAAACCGCAAAATTTCTAACAATGAAAATGATAATTTTTAAATTTCCATTACAATAGCAATGGTGGAAATTCAAATTGAATTCTTTTGTTTAAGAATTAAAACGGCTATATTAATTAGAACAAAAAATTAACAACGCATCGAAAAAAAAAATGTTACGTTTTTTGTGTCAAATACAAAGAAAAAAGGTTTATTTAAAAATTAGTACATCTATAAAAAGAAAATATTCAATTTAAACATGAAAACAATGTTTGCACGATTTCAAAAAGTTTGCATTTTCCAAGATTCGAATTGAAGCAGTATTTGGCGGCTTATCATCTTTAAAAGAAAAATTGGGTACTTTTATGTTAGTCGTGTGCAAATCTCGCCAATAATATCTATTAAATTTCTATAGCACTATTTATATTTGTATATTTGTTTATAGGGGGTGAATTCTGGAATTACCGAACTGATAAAAAATATAATGGTGGCAAAATGCTGTTGATCCTTCTCCAACATAGGCTATATTTTATGTAGGTAAAACAACTCCCAAGTGAGTGCAGGAGCAAAAACATTCTAAAATTGAAATTTTTGTGATATTGATAGGACTATAAATTTGAAATTTAGCAAGGTATTTACATTTGAGATCTAAATACTTTCTGTGAACGGTTTTCAAAAAGTTCAAAATTAAAAGGGATGAAATGAGTGGAAAACGTTGTAAATGTGTTGTTCCAAATTACGTTTCACGGAATCGTTAAGAATAAAAAATTTTAATTTAACGCGACAGCTGATTTTAAGGCGAAATGGACGGACAAAGCAGTTTTTAAAGAAAATTCTAAATTTAAAAGAGGGAAATGCACGACAAGCGTCCTATAAACATTTTTAATTGAGATTTATACGAAATTGTTAGAGACAGAAACTTGAAATTCTCCATGGCTGCACTGTTTAAGACGGAAATGCACGCACAGAACAGTTTTTTTAATGCGAAATATAAAAGTCTGCAAGAAAAATAAAAACGTTATAAACATACGATTTTACTGATACTGAAACGACTAAATACTTGAAATTCTGCATGACAGTTACTTTTTGGAGTCAAATGGTCGCTAAATGGGTTTTCTAAAAAAATTAGAAATTTAAAAGGGTGAAATCAACCAAAAACGTTTAAATTATTGTGATTTCTTTGAAACTGTTTCGGATAGAAACGCGAGGCTGTTCTCAACTACTCTGCTCAACAAGCGCAAAACGTTCTAACACATTTATAAATTCATTTTTTAACGGAAAGATATAAAAATGGAAAGCCCGACAATGGAAGCGATTTGGAATCGAACTGTGTTTTCCATTTTTGGATCAATAAATTACCTATTGAGTTATAAGCTATTCTGATCACGTGTCACGGCATTTTTCTCCCCTTACTGACTAGATTTTCTTCTTTCGTTCGGAAGTTCGGTTCAAAATGCCAACTTTGACAGTATTTTCTGAAAGATCTATTGTATTTATATAAATATTGTAGTTATAAGAAAACGGAAAAAACAGTTCGATAATATAGTTTCTGAATAACAACACCTTCTAGTTTCATGCGTTTCCGAACAAAAATGAATTAAAACTTATGTCAGAAAGTTGGCCAATCGGATTTGAGAACAGCCCCGCACTTTGATACAAACACTCGCTAAGAATGGGTTGTAAAAATATTCGAAAGTTGTGTAAAATGCGATGAAAGTGCTTTAAAAACTTTCTAAATTACAATTTCTATGAAATATTTAGAGATAGAAACTTGAAATCTGACATGGCTGCTAAGTTTAAACGCAAACGCATGCGCAGAACCGTTTTTTAAAAAATTCAAAATTTAAAAGGCTGCTAGGGAAGCATGATATTTATGATATTCTTACGATTAAAAAACTTAAAATTTGGCATGACGGTTACAGTTAAGATACAAATGTTGGCTAATAGTAGCTTCTAAAAGATTTCTAAATTTAGGTGAAATGAACAGAAATTCTTCTAAAATTATTTTAAATTGCAATTTCTATGGAATTTTTAGGGATAGAAACTTGAAAATTAACAGGCTGTTACTGTTAAGATATACATATTCTCACAGGAAGTCTTAAATCCAATAAAAGCTAACGGCATGGTGCTTTTATTTTTTAGCCAGCTTTTTGAAATTCTCGAATATAAAAAATTTTCTTCTCTATTATTATTTTTTTTGTGATTATTAATTGGAGATTTTGATCTGAAGCCCAGACAACGTCGGGCGGGTCAGCTAGTTTTATATATATAGTATAATAAATTACTGTAACTTTATTAATAGAACTACCAACTTCGAAAACAAACCCGGTGACTATCGCAAGATTAGCAGTTGAACGGTTCAAAATTCTTTATATTAAAAAAAAGCATTCGTTTTGTTTTATTCGTCTCACACCACTTTCTTAAGCAAATTAAAGTTTTCTTATTTAAATACGTGTGTTCGTCATCGTGTTCCTTACTAAAGGTAATATCATATCGTGTAAACGTTCTGTTTTTCCAGAACGTAATAAATAAAAAGGTATAAATATAAAGGTAATAAATATAAAGGTAAGTTTGGAGACAAAATTGAATGTACAGAAATCCGAAAAGTAGCAAGATGTATTGTAGAACAAAGCTTTTGAATTTTGAATGTATTGTTCAGGGGCAATTCTTATACTAGGCTTACAATCTGAGAGTAATTATTAGCATTTAATACGAAATAAGAATTGTATCACTATAATTTTCTCTTTTCACTTTATTTCAGGAAGTTTTCTTTGGGTTTATTACAATAAGCCTAAAGTAGTACTGCTTACACGCATTTTAATATAAATATAGCAATATGATCTGTTATATCAGCTGTGAAAATTAAACTTAAAATAGTCACCAACTAGTAAAACTGCAGATAAGGAGCCTCAACGTCATCTTTGCAAGTCATTGTTTTTTAACACTCTTTGCGTAATATTCAACTTCCTTAAATATTTATGAGAATAAAAAATACTTCGTAAAGTTTCAAAAATTAAAAGTGTTAAACAAGTGGTTATACAATGATACTCTGAAATTCTGATGAGTTTCTTATTCTGGTAACTTTTAAAATTAAAAATTTCATTTCTTCGGGGGTCTCCGCCCCTCTGAACACCCCGTAGTCTATTTAAATGTACATACATTCGTAATTTTTTATTGATTGTTCGGATGGTTACAGTATATCTTAGTTTTTTATTACGCTGTAATTTATAAGGATAAGCAACAGTTTTAAAAAATTAATAAATTTAAAATAACGGTTATAATAAGTTAACCGTATGCAGACGATAAATCTTGAAGTGACGCCAAAAATTTAACCCTAAAATCCGCTATATTCGGCGCAAACACCACGACGAGCTTTTGAAAAAAAAAAAATACTTTTAGTAATACAGTTTTAAACTCATAATAATACAATGAAATCCTACTTTAGAATGTTTAAATATAAGCAGATCATTTTCATTTAGAGAAAAAATGCACGGATGAAGTCAAAGAATTCGTTCCCTGTTCCACGTGCTTGTTTTGTTTGGGCCGAATGAGGGCATTTAAATCTGAGCGATAACGCGCATCATATTTCAAACTGTTTTTACGGCATACTGCATCTCTATCTATCTCTTTCCTCCCTGAATAATAGTTAATTTTATTTTCCCCAAGATCATTTTATTCCAACATCTTTGTTTCCGAAAAATGACATATAATTCACCTGCTATTCGCACTTTCTCAAAACCTTTCACCTTGTTATATTAAGAAATACTTGAGAGTTTTCTTTTTGTTTCCAGCATGACGCCATATTCATTTTTTTATTCTTAATTTTTTTATTTCATTTTCCTTTTTCGCGTGAAAATCTTTCAATTGAAAACCGTTTAAGAAAAAATATTATTCCGGGTTTTGATTCTCTTGGCAACATTTAAAGAAATATTGGTAAATTTTATGGAAAATATCAATTTATTCTCTATGAAAATAATGAGTTTTTGTATTTTTAAGCAAAATATTTGAATAAAATAAATAAAATATTGCCTACTTTTATTTCTGGGCTAAAATCCATCTATATTCAAAGATACAAATGCATTAATTCATCCGTTTTGACGTTGGCTTTACTCAAACATTATACACACATTTATAATAATTTTATTAGGATCAAATGCGTTGCTAGGTAACTGATGATGGGAAAGGAAAAAAAATTAAATATGTATTATGTCAAATAAGTAAATTGATAAAACAAAATGCTTTATATTATTGGAAAACATGCATAAAGTTACACCAAAAATAATAAACATACTTAAAAAAATCTGGCAAATATATTGACAAAATTGCAAACTAATTGGAATAATTTAAAATCCTTATTTGTATATTTTAGCATTCATAATTTACCATTTAAATACATTAGTCAAATGAGCCATTTTCTTTCAACAAATGGAAATTTGAAAATCGTCTGAATTGCCATAGTCTGAATTGCCATTATCGCGCAAAAGAAAATGTTCCATATTTCACAAACGAATGAACGAAATTTAACCAAAAACTATACAGCTAATTCCGGGTATCTCACCAACATGCTTACTTAATTTCAAGCTTATCGGTTATTTTTTGCAGCAGTTATTGCGGAACAGATAGACTATCAAGCAAACAAACAAACAAACGGAAGCCAAAAACTTTTCGGGTCTCCACAGTAAGCCTTCACTGTCGTTTCGGCAACTAGTAAATCTGCAGATCAGGAGCCTCAACGTCAGCTCTGCAAGTCTTTGTTTTTAAACACACTTTGGTAATATTCAATTTCCTGCAAACCGCAATTTAAAGTTTTCAGATTACTTTAAATCGTTAATTGTATAAATTGCATCGATTTGGCGCTATAAAATATTTTTTCTGCTAACCTTTTAATAGTACCTACATTCGAATTAACGTAATTTACTAACTTCATTCATATTTGACGCAATGATAGGCTACGAATTACAGTCACTAGGCAACGGAGAAAAGGAAAAGAAAAAAAAATGATATTTGTATCATGTAAAATAAGAAAATTAATTAAAATAATGCTTTATATCATTGGAATACATGTATGAAATCCCGAAAAAATTATACACATAAATACACATTATACACATAAAAAATCTGACAAATATATTTTCAAAAATCCAAAATAATAGGAATAATTTAAAACCCTTATTTGGAAATTTTAGTATCCATAATTTAACATTTAAATCCATTAATCAAACGTGCCATTTTCTTTCAACAAATCGAAAATTGAAAATCGTCTGACTTGCCGTAGAGAAGCATTATGGAGCAAAATAAAGTCTTCCATATTTTCCGAACGAATTAACCAAATTTAACCAAAAACTATACAGCTACGACCGGGTACTTCACGAATATGTTCAATTAATTTCAAGCTAATCGGATGCTTTTTACGGCAGTTATCGCGGAAGAGACAAGCAGACAGACTAACAGAAACCAAAAAATTTCGTGTTTCCACAGTAAGCCTTCACTGACATTTCGGCAATAAAAACGAACATTTGATACAATCTAAAAATTGCGTGTTTTCCGGATCCGCCGAATTTAGATCCATCAAGATCCATCAAGTGATCGATCAAGTACTTCCATTAGGAAAGGACCTGAAGTCGCCTTCGATTTACTTTATGATAAAAAAATACCAAGCTGGTCATTTTGTTTCTCCTGCAAACTTAACTATTTCAAATCTCCCCCAAAACCAGAAATTCATTAGTGAATGTCATTAGGGAGTAACTCTACTCAATAAGTATAATGTTTCAAATCACCAAAACACCAATCGATCTTTCTTCCGCGTATCTTCTCGCTTACCTTTTCCCGTTAAAAAGATTTCGTAAACATCTTTTTGTTTAACTATTTATATAACGAATCGAAATAAAGACAAAATTGTTTTTATTATCGTTTTTGAATTAAAATACAATTCAGATTTTTAAACGTTGTTATCATATGTATATATACATAGCTGCCAACATCTTACGCTTTTTCAGACCACAAAAATTTTATAGTAAATTTTACCTTTTTAAATCGTCGTAATCTGCCGATTAAATAAGGCAAGAATTTCTATTAAATTTTTGTGGTCTGAAAAAGCGGAAGAGTTGGCAGCTATGTATATATACATATTTATCCCATATAAACATCTTTCAATGCATGCCCAATGCATCTTTTAATTCTGATCCATGGATGCTGATTTAAAAAAAATAACGCTCAACAATTTAAAATATTTCAATATCTTTGATGGACTGTACATATATTTATTTTATTAAGAGCATAAAATTTGGAGCCATGACTATGCAAATGATTTGGAATCAAACAGTGGATTTCAGTTATTGACAAATTTATTACATATTGAGTTATAATTGATTGAAAATCGACTTTGAAAATATTTTATGAAAGGTAATTTGAGTTTATAGAAAAAAAATGTATTGGGATTTCTTGATATCCAAATGAAAATTTATGCAAATTTCGTAAATTATACAAATAATCATAATTTTTTTTATTGTATTAGAAAGCACCAAGTATGTATTTGAGAGCAGCTTTATAACTAGATTCAAGAGGTTTTTTGAGTGGCTTATTACACCTTGAACCTTAATTTAAGGCATTTTACAAATAATTTATTATTTTTGGAGAATTGAAAATTAAATTAAAAAAAGGAAACTTCTTCAAAATAAACGACCAAGAGCGAGTATTACTCGCGCTCAGAGAGCTCCGCATAATAAATATATGAATTAATTAACTGTATTATTTTTACTTTATTATTACTTTCAAACTATGCAAGCTACAGCTGTTGAAAATTAGCCAAATATGCATTTCTTTATAGTCTTCATGCTAAAACCAAAAAAATTCACATATTTTGGTTATTTATTTATTTAGTTTTTTGGCACTTGAAAAACTAAAATTTTTTTTCTTTTAATTTTTTTTTCTTTTGTGCTAAAATTAAATTTTAAACCTTTCTGCATATATTTTGGTTTTACTTCAGAAGTAGGTATGTTGTGATTCTATTTTGTTCAAAAATTGTTTTCTATATGCATAAATTAGAGTTTTGTCATGCCCGCAGCACTTAATAATTTTAATTCACGCATCAGTGGAATTTTTAAATTTAAATATCAATTTTGTATATACAGCATTTATTTTTCTGGATAATGTAGCGAAGGATATATGCTTTAGGCAGAAAGGGAAAAGAAAGGGATCTTAATTCCATATTATTTGTGTTTTGATACATTGAAAAAGGCGATGTTGTTTTAATGTTTCGACAAACTCAACCGTACTGTGCCCCTTAGCCCCACCAGTGGCCGAGACGTTCTGCTCTCGAAGCTGGTAGACGGGAGGTGCTGGGTTCGATCCCAATCACGCCCGTCGGCCTAATCGTTCAGAGTTTTCGTGGTTTTCTATGAACCTTGCTTTTCCAAGCGTAAATACGGGTTAGATTCCCTTAGAAAGACCCCCAATGAGGGCACTCCCCACCTTAGGGCCTATACCCTCGTGCTACTAATTGGCCGTCATAAACACAACCAACCTGTGCCCCCTTAATTCGGTACTCACAATAAACGTAGTGCATTTTAAAAATTCATTTTCATCTGAAGCATAGTTCTGTTTAAACTTTTTGTAGAAATTCTAACAACCTGACTACTTGCAAGAAATATTAATATGACACACAAGAATTATTCTAAGTTGAACCCGACTCGCAAAAAGAAAATAAGAATCATCCCAACCTGGAAAAAATCCCTGCCGGCTCGGCCTACAGGCGCAGGTAGATTTCGAAGTTAAGTGCTAATGTCAACAACAAAAATTAAATCATGATTAGAGATAAACCCACTTTAACAATTTTATCTGGCCGCTGTTGACGAGTTTTTATTTCATTTTTATATAAGAGCTGGTTTTATCAGAATCGTGTTAAGACGGTATTAAAAAATACTTTCCTATGCTCAACAACTCGGAATTTTCTGGCTCATTTTCAAATTCATTTTTAAAATAAAAAATATGAAATTTGCGATTTTTGAAGATATTTATAAGCGACCTATGTTTTCAATTTTCTTTCAATTAATTAAAACCTGATTTAAAAACAATTATTTTCTCTTTCGTTTCCAACACAATCGCTTCGGGAAATTCGGTTCAAAATGCCCAATTTGACATCATTTTTTGAAATATATTCTGCCTCTATCAAAAAATCGACCATTACGATACATTATATAGTATCATTATAACAGAATCTACCAATTGGATGCGTTTGAGAGCAAAAATGAATTTAAAAATTAGTCAGAAAATAAGTAGTTTGGATTTGAATACATCCTTCAAACGATGATTTTAGGTAGATTTCGTATGAAATACTATCTATTGCGATCGTTCCTATGTTGGAATTTCGGAAACATTTTTGCAGATCTACACCGATCATGACCCTTAGAACCCAAAACCACCCCACCCCAAAAAAACTATATATATATATATATATATATATCACTTATTTATGGACACGATAACTTCCGTAATTCTGCACAAATCTTTTCCAAACTGATACATAAAATCAAGGGGCGGAAAATCTTTTTGCGCCCCTGGAGCCCATTTTTAATTTTATCAAAAATCTGTGATACATAAAAATTCGACCATATTTTTAGAAGTAATAAAAACTTTAAACTAATTTAATATGTACAAAAATTAAGAAGTTATGGAGTTTTTTCGGTTTTCCCAAAACTTTCCATCCCCTTGGTTCGATTTTGCCCATTAATAAACTTGGCCGAGATTTTATGCCCCTTGATTTTATGTATCAGTTTGGAAGAAATTTGTGTAGAATTCAGTAGTTATTGTGTCCATAAAAAAGTGATATTATATATATATAAAGTTTTTTTACTGAGGTTGGTTTTGGTTTCTAGGGGTCATGATCGGTGTAGAAAGGCAAAAATGTTTCAGAAATTGCAACGTAGGGGATAATTTAATAGATAGTATTTCATAAGAAATCTACCTAAAAGAAATTTAGGGACAACCCGGCCCGATCCGATGTAGGACTTTTATTCAACAACCCCGGATTGTCCAATATTTAGAAGTTTTACTATATTTAAATAGTAAAAATATAGATTTGTCCTTTTTTCTTTTATAAAACTTAAGATTGGTATCGGAGATAAATTCTAGATTCAGGAAAGTAAACATGATTTACTTTCATTTCATTTCCGGTTCGGGCCGGGTTGCGGGTTGATGAAAATTATTTTGGTGGTTTCAGATCAGGTATGTCCGGCCCCGCCCAGGACTCTAGTTTAGGTGCTACTGAGAAACTGCGAACCACGAATATGTCTCAGTTGCGCTGCACTGTTTCCATGTATTTGGATGTTAGTTTTTGCAAATTATTGAACATAAGGATTTTCTCGATCTGCTTATTAAATTTTTATGACTTTAATTTTCTGTCAAAGAAATCATATGCACCTAAGTCTGCTGAAATTGAAACTTATCTTACACTAACGCGTTCTACGTTGTCTGTAATGGTGTGTGAAATGTTCCTGTAATGGATGCTTAACACAAGACTTTTATTGCCATTTTTCAGTTCAAAAATTCTCTAATATTTGCGTAAATATGTGCATACTAGTACACTTTTATTAGACGATAAATGTAACATAATTATTAATATCGCAGGATCTCTTTGTTTTCCAATGGCAATCCCCTAATTCATCAAATTATTTCCATAAACGCATATTACAGCTGCATCATACAAATGAAGAAAGGGAAATGTACTGTACAGTGTAATGCAAGATTATACAACTTTTATATTGGTTTGTTGCATATTTTAATAGATTTAAAAGACACGTTGAAATTAATTGCAAGTAAAATATGTATTAAGCAAGAACGAGTTTTTTTTTTAATTTAAACCTTGTGTATTTGCTTTTTTAAATGCCTCGTATTACAAATACATGCATATTTTTTGATAGGAACAACCATTACATAAGTAATAGTACTTGATCCGAAAATAATTTAAATTAAATAATTACAGTCAATTTTGTAGAAAATTTAAATTATTGATAATTTAAACATAATTAGTAACAGCTCTTTAAAAATAAATCGAGTTGATTTTCTTTTATAACATGATCAAATCCTTTAAAAGCATCTTATGTTATTGTTATAAATATGCCCATAAAAAAATGAAAATATTTTAGTCTAATTGTTTTTATCTATTTTGTGTTCTCATAGTTGTATCATGTTGTCTGCATAGTGTTTATTCGCGTTAACAAATGTTTTAAGAAAACTCTTCGAGAACCAGGTATGTTCTGTTCATTAATTTTTGCTAATTTGCATACTATATGCATACAAGCCTGACCTTTGACTCACTATATATGTTATTGATTGTAGAAAAAAGCCTGTATTAAACGTAGAAATCATTTTAATCCTAAAATTTGGAACATTAAATTACACAAAAGGGAGAAATATTATATTAGAGTTGTTCTTAAAAAAGAAGAAGGGGGGGGGGATGAGAAAAAAAACAGTTGATTTAACATAATACTTATATGGCGCATAATTTACGAGGTACTTTCTAATAATTAGCAGCATGTGATTTAAACTTACAAATGTTATGATGGATTATAATTCGATTAAAAATTACTCTTTGCTATTACTATTATTGTGGGTGAAACCATTTGATAATACCATATTCTTGCAGTGAAATATTGGTAATCTGTTAATAAAAGATGAAAATTCTCTTATTTTGACGATAATTTATGCGTTTGAACGAATCGAAATAGTAAAGTAATTAATTTTCAATATATTATCATGTAATAATTCCTTGAAGTAAAACATACGATTAAAATAAAAATGTTCCATACTTGCTAATTCACCACTCACCCCTCATCTCTGAAATGCGTTACTTTAGAATTAGAAATTTTATGCACGACTATAACACTTAACCCCTTGGGGACGAGCGACACGTATACGTGCCGCATGAAGGGCTCAGAATCCTTGTTTTTCCTCACATGTAAAATTTTACTTTAAAATTTGCCTTATTTAATCAGCGCATATTCTCGATTCAAGAAAACACAAATTCCTGTTTTTAAAATACGGTGGCAAAAGATTAAAAATTTCGTAAAAGGCTCCCGTCCCGAAGGGGTTAAGGCGTTATTATTATTATTATTATTATTATTATTATTATTTCCCATAACTCAGCAACTCAAAACTGATATATTCACCGACTCATTTTATGCATACAATGCATGGAAAGATCAGTCATTACTATTGAGATAATTCAAAATCAAACAACATTTTGCATTTTCGATGTTTGTATATCATATTGAGTTCTAATTAATTGTTTTCTAAAAACAAGCTTTCCCGGGCTGTAGAATCCCGAAAATCGGCTTAAAACGCAAACTTGGACGGCAAATTCCGCAATATTTTTGTCTTTATAAAAAGATGAAATATGCTGTTCGATTTCTTATTTTATGAAAAACAATTTTTGCATTAACATAAACTACACACTAATACACTTGATTTAAACTAATACTAATAATCACTAATGCATTTGTTGCATTAACAATAACTTTGTGAATATGTCAGAAAGCAGCCAGTTTGAATTTCAATGTTTCGGTAATTTTTCATTTTTTTAAAATATTTTTCCCCATAAAATATGTTTACTCTCTCTCCTTTCTTTTAATAACCTTAGAAAAGTGAAAATATTGCAATAAAGTTTGGAAGAGACTTATCTTGCTTTATGAGAAATGAAATAAGATCAAGACAAGTCCCAGAAATTTTCACTTTTCGCGCTCAAACAACAAGAACATGGACTGCACATTACATATGGTTGCTATTATGTTTTAACACTGATTGAATTACTGCACTCTTCCTGCATTTTTCTTGATGTTGTATTTCAAATAATGTGAGGCTAAGTTCACATTTTTAGTACAATATTTTCATTGTTATTAACTATTTAACAGAAATTTATCTAGCTATTTTTTTTTCTAATAAAAATATAAAAGCACTTTCTCTTGATATTATATTTCAAATAATGCGAGACTAATTTTATATGTTTAGTACCATATTTTCACGGTTACTGTTTAATAGAAATTTATCCAGATACTTTCTTCTAACAAAATTATTAAAGCATTATTCTGTAAATTTCCTAAATATAAAGAAAATATGAGTTTAGTATTTCGGAAGCTTTCCCCTATTTCATTTTCTGCATTATTTATATTTACGCTAATTGTTGCAAAATGAAATTCCGTCAGCAACTGCACATTTCTTTTCCATTGTAGAATTCAGAAATAAAGAAATCATTTCCTACTGGCCAATTACTGACGAACCACTCTATATGTAGGAACATTTTTTACATTAGTATGTACATACATATTACATACATATGTACATACAAACATGTACATACAAATGTCTTCCTGGTGATTTTGGAAGCATGATCTTGGTGGTTATGTTGATTGTTAATTTTCGTCATTTCTTTATCTTCTATAATTACTGTCGCGCTGCATTTGTTTGCACACATTTCCAATACTGTGTATTTTTCCTTTTTTTACTTATTCGAAAAAGGTAATTTTCATAGGTTAATAATAAACCTCCACCTTCACTTTTAATATAACTAATTTCAGACATTCTTTTTATAAGACGTACTGCACTTGAGGGTTACAGTACACTAACTGACTGTATGCATTTTGTATATATGGAAAGGGACATTTCAAGGATTTTTATCAATTTGCGACCATTAAGTAAAATTGATGAGAAAAAAGCAGCTCTCTTTCTTGTTCTAAATTATTTCAGAAGTGCCATATGCATCCGGTAACCGTTTATAATTAGCGACATTTTTCTTCCTGAGGCGAGCATTATTTTGCCGCACCTATGACGTAATTGTTTTTTCACTACAACTCAAACTTTTTAAAAAAATAAGTAATTTAATATAACTATAATTTATTTAGAAGAAAGCAAATGTATATAAAATCTATTCACATTTGAATTTAAATTAATCGAACTAGATATTTAAGATAAGGTAAGATATTTTGCATCTTTTAAAAACAAGTAAGAGCTAACTTGGAATTAAATGAATAAAAATATTTTCATATTCTACTACTATTTTCAAACATACAACTATCAACAATGAAATAGTTAACTCGATAATAAATTCACCTTGAATTTTCTTCGTCAGCGTCACTTTTTATATTGCTCTAATCAATATAAAAGTAATTACAGTTTCATTTGCAAAAATAATTTAATTTAGCTGCAGTTGACCCGGCCGGTGCAACGTTACCCGGCCTCGTCAAAAGATAGCACATAGCACGAAATCGCAATAAACATAGCGAAAACGTTAAAAATCATGCCATAAATTCTGAATAAACTTTAATGCAAAGAAAACAAAATTTACTATATTGGTCAAGAAGATTGAAACCGAATTCATTTTACGAAAAAAGGAGAAAAATCGAGGAAAAATCGGTGCAAATCGTGGGAAAAAAAAAAAAAAAGATCTAAAAGTCGTATGTAAAGAATCTCTAAAATTTCAAAAATTGCAGAGGAAAAAATTTATTTAAGATTAAAACATGATTTCTTTTATGAAAGTCGGAAAAAAGACGCAAAGCACAAACAAAAATAAAAATCGCAAAAAAATTTACAAAAATTCGAAAATTAATAATTCCGAATAAATTTTATTGAAAAGAGGAAAAAAAATAGTATATTATAAGTTAAGAGATTAAAACCGGATTTATTATTTTCTTTTCTTTTAAAATATTAAAAAAAAAAAAAAAAAAATCTTTCTTTTTATATTATTACTATTGCTTTACCTTGGTAAAGCCTTATACTTACTGTAATTTTTAAACTTTAAATGTATGGCGCTGAAGACAGCCTTTTTGGTTTTAAGGGATTAGGTATATTTCTCCTGCTTTGCTTGGAGTGGTCTTGCTATGTGTCATGAACAGTGTCAACATCTTCTTTTTATTTTTAATTTATCTTATCTATCCTCAATTTTAATTTTTATCTTATACTTATACTGTAGTCCTCGGACTACCCTCTCTGAAATTTTCAGCCTCTCCATATTTAAATTTTTATTCTCTATATTTTTTTTTATGGTAGTACTTTGTGCTACGCTTAAACTCTTTCCTCGTGGCTCCTCTAGGATTTGCTATACACTTACTCATCTACAGGGCGTGGAGTAGCACTGCTACTAGGAATCCCATTGAACTGCACTGCTGTTCACTGTTCATTTCATTAATGTGGAAAAATTGCCGCGAAAAAAAAAAATACTACTAAAAATCGCAGAGTGGCAAAATTTACTAACACAGTGGGTTAAAAAATTCTAAGAGAAATTCTTTTCCAAATGATGTCGCGGTTGAAGTTCGAAACAAAATTCCTTTTACGAATGTCAAAAAATTGTGTTGAAAATCGCATTACAAATCATGAAAAAAACTGCTAAAAATAACATTGAAAATCGTGGGTTTAGTATAAATGTTTGAAAACCAAATACCTGTTATGGATGAAAAAAAACGAAACTCCGCGCAACGCAAAAGAAAGATATAAATTACATTGAAAATCGGATTAAAAATCGCAAAACTTTGAAAATCGCGTAGTAGAAAATTTGTTATACTAGGCTAAAAGTTTGAAACTGATTTTTTTTTCTTTTTTTCGAATGTAAAATACCTCAGCAGAACGGAAAAAATTCCCGCTAAGAATCGCATGGAAAATCTTATTAAAAATTGGTAAAAATTTTAAAAACGTGGAAAATAAAGTTTACTACATTAGTCTAAAAGTTTAAAACCTAATTCCTTTTACGAATGCTGAAAAATAGCCACGGTACGCGAAAAAAGCTAAAAATTCAAATATCGCAGAGAAAAAAACTTTCGATGGTGGACAAAAATATAGTAACCGGAATTGTTTCACTCTGTTTATATACAATTTCTACCTCGGTAATTATATGTAACTTCTATATGTCTGCAATTATACGTAATGTACTCCATAGTTTTATTCTAAAAGAAGAAGAAAAAAATTCTTTCTCTTTATTTTTTCTTAAGTTTCGACACACATATAATGGATTGTATGTTTAATATATAGTACAGATAAAATAGGGTTCTTTTTATTAAACAACTGACGGTCATTATCGAAAATTTGAGAAATTCGTTTTGGCGCAATATCCGATGAGTCCCTCCAAAATAAATTTGTTTTTATCATTTTTTTTTTTTAGGGGGAGCAAAAGAGGGAGGGGTGAATTGAATGGGGTGAATTGAATGGGGTGAAATGAATTTTCAAAATTCACCCCCTTTTGCTTCTTTTTTAAAATTTGGAAATTCAAAAATTTTCAAATCGGTCACGCGGGGTGTCGTTTCTGTTGTATTTTTAATTTTGAATCGAATGACATCGACTTGCGGATGATGTCCTTCGATTCAAAATTATTAAAATGCATAACAAATGATATCTCACTTGACCTAATTAAAAAAAATTGAATCCCCCCCCCCCCCGAGTTTTAGCCGAGTCGCCCTCTTTCTCCCCACAAAACACAGTAAAACAACTTTTTTTAAAAAAGAATTCATCGGATCTTCATTTCTAGTGCCAAAACAAAATTTTCCCCAAATTTTCGCCAATGGCCATGTTGTATTTTACTCAATATTTGATCTATTTTATTTGTACTAATATGCGAGTCAAATACCGCCCCTCTACGGTGCGCCCTGAGGTGGTTGCCTCAGCTGGCCCCATCTATCTCATCTGCCTCATCAGTCCTGCTTCGTCTGAAACTAGATCTCGCACTTGAGAGTTGTAAATGGTGCGTGTTTCGAGTGTTTCTTGAATAAAGTTCAGCTTAGTCAGGCGTAATCGAACCTCTAGAATTAGTATGTTTGTTTCGCTTGCATAAAAACTGCTAAGCGCAAATGTTAGACTGCATGTTTTGATAACATCCTGTGTATAAAGGCTTATCAAAAGCAGCCAAAATCATTCGACTTTTGTGCTTTTTGAGTATACATGATTTTGTCTTCCCGCTGGGTTTTTTCTTCTCAGGTTAATTCCTCGGAGCCTATATTTATCCCTGCAAAGCATTCGTACATAATTTATTCCTACGATTACACTGAAAATGGAACATGTTTTATAACTGCACTTGTAATACGTATTTAAGGAATTACAAACCATTTCTGACTCCATAGCATAGTATCCCGAAGCAGTTTTTGACAAAAGCCTGCAACTCGAGCGATTTTTATGCTCGAATGATCAAAGAAGATCGAGTCTTCGTGGAGCAAAAATCCATACCTGCGACAAATGATGACGAGTTGTCCGACTACTTTAGTAGAACGTCTTTAGCTTGAAAAAGACAAATTTCTAAATTCATGCAGTTAATTTAAAAAATATTGTAAATTTTAATCAGAACACTGAAATGTATTATTAAATTTAATTCATTAATGGTTCTGGTTTTTTATAACTTGTTATATTATGCATGCATAATTTTCAGAACCAATACTCAGCCTACTGAAAATGCTGATAGGCAATTATTAAATATTCTGGATCTCTCATACAAAACCAACTGATGTTTTAACATACTCTACTACTGACCTTGCATACACTATCCTCACTGATGTTCTAACATACGAAACTACTGATCTCGCATACACAAAATCAGTGTTATTACACTATTTCAAAATGCCGGCATTATATATCTCTGATTGTTAAAAGGTGGAGGTGGGAAGAGGTGGTGGAACAAGCAGATAATGAATCAGAGTCATGTGTTCGTCCTGAATCTCTTAAGCCTGGCTGTTCCCATTGGAAGGACCAGAAGGTTCCAAGTTCTCTCCCCGGTGTGGATAGCGAGGACGATTTCGAGCCTAGCCCAAAGGGTCCAAAATGAGCCTGGAGTTTGTGATGCGCCCGTGCCTGCTCCATACCAGTTATTTAAAGCATGCTTTTGTTTACAGCCTGCTCTTTTCTAGAAAAAAAACATCGCTGGCACCGGCCCTGAATATAATCTAATATGTTTCATTTGGAAAATAAATAACACACTTGGAAATGCATTCTTAAACCATTCACGTCCATAGACGGCTATTTAAACTATGTAAAATACTAAAATTTATAGTTAAGCTTAAAAACGTCATCCTTGAAAAAAAAATTCATTTCAGTAAGAATCTTCTTATTATTACTATAACTTTATTAGAAATAAAAACTATCAATTAAAATTTTGGAGTTTCATTTAGTGCTGCACTCAAACAATATTTTAATGCCTCCCCCCCACTTTTTTTATCGATATTGCGTACATTGATTTAAAAAGTTGCGATCTCAGAATTATCGATCGACTTATAATTACTCGAACAGTAATGTATCTAAATGTCTTATTTTTGAGTAAAAAACCACTCTGCGATTACAAAAAAGTAGTAAATATAGAGACACTACTGAAAGGGATTAAAAATCGAATGAAATATTTCATTTTTCTATAAATGTATTACATCTTAAGTTATAAGTGATTGCTTAAGTTATAAGCGGTCATGCACACTTACCTCTCTTGGTTAGCACTGTCCAGAAATTTTCTTCTAATCGCCAAATTTAACAGATTTTATGAAATTTCCTTTGCTTTTACCAAAGATTGGAAACCACCGCACGATTTCCCAGTTTGTGAATGTCAACACCTGAAGATATTTTCAGTTTCAGATTGCAAATCAATTGAGCAATCGTGACAGAAGGTAGCCACTTTCGGGGGGGGGGGGGGGGAGCTGTACATATATAACTTTATCAACATTTTCCTAATTTTGACCCCCCCCCCCCTTTTGATATAATACGTTGTCATTCGTCGGACACTGCCCTCCACCCTTACCACCATCGCCTGATAAAATAGTTAACAGTGTCATTTTTTTTCTTTTCTTTCGTCTGCTTCGGAATAGTATTCAGAAGCACGGGGTTGAAAAGCGCTGCGTTTTGAAATTTTACCCTTATATTTCATGTTTTGATCGAGTTTTAAATATTTTCAGGAACAGGTACAGCCTATGCATGAATTCTTTTCTCTACTATATTGCACCATCATGCACATTTCCATGTTATTATTAAAATGTAAATCATTTATTTTAATTAATAAGTAGATACGAATTTTCTAGTATGTATTTATCGAATAGCAATTGGTATAAAATAAATCGAAAGTATTTTGTACATGAATTTACCTTTATTTATGCTGCATCAAGTGATGAAATCTATAAAAAAATTTGCTATTTGCTAGCCGTACTACTTGTACACCATGTCATTCGCAATGTGAGATCCTATTAACCCTCCGTCTACCAGACGGGTCCAATGGACCCGATGGGTACATTCGAAATATTTATTCTAACCAGAAATTTCTTTAAAATAAACTAAATATGTAAACCAGACAATAATGAGTTAAGTAAATAAGTTCAATAGTTTTAAATAAGAATTCTGATGTGTAATATTTTTATAAAACTTGAGTAAAATTTTCGGTAGTTCTAGGGTTAATATTGTCCATAAGAAAATCATTTTAAATGTATGATGTAATTTTCATCCTTTTAGGGGCAAAGCACTTCCATTGCTAAAATGTTCAAATGAATGATTGGCACCATAATTTACGTACAAATTTATTTGCAACCAACAAAAAGCGATTTTTCATATATGTAATAAATGAAAAAAAATAATGCAAAAATCTTGGTGCCAGTATCGCATTTGAGAATTAAAATTAAATGGTTACATAAACATACCATCGCCCCTGAAAGGGTTAAATGCGTTTCGTGTGCAAAAATTTAATTACAGCTTTTATTTCCCCACTCTTTTAATATTCATGTGTAAATATATTATTCCATTTAAAAGTGTTTGGCAATATCAGTATTTGAACTTTTTAAATATGACCTAATTTTCTCTATTAAAAGTTTTTCACGCATAATAATTTAATTATTTTAGACATCTTTCATATGACAAAATGTATTTTACGTATGACGTATTTGTCCCCATTAAATGCGGTTCGCGAGTGATAATTTAATTATTTTAAGATTTTCTTACTTTTCAAATATTCACCTGTAAATATAATTTGTATGACATAACTTTCCATATTTTCTGCTTTTAACAATTGATCATTTTATTATTATTTTAAAGTTTCATTTCTGTTTTTAATAGTAACGTGTAAATACATTTTTTATTTGAGAGGAAATATAATTCTTTCTGCTGTTTTACAAATTAGCATCAGCATAAAAAATTACCCTTTCTAAATATGAAAATAATTCTCTTGAAATAATGAAAATTCGAATAAAAGATTGAAAAAGAAAAACCCTTCATAAAATTAGTAAAATTTGAAAAAAAAAAAAAATAAGCGCAGTTAGCACACCACTAGCTTGAGAAGTATATCCCTAGAAACATATATTAAACTCCTATGCATAGCTTTGTTCCTAAAAAACTTTTTTAATGGACCTATTCTGACCGACTTTAACATTGAAAAATCACTTTAAATAGTTCTTCGATTTAAAAATTGTCCACTTTAGCGTGTTTATATAACATTTCTCTATAATACTGCCAATTTTCATATTTTTGTGTGTAGTAGTTTTCTTAATATTAGCGAAGAAAGACCTCCGGTCACAAAAAAAGTTCATTTACACCGGCGGCGGTGGTGTATATTTTTTTAAGAATAGAGAGAAATCTGACAGAAAGGTCTTTTTTTTTCGTTTTATTTTTATTCTAGTAACACAAAACTAAGTAGAATTTTTTTCAGTATTTGTTTAATCTGTAGAAAATACTATTGCTACTACTGCTAATAATAATAATATAATAATAATTATTATATAATAATAATTATATATTAATATTATTGCGAGTCGATGCACTAATAACTTGGCGAATTTGACGAATGAAAATGTTTAAAAGACAGTGATTGACTGAATTTATAAAAAACTAAGAAAAATAATTATAATAATTAATCAATATAATATTGGCTAACCTAACTCTTAAAATGAATATTATTTTTAATTAAAGTTTAACTCCAGAAAGACAGGAATTTTTACTCCAGTTTCATAAAAATATTCAATACCAGAATTTTTATTTAAAATTGTTTCAGTTATTTAATTAACCCTTTCTTTCTTTGTATCATTTAAACTTAATTCCTAAAGAAATTTCTGGTTCGAAACAAAATATATTCATTTGGTAGGGGCCAAAATGTCCCCTCACCATCATTCTAGTGTTAGTTTAAACTTTAATAATTATTGAGACATTAAACTTTATTTATATACGTTACAAGTAACATGCAATTAAGATAAAAAAAATTATGAAGTTACTAATTATTATTATCTGGGAGCACGGCAGTGCGTCCGCCAAGTTCGCACAAGCCGTAAGCTACCTTTTCCTGAACCATTTCGGCATACTTTTCACCCCTTCATAACGTCGTTTTAGGGAGAGATATAGAAATTTTTCTTTTATACACATGTTCGTATGGTCAAACTGAACTAAGGTTCCACGATTTCATGTTTCTATATTTAGTAGTTTTCGAAATATTAAATTCCGAAAAAGCGCTTTTTTGTCACTGACTCACTTAGCATCATCAAATAACTAAGGTACTTCTAAAAGTCGTAGAATCATGAAATTTCACAAGTAAGTCGGGTTTGTAGCACAATTAACCAGAAAAATCTGAAAACATAGAATTTCCACCTATAAACCCTTCAAACAGGGGTTGTTCATTTGGCCGTAAACAGTTCCTTAATACATTCAATTGTGCCAATGTTGGTCGCCAAAACTCGATTACAGAGTTTTGAAGGGAGTCACGTGATTTCAAGCAGAATAACATTTTATATATATTCTTTTCCAAAGATGTTTGTTAAATAGAAAAAATGAATATACCTAAAAATTTTAATCAGTACATGTTATGATATATTTGCGATATTAAAACATTTAACAAAATATAACCGCAATTCGGAACGTTTCTGATATACTATATCAGCCTTGGCGAAATACAGAAAATAGCCTTGACCATAAAAGAAATTTGATAATAACGTATTTTCTGGCAACCTATTAACTGTGTCATATACACAAGGAATTTTTTCCATATGTAAACAATTTATTTAATCTAAGGAACCCGTTTATTTATTTTTATATACCAACATAAATAATTTGTACATAAAAAATAATATTGTATACACGTATAAATAAAATGTTTATATGTATATAAATACATATATAAATAAGCCAAAAGTTCATCAGGTTTGTTTTCATAGTTGTTTATATCATTTGACAGCATATCTCAGTTTCTGAAGTCCGAATTGCGCCAAGATTTAAAAAAAAATGCCAAGGTCTCTATAGTGGAAAAATATCCTAATTCCATATGAAGGTTTAAAAATCTCCTTTTAATTAAATGAAATGTGTAACTAATAAATTGTCTTTAACGATGTGCGACAGATGCGGCGTCCGAAGTCCGCTGCTAATGTTATTATATTGTATTATGAGCTTACTTACTGTTAATTTATTGTTACTTTTAAATCTGTAAAAGAATGATTATAGTTATAGATAAGATATGTTGGTCGCCAAAACCCGATTACAGAAAATTAGCCTGAGTTATAAAGGTGTTACATGATTTCAAGCTGAATGAATTTTTATATGCTTTTACAAAAATCTTAATAAGGCAAATCTTTCAGTTTATCTGTCCATCTTTCTATCTTTTACTTCCTTAAAACAAATTTTATTAAAGACCGGGAGGCGTCTGCACAGATCATCACTTCATCGAGTTGACGGCTGAAATTTTAGTATTAGTTAAACATCGATTAGAGTATTGAAATGTAACTGGTCTGCCAAGTCATATCTTTGTGGAAACCACCTACAGACCCGATTTTACGGGTTAATTGGTGGATTTTCCATTGTGTTTTCCTGCACCCATTGCTCCATGTTTCCAAACTTTTGGATGCAGGAAAATACAATAGTAAGCCTATCAGTTAACCACTAAAATTAGGTCTTCATGTGGTTTCTACCAAGATATGACTTAACAGATAGCATTTAAATATGCTAATCTAGTTTTAACTAATCCAAAAATTTCAACTGTAAACTCGATGAGGTGATGGTGTGTGCAGACGCCTCCCTGTCTATTATAAATGTCAGAATTCTAATCTCAATAGCACTCTGGTCAATCTGGCAATTATCCCTACTATTTATGGAACACTATTTCTTTAAGTGCGTTTTAGTGATTTTAATGAACTTATGCATATACATCATACATATTATACATATGCATATAATACGTAATACATTTGCATCATACATATTATAGGTATGTGTATAATACATAATACATATGCATCATTATGATGTCAGAATAAACAAAACATTTTTTGTCGCCAAATTTGAGAATTGACACGATATATTACCAAATCTGGCGAAACTTTGCTAAATGTCGCCAAGCTGGGCGAATATTTGACGCTAGTGCCTATTTTTCAATGAGTTAATTATTAATGCGAGCCATCTATTTTTATTTTTCCGCATATCATCTGAATAGTTAAACGATATAACGTACTAATATTTCCAAAGTGCCAATAGTTTCGTCACTGCCCAAAACCTCTGCTATTGTTATTATATTGTACTGTTATTATACTTACTGTGACTATGTTGTTAATCTTTACACCACTAAAACTTCTGTTTTATATAAAGACAATTTACGGAAACTAATAAAGCATTGAAACTGCCATTTCTCCTTATGATTATTATAATTCTATAATATGTAACCCGTTAATCGATATGTACGTTAGAATGAATCTTCTCTAATCCGGTTCCTCGCATTTTAGTTTTAAAGTTTCGAATAAAAGTAGCTAAAATCTTAAAACCATGGCACATTGACTAATTCTTCAACACGATCAAATGAGAAAAATGATAGATTTTCAAAGGGATCATGGCAAGGAGCCGGTAGGCCTTCTATTCTTCCGTAATCGAGTCTATTGAAAAGGTTAACGTGAAAGAAAAAGATATTAGCATCAATATGGTTTAATGCAAATGCAGATATTGTCAAAGGATTTCATAAGAACCATTTCACTTGTACCCAGTCGTATCAGTTAAAATACAACAATTGGCAGTGAGCCCAATTAGAAAAGATTACTTAATAGGTTTTTTAATTTCCGCATTAGAGAACGAATCGTAACTGCTAAGGAAACATGCATAAGTGAGTTAAGAGATATTTGTGACAAAAGATGAAATACATAACAACACAAAATATATGATGTGCTTCCATGATCGTAAAGAGTTCTTGATTTCTCTATCAAAAGCTTCCGACTTGGCGAAAGAATGGACAAGTAAATTAAATTATGAATAACAGTAACATGGTGCAACGTTTAACATGGAATTAATATGGTAAATACTGCTTGCTAGAGGCGGCTAGTACTTTAATATAAAAAGAAATAAAGTATAAATTTGTAAAGCTCAATAAAATAAATTTAGGTATTTTTATGTTAGCCGGGCGTAAGTGGCAAATCGCCAAATACTGTTCCCAACTCCATTGTTCATATTGCATTCATTTCATTTAAAGATATACACTTTTCAGTCATCTCATTTAAAATAGATGCATTTCCCTCATTTTATTTAATAGAATATTTAACATAGAAATAAATAAATTAATAAATAAGAAATAATAACATAAACCAAAATATTTTATTTGAAAATCAAAGCATTGTTTCTAATTTACACATGTGATAAATGAAAACTGCTATTGGCGAAAAAACAAAAGGCTAATGAGGAGATTTGCTACCGGCTAACATAAAAGTACCGAAATTTAAGTTTTTTCATATTAATATAGTTTAGAATAACAAACTTGAAAAAACATACAAGAAGTAGTGATATCCCAACAAAAAGTTTTCGGTAAAAAAAAAAAAAAAGCGCCAAGTTCTCCTTAATGTTTCGGCCAGAAAAAGTAGTGATATCTGAAATTCGCACAAGTTAAAAGCCAAACATCCCAAATCTTTCATTAAAAATGGCTTCCTGCGACTTGGCCGTTAATGCCTTCGAGAGAGTTTTTCGAATTTTAAAATATGTACAAATGAGTTACATGCCAACTACATTTTTTTTATTATTTTAGGCATTTTGTGGCACAGAGTACAGAAATAAAATACACATTTGAAAAAAGCATTTAAACAACTTCAGTCTATTTAAATGCTTAGAAGTTAAAAATAACAAAATACTTGTATTCAGGAGATAATATCCCTAATTTCTAAAACATAATTAGTAGCAGCTTTTAACAGTTTATGAATCGAATACCTCTTAATGTATGCAAACAAACTATAATAAATTTTCAAACGAAAAAAATCTCTTTCGTCAATACACAAGATTTCAATATTATACAATAAAATATAATGTAACATATTGTGAGATTTGAAGTAAGTAAATTTTGTTTTATTTCTTGGGTTTTACGTTAATGACTTTAGCTTTAGACCGTACAAAATGGCAATTGAACCACAAGTGGACTAAATGATCAGTAATCAAAACTAATGTTTGTTGAAACTGAATGGTAGTTATCAGAAATCTTTTACTTATAATGTCTTTATGTGAATTTGCCTCTTTGCATTCTAATATTACTCATAATATTTAAATAATTCATAAATGCGTAATTTCCAATCATTAATTTTGAAAGGCTGTAGGCATTAACGGCCAAGTCGCAGGAAGCCATTTTTAATGAAAGATTTGGGATGTTTGGCTTTTAACTTGTGCGAACTTCAGATATCACTACTTTTTCTGGCCGAAACATTAAGGAGAACTTGGCGCATTTTTTTTTTTTTTTTACCGAAAACTTTTTGTTGGGATTATTATTATTATCATCCATGCATTAAATATTCGCGATAAAGACATTTCTTGAGTATTTTTAGCAAAGAAGATTGTTACAAATTCATTTTTAATTGTCTGAAAACCATACGAATTTTTCACTTGTATTTCAGACGAAGCATATAAAATACAAGCATTGAAATTAAATAATTTAGTACTTATATAAAATAACCATATTTGTTTCTAGCTAAAAAATATAAAATTTGATGGAATTTTTCAAGTTGAACTGTTAAGAAAGATAATCAACAGGAAACGGTTAATGGTTTCAGAAGTGTCAACTTGAGAATAACCATCACCCAGAACCTCGTTGAGTATTTGTAATTAGAGACCACCTTGATCTTGTTTGAAGATGTTTGAGGGGGGAGAACATTTTTCTGAAAAAGGATCGAAAACAGCATTTGCGTTTTTTGCGGTTGCGTTTTTAACCTTCTTTTTTCGCTTCATACGTGTCATCGCCATTCGTTAATAGGACCTGTCAAGAAATTGCAGGGGGTTCTGGGGAGATCTTTCTGCGAATATGGAAGAAATTGTCTTACGAAAAGTCTTTCTTCTTAAAATATATTAAATTATATATTTTGTCCGCTCTTCAACATAAAAGTAAAAATAAAATCTGCTACTAAACACGGAAACACAAAGAATATCGGCCAGCGTCCTTCACAATTTTGGCCAATATTTCGGAAAACGCTGAACATCGTACGTCAAATTTACATTATCTGCCAATATTCACAAATATAACTAAAAATTAGTTTTTTTTTTTTTTTTTTTTTTTTTTTTTTTTTTTTTTAGCGTTTAAGCGAGATTTTTTAATTATTATTTATAACATTATAATACAGAAAAAGTATTCTAAACAATAAAATTAAATAACTTTGCCGGTTTTAGAAAATCTGATTTTTTAATGCCTTTCTTTTAATATTAGATTTACATTGGCCGATGTTGCAAATATGATATTACTATTACAGCATTCAGGGATTTCTATCGACATTCGTAAAAACAACATAATTTTTAAACCATTTCAAGATATCTGTCTAGATTAGCATATCTGATAAAGTTTGTAATCTTGACTAAAATTAACAGAAAGTTGTGAAGCACCGCCCATTTCTATAGTTTTCATCGAAGAGTGATTGAGACATCTGACGTGAAATTTGCACTGTATAAAAAAAACATTTCTGTAGGAATCTACAGTAATTTATTTCTTTATGTAAAAAATCTTTGAAACATTTTTATTTAGAAATCTATAGAGATTGGTGTAGAAAATTTCTTGAGTAGCATTTTAAATAAAATCTATTGGTACAGTTAAAAAGAAACTTTACAAGGAAGTCTGAAATTATTACTAAAGAATTATAAGTTCTACCGGAAAAAATTTTCACTTAATGTTCTTTTACACCTACTTTTTTAAAGTTCAGATTTCTTCATTGTCACCACTTTTTGAAATGGTAAAATTCCAAGTAGTATTAAAAAAATAATAATAATAAATAAAAAAAAATAGAATAAAAAAAATAGCATTATGAGCTAAATGTTAACTGTAAAAATTAAACTTAATATATTGAATAATAGATAAAGCCATCATAAGGATTTAGTAACCTGAATTAATATTTGATTAATACGAAAACTTTTTCTTCACTGAATTATTTTTTAAATATACATTGAAGTATATATATATATATATATATACATTTTTTAAATACTCTTCCACGCGATTGTAACCATAAAATCGGCTGCTAATGCACATTTTTATTACTTCTGTTGTAAGATAACAAAGATAAATCGCTAAACATAATTATGTACAAAAAATATTTTAAGAAACCTGTTTTATAACAATGACTTTTATTGAAAGAATAAAACGCTAAGAAAAAAAGGAACTGATAATTTTCAGGCTGTTTCTACCCCCTAACCGCTCTGAATAGCAATTTGTACTTTTGTTTTAATTTTATGTCTATAAGTAAAGGTTCAGGGAGCAGAGTCGCCACTCCACTCATTAAAAAATCCTTACAATTCTTTATTTTCAGAAAATCCGGTACATTTTTTCCGTTTTTTTTTTTTTTTTTTTTTTTTTTTTTTTTTTTTTTTTTTAAACATACTTTGATTAATTTTCTTCTCTTGGGTCTGGAGAAAATTCTTAGTTTTGGTTATTACATTTTTTAAATTTTTATTTTTTTTTTTTAAAGCGGAAAAGTATCTGAAGTGATACTTCCGAACCGAGGAGGATATTACTGAACAATTTGATTTTTTACATTTCTGCTTTAGTTTTTTCTATATATCTAAATATTTTTGGCTTTGGATTAAACCAATAAATGGCAGCACTGATGCTTACTTCCTCATAAAATAAGTGTTATTTTCATCAGAGTATACAACGTGCATTCCAGACAGTGGTAAGTAATAAATTTTCATAAGTAATTAACCTAAACGCTTTACAAGAAAAAAAAAATAAGGATTTATAGATCATTCAACTAATTAAATACCTTCAATTTGTTATTGCGTAATTTAAGTTATCAACAATTAAATTGATATTTTAAGGATGTTAGTCCTTTTACATCCGTATTTCTGAGCCTAAATTACCAGTCCCCTAAAGTACCAATTTCACAAAAAGGACCCCTTCTGTAATTTATGGTGCGTTTTAGTTTGCGCAAAATCAATGAATGTGTATTCGCACTGTTATTTTACCCACGGGTCTGAAGAGTTTAAACGTATTTACTTTCTTTAAAATAATTATTTAAACGTTTCTAAGAATATTAATGTGTTTTGTCAATTTTGTTTTGGAATAAATGCCCTTTTCTTCTTTACGAAAATGCAATATCAAAATCGAACAACTGTCGCATATTATATGTAATGGAATAGTATTTTTCAGTTTTCGATAAAGGCAAAAGCTTTTATACTGGTTAGAGTTTCTCTAAGTGTATAATGTTGTGCAATTTTCTAGTTTACCGAAAATAAAAATGTTTTATCGAAAAACCGATGTATAAAGATTCAAATCTACCTACGAAAAGGAAAATCTATTATTTTAACACAATAAAACTGATTGGTGAAGTTATCATACAAATTGAATATTTCTCATTGAGCGAAAAAATGCCCAGGCCGAAATAGAACTCAGATCCTCGGCTTACAGGGCCACTGCTCTACCGTTTAAGCTAACTGGGCGGACAACCCGTGAGCATATTTCGTTCAGATAACCTTTTTGTTAATAACATCTGGTCTGTCATGTAGACAGCTCAACAGAATAAACCGCAGGTAAAGGAACTGCACATAAACGATGGGTACATAGATAAACGATTATTTTAACACAATCAAACTAATTGGTGAATTTAAGCTTAAACTGATTGGTAAAGTTAAGAATTTTCGCTCATGTTGTCTGAGCGAAATATGCTCACCGGTTGTCGGCCCAGTTAGCTTAAACGGTAGAGCATTGGCCCTGTAAGCCAAGCATCTCGGTTCCATTCCCAGCCTGGACATTTTTTAGCTCAGTTGGAAATATTCAATTCGTCTGCTAAAATGACCTATTTAAAAAAGGAATTGTTTCCAATTCCTAGCGATATCCATTTATTAAAAAACGTAATTATTGAAAATGACCTGAAACCGAATTTATAAGTACTTTTAAATTGTGTTGGGAAATATACCGTTCACACGGAATCGCAAGTCATTTCTTTTGTCTGTCCCTGACCTGGGTAAACAAAAAATAATCTCCCCTTACAATTATACTGGAGTTGCCCTACGAACACCGCGTTTAAGAATTGTTCTAAAAATACCTTTCTAAAAAAATCAAATCATAATGTTGAATGAAATGATTCGCGGCCTTCTGTATTATTTGTAAAAATCTATAAAAATGAGAGAGTAAGAATACTGCCATAAGGGGAATCCCCTGATTGGAATGACGGCTCACAAGCTTTTCCCTTTATCTTCTCTCTCTTCAGCTTATTTAAGGAGAGATTTTCCAAAAGAAAATACTGGTACCGAAGAATTTCTTAGTCTGGAAATTCAAGTATCCGTACGAACCTTGTTCTACCTGTTAGCCTGTTTGGGGATACCACTTTTAAATAAGTTAGGAAATTTCCCTTATAGATATACGTTACACTTCTTTTGTACATTTTTCTTCCTACATTTTTTTAACACATTCCCGATGGGAAACGAGAATTCTCGTTTTTCTCAAAAAACATCAGTGACTAAGGGCGTGGTTCTACCTTACAGAAAAAGCATTTATATTATGCTGGCCCATACTTTTTTTAGATTTTAAGGTATTTTATATTAAAGGGTCTCAGGCTCTTAAAATTAAAAAAAAAAAAAAAAAAAAAAAAAAAAAAAAAAGACAATTTTCAACATTTAATATCTTAAAATGTATATGATTTAAATACACAAATTTTATTGGAATTAAAAGATATAAGTATGATTTCGTGTATTTAAAAAACTTCAAGATGCAAAATTAGTATTTACAGGGGCTCCAAACTGTCAGACATTTGTCGAGCAGAAAATTGATATAATAGCTTGCGCGCAGGATTACAAAAAATATTTTGCAACTAGGATGAAAATTTTTTTGCCTAATTATACTTCAGTTTATAATAATTAGCCTGAACCTAAAAAAATTGTATTTAAAAATTCTTATATTTTTAATACAAAATTGTATTTAGCTAATACAAAATTTTGAAAATTTCAAAAGTATAATCACCTGAAAACATATTTTTTGAACAATGAAAATTTTGAAGCTTTAAGAGTCCTGAGACCCGTTAAATTCGTACATTGAAAGATATTAACCAATGCATAAAATTGGGAAACCTATCTAGGACAGCAATTTACAAAAGACTTTCAGAACAGGAGTTTCTACTGTTTTCAAATTCAGATTTGATAAAATTGCCCGTCGGCAATGTGTTAAAATAGAAAAAAACCACATTTTTAGCTGAATTTTAACAATTTTAGCTAAGTTTTTTTCTTTTGTTCTCCTTCGTTTAATAATGATTTTTTATAATAACTTAAGATATTTAAATTTTTTTTTATATATTAATGATAGATTTTTAAAAATAATAGTGTATTGATACAAAATCAACGTCTCTGTATGTTCCTCACAATTCCGGTTGGACCGCTTCATTGATCGCGGCTATATTAGGCTTCGTTCAACTTACGAAAATCCACTATATAATCTTAAATCATGTCTGTTCAGAAAAGTTTAATGTTTTGCGCTATCGTTAAACCATTTCAGAAACCATGTTTATTTTTCCTATTGTAAAATTTATATAAAATCAAAATCACTTTGTGTCTCTGTGTGTCCCTCACAATTCCAGTTGCACCGCCTCATTGATCGCGACCATGTTAGGCATGTTAGGATTTTAATCTCCCCCCCCCCCCAATTATATCATGATTAGAAATTTGAAAACATTTCAAAGACTTTATTTAATACCATTTTATTTTATAACACTCTGGAATATAAATAAAAATTTTAGTGCACTTTTGTAATAATTTTTATTTTTTTATATTTCTGATATTTCTCCTTTATTGCTTTGTTTTCAAAATCTGAGGATTCTTTTATTTTCAAAACTTACTAGATCCTATCACCGCCCCCCCCCCCCCCACACACACACCTTAAATCCTGATTAGAAACTCGGAAACACTTTAAAGACTTACATTAATAGTAATATAAGGATTATTTTTATAACATCCTGAAATATAAATAGAAACTTTAGTGCACATTTGTAATAATAGAGGGCGAAACAAGACATCTAACAGTGATAAGCAAATCACTGACTTTCTCAATCCCAACTAACCCATTAAGGACCTGCATGTTTTACAGGAATTTTATTCAGTTCACGCCAATTAGTGTCAGACGCTTACTTTTACTTTTTAAATTACTGAAATGTGTTAATTAAATAGTGTTAATTAAATATGTGTTAATTTAACGTGTTAATAATTAAAATAAACTTAATTTAATAAAAAATTCAGTCTCCAGTAAAAAATCAATCCAAAAGAAAAAATAAACTGATTTTATTCAGATTAAAATAATAATAATAATAAAAATAAATTATGATATCAAGCAATTTAAATCCGGTTTTAAATAAAGATCATTTAACGTGTACATGGATGATTGTTAGCTGTTTTCTGATTTTTTTATTTTTTAAAACTATGGAGACAGGATATGCAACGCTCCGCTTGTAAGTTGAAAGTAAACAAAGCATCGTATGAGCCAGCGCGCCGTGCTAAGGAACTTATTGGGTGTATTTGTGATAAGTGCCGTTGTGAGGGGCGCGATTTAGACGCTAGATCAATAACGTGCCGATTAAATAAAGTAAATATTTTCATTAAATTTTTGTGGTACAAAAAAGCGGAAGAGTTGCCATCTATGTCATTAAAGGGCAATCTAAAAATAATGATATTTAATGTAAAAGTCTATTAAAGTTCTCAATTAAAAAAAGGAAGTTTCCATTTATGTTCTATAATGTGGACCGCTCGGGTTCGATCCCCTAATTAATATAACCGCTTAAAATAGCGTTTCCCATCTTTTTTCCAACACTGATTGTTTCACTTTCATACTCGTTCTTCGCGGTTTACTAAATTTTTTTACCCTTCTAACACATTTCTAACAGCTATAATATCTAAAGGTAAAATAAGTGTATTCATAAAATATAATAAACTTAAATTACCACATAAAATATCCAAGTAGCTTATTAGATTATTTTTTAATATATAAACTTTAACGCATTTCTGTAGATATTTGTTATTATAGATCATTTTTAACGACTTTCATATCTTTGCAGGCGTAATATGAAACATTAAATGTAGTAAATTTAGACCCAATATTAGTATTCAAATTTTGAAGATATTAAAATATTAAATTAGAAATTAGCGTTTTATTAAAAATCCAGGTTGCTGCATAATATAATGACTTAATTATTCGATCAGTTTAATCCACTTCATTGGCCAATTATATCAATTTATTTCATTTTCTCCAAGTAGTAAATACCTAAAGTAACATGAGGAATTTATCTTCGGTAAACATTATTAAATCTTCTCTTGATTCTTCCATACAAATAGTTATTCTGTTAGAATACATGATCTTACAAACATAATTTTTAAATATGTACTATAAATTATACCCATTTATTAAAACACTCACACCGTAAAATAAAAGTTTTGAAATATTTATATAATAATTTAAAATAAGATTTATCCTTGCTCGCCTTCGGCAGACACACTTACTCAAGAAAATCGTCTGTTTAGCGCAGCCGATAGTAATAACAAACAAGAAGCGAAAAGTCATGCGCCAAGCATACGTTATAAAACATTTTCCAACACTTCCTGTATTCTTTACCCAAACTGCGCTGTTTAACCCATTACCTGCTGGTGCCACGTTTTCGCTACATTAAAAATAAATGTGCATTTCTTAACTTAACTATAAAAATATCCCTATTTTGGAATTAAAAAAAATTGCCTTATTTAACCGTTTAGACGCCGAATTATGAAGTAGATCGAACTGGTACTTAAATTTGCTTAATTAAGTATACTTATAGACCCCTTATAAGTAATTAATAAAAACATTTAAAGAAAAAAAAAATTTCATATGGATTTTTTAGATGTTCCCAAATGGGAACATTGGCGTCTAATGAGTACTTTCCTTATAGGTTTTGAAGATTTGCTTTTTACAAAAATCAAATGAACAAAAAGGCATAAAAATAAACGATTATGAAAATATTTGGCAATTTAAAAATAATTTACATTAAAATTGTTTACCTTTTTATTTTTACAGCTTTTTATCCGATTTATTTGCCGTGATATAAGGGAAAACAATCTTCATGCAACCTCTTGTCACAATCAACACACATGCTGTGGCAGTTTTTTTTTGGCAAAGAGCACAACGTCCTTGTGACGCAGATATCAGATAATGATTATCAGTTTTTCTAAGTTTATTTTGAACATACATTTTTGGTCCAGGTTGAGATATAAGTTTTGGTTTGGAACGCAGTAAGTTCATTGTAATATCTCGACGAAATTCTAAATGTGACATTGAATTCTTTCCATGAATGTATCTATAAATTATCCAAGATACTGTTGCAGCAATATTTAGAGCGTTTGCAAATAAATTCCAGTACCATTTTTTATTTCGTAGCTGCGGTCTGTACGATGAAAGACGTTTATCCAGAACATCAACTCCACCAATACCTTCATTGTAATATCTTATAAGAGCAGGTTGTGGAACATCAATTTTCTTTTTTGCCGATTTAGAATATATCTTTGTGTTTGAAATAGGTTCGTGCGTTTGGTGATTAGAGGCAACTTTCACAACTGCATTGTCATTCCACCGGCAAATGAATACAGTTGCATCACTACGGTAATCCATTGCTCCTCTGGTCTTTTTGGCCAAGTTTTTATTGTCTAGTAAAGGACATTGCCGGATGCGGTTACTTCGGATTGTACCTGTAGCTCTATTTCAAGAGTCTGCCAATTTTTTTAATAAGTTATAATATATAAAAAAGCTATCGAAATAGATTTCGTGCCTGCCCGGATCTGTAACTGTGGAGATTAGCTGCGTCACGACATCCTCACCCAGAGGCATTCCTGTAGACTCAATCTTCCTTCCAGAATAAATTTCCATCGCATACGGATATCCAGACGAGGAACATAACATCCATATTTAAAACCCGAATCTTATGGGTTTACCTTTTATAAACATTTTGCAAGTGTGGTGTCCATAACAAGGTACTATAGATTCATCTATGCTCAATTTTTTATGGAAAGTTCCAAACTGACGCAAATTTGTCCCCAATTCTTCATAAATTGGAGCTATTTTCCCAAGTTTATCACCTAGCTTCAATTTAGAATTATCATTTAAGTGAAAAAACTTTTTGATTGTACGGAAATGGCTTCTTGACATGACTGTTGGAACAATATCAACTTTCAAATCTTCAGCAGTGCTCCAATAATAATCTTCTTTTGGCACCCAATGGTAACCACTCAAGAGGAGCAATCCTAGAAACTAAGCAATATCTGTATCGTCAATGGCAATTATCTCTCCTTTTTTACTAGCGTATAACTTTGTCATGCATGCTAATGTTCCGATATAGTCTTTAGGCAAAATTTTATCAAAAATTTGAATAGGATCCAAATCTTGTAACTCTGGAAAATCAATTTTTAAATCACCTGGTTCCTCATCAAGAAATGTATGATTAAATTCTTTTCTCTTACTCCATCTTGCTTCATACAGTTTAATTTTTTTTCGTGTAGAAAAATCATCATCACCTTTACCCATGCTCTCTGCTTCTGTTCTTGTGTGTGATGTTGATGGCGCATCACAAGCCTCATCTTTACGCAGAATATCCAATTCTCCCGTTACATCCGTTGGAATAATTTCCCCTAAATCTTCATCATTGATATCCTCATTTTCTGTTATATCACCACTTTCATTTGGCGGAATAATGCATATATCAACATCTGAATTATCAGATTCATCTGAATTTAGCGTATCGAAATATTCGAGAGCTTCTTCCACAGTTTTAAAACGCTTAGCGTGATCCATAATCAACAAAATAAGCCTACAACAGAAACACAGAGCAACTTATTCCTTTCTAAGCGTGAATTTTCCTTCCTTCTTTCCTGAAACACATGGGGAAAGTAACTCAACTTTGACCTTTCGGCACATCTGATAAGAAGACAGGGGTAAATAAAATTCTCCTCTAATCTACGTCATAAAGCTACAACTGTGACTCACTTGTTTATATTTTTCGGTTGTATCCAGCAGAAATAGATATCCTTCAGCAAGAGGTGACATCAGTGCAGGCAGTAGGAAACAGAGAAAATGAAATACTGAAAGTTGAAATTTTTATTTTTTGTTGGGGGAGGGGAGGGGCGGGGCAGGGCGGTTTGGGATAAACTTGAATCTTATAGTAATAAACCATCTTTGCACTCAATTATACCTTGCTTTCATGCAGGAAATACCTGTACAATATCACTCAAATCGGTTAATTGCGTTGAGTTTAAACATATAAAAAAGGTTCATGGCAAACGGCAATGTTCCCAAATGGGAACATCGAAATATATTTCTTCATATTTACTCAACTATACCCTTTTTTATGATTTAATTGTATTCTACATATTGTTTTAAGGTTACTATTTCATAACTCACATGAATTTAAAAATATTTTATATTTTATATATTCTTTAAAAAATTTACAATTTATCAATATGAAATATGGCAAAATTTGCAAATTTGAACATTTTTTTCGATATAAAAAAAACAAAAGTATCCCATTTTAACACATTTCAAAAAATCAATCATATTTTGAAGTTTATGAAATAAAAATCTCATAAAGGTATCTTTAAAATTAAATTTTTGAAGATTTTTTTAAATTGATGTTCCCAAATGGGAACATTGGCGTTTAAACGGTTAAAAGCAGAATCTTTGACCATTAAATAAAGCGAGATTATCTTTCAAAATTAAGGTGGGAAGGTTTATTTCAGCAAAAAAGTTGAAGATCCCTATCTTATAGTTTCGGTAGTTAATGAGTTAATAAGGTAAAAAAAGAACTCTAAGAAAACATTTTGGAAAAGTCATAACACATTTGAAAACACGATTTTAGCGATTACCGTTCACAGTCGGAAAAGTAGTCCAATTAGTTTGTGCAGCCCTGTTTTTAATCATATTCTAGATAATATGCTAAAACTTACTTTAGTATGAAAATGTGTAATAAGTTGAAAATTCAACTTCAGCAGTTTCTATCAATATAAAGAAATACACTCGAATTGTACAGCCCTATTTATTACAAACAGATTTTTATATGCGCCATATATTAAGCTAACGTTTAATTCAGGCTAAATAATAGTTAAAGTTACATAAAACACATTTCTAGCCATTATTATAATTATCAGGTCATGTATCCAGTTCTTTTCGTAATCCTATATATGATTTTATTTGTATCATACAAACAACTCTTAGTATACGAAATATTGTTGTACTTGAAAGTGCAGAACTCTAATAAAAGGCGGAATTAAGCCATTCACGTTGATAATCCGTAATGCTTGCAATTTTTTTTGCGTAGTCCTATATATGATCTAAAGCATTTATACACACTACATAGTAGGTACAAATTTAGTTAAAATTAAACACGCATACCATAAATGAAATTGTATTTCCAGCACATATAGCTAATGGGTATACTTCATCGGTTGACAGTGCACTTCAGATACAGTACTGAATCTGAATCCTTTGAGTGATCCTGTACATGAACGGTAATTGCTATGCACATCCTGTTATGCAACATGTATCTTGTAAGACTGAGTAATGTATATCGATTTCATTATATTTGAAATAGTTTAACAGAACTAAGATTCGCTGCAAAGAATCCCCCCCCCCCCACTAGACCATTATGTAACGGAATTATTGTGTGTGGCCCTGTGAATGTAATAGTAGTAAATGCTTTGCACCCCATATTCTACAGAATGCATGACCCAGTGCACAACATAAATGCATATCAATATCACTAGCAAAAACCATGCTTTGTTTGGATTCGCGAAGCATTATTTAATAAGATAAATATTTGAAAGTAACAATATTTTTTTATATTATTTTTATATCTTTATTAAGCAAGAACGTTATTTTAGGTTTTGGCGCATTTTAATTTTAGAAATGTAAATTCAGCCAAATAACTAAGAATTTCCTCGGAATTTTTTATTTATGATATAAGACTGGTATAAATAAATATATTTTCGAAGCAAAATTTTACAAAATATTTTTAAATTTTCAACTAAAAGCTCTTTTAAAAATGCTTTTATATTTTACAATAGCCTCTGGTGGTTTCTAAAATGGTTTGAAATAGGTATGTTTCCAATCTTTGTAATTCACATCAAATAATCTTTGATAGCAATCTTAGAATACTATATTCGAAGAAAGCTTGAAGAAAGTTACTTCTTCAAAATCCTATTTTCTGGAAAAACATTTGAAATCTGTCCTCGTTGATACTAAGAATTATTAACTGTAAAACTTTTCATTCTAATTTCTTCTTTTTTTCTGCATATTAGCATATGAGAATTTTTGATATTGTAGAATCTCTCGTAAGGAAATTTTCTATTGAATGCTAAACCTTGAAGGGATTTCCCTCTCGACAACGCCACGTACGTTAAGCCAACTGATGTCTCTTTATCCTCAATATCAACGACTGCTTTATCTAATGTTAAACCTAGGGATTTATGAATTGCAACTGCAAAATCTAACTGCAGAGGAAAAATTGTTTTCTTGAGCAATTTACATTTCCATTTTTCCAGAATTTAGTTATTGGTGGAATCGGAACGCAGCTATTCTCATAAGTTGAATGATTGTAGCAGAGGTGCCAAGCTCGCACTAATCTTCCGTAATGCGTAGATTAATTTAACCCAGTTTAACAAAGTTTTGAACCAGAAAAATTATTTGATGAATCTTTAATTATTTAATTCCAGATTTCTATGTGGAACTTATTTAATTTCATCTCTGAAAAAAAATTCCGGTACGAAATGTATTAAACCAGGGTTAAATTAACCCACATATTACGGAGGATTAGTGGCAACTTGGCACCTATGCTGTAGTTTTCAAATTTAACCATGATTATTCGCAGCATCTGGTCTGGTGACCCGTGATTTTCTTCATAAATAAAATCTGCAACATAGCCTAAAGCCCGTTTACCCAACCTTTTACGGTCCACAAATTAGAACGTAACATTACTTTAGACCCAATTATTAAAGTAAGAAATGGTTACAAGTCCGTTTGCCATTTCAGAATCGGCTAACTTTGCTTTAGTACAATTATGAAGAGCTTGAATCAAGGCTGACGCAGTTCTCTTAATTTTTCATTATTATATTCTTTTACGTCTTTATTCGTTGAAAACAGCCTAATTGCATCTTTAAATAAATGCTGTTCACTTTTTGAAAGAGACTGTAAGCTTCGATTCATTAATCTTTCATAGTCTTCAGTAGTGCATTCTCCATTGCTAATTCGATCAAGTATGCTACAAAATATTTGATGAGTTTCATCCTGCCGGAAGGATGATGATAAAAAAATATTTTTGAATAGTCGAAGAAAATAACAATTGTCCTTCCAAAAGAAACTCACTTCCTTGATTTTTGTCACTGTAAAGAGGCCTGTCGTTTACTGGAGGTCGTTGTTTGATATCTCCAAATAGATATAAGAACATTCCACCAAAAGGTTCATCTTGTTTCGATGGCACAGCACTACGTAATCGTAAATCTATTTTTCGCAAAAGACTGCATCCAATCATACTCATTTCATCTATAATTATGATTTTACAATTTCGAAACTCCTCCTGAAGTTGACCAATCGAATATGGACTTAGATCTGTTAGCTTTTGATTTAGTCCAAAAAAAAGTTTTGAATGAATCGTTGATCCATTTATGTTGAGTGCGGCAACACCAGTTGGTGCAAGCAATTGAAAAGAAGATGGACCAAATGTTTCATTTAATCGAGCAGTGAAATAATGTATTAAAGTACTTTTTCCAGAACCTGCTTTTCCTTGGACAACAATTCTTTTTATTGGCATTTCTGGCCTATGACCTTGCAAGAAATTGAGCTGTTCTTCAAAAATATTTATTATTTTTTTCTGCTCATGGGAAAAGACGATATTTGGAAAATTTAAAAGAAGAACCACTTTTTTCACTCTCTTTCACTTTTTCATTTTCAAGAAAACTCTGTAACTTATTAAGCAAGTCTTGACTTTGAATGGTATGCCAGTTATACCTTATATCAATGTCCCTTCTGCCCAAATCTAATTCATCCTGTGCATTATTTTGTCTTGAAGCGACATTCATCCAGTCAAATGGTTGATCTATTTCAATAGATTCAATTTCTTCAAATTCTTCCTCATTTTCTACATTTTGCAACAGATATACCAAATCCAATCTGTTAATTTCATTATTCTCAAAATGCAGTTCATATATAGCTTTCCACGAAGTATTATTTGGATTCATAATTTGAAAATCAAGCCAAGGAATATGCAACATAACTTGTTGCTTATAGAAATCTTCATTATTTACATTATTGGAATCATATTTCAATTTCGGTATAATTCTGGAGATAAATGGTTTTTTTCTGATACTGAAATTTTCACCGCGTTTATAAACGTTTGTGAAATAATTCTGCAAGGACATATTTTCAAACCCCATTCGTACTTTTCCAAAATATTTGAAACGGATATGCTTCCATCCTCCTTATTCATATCTAATTGTTCCCATGCGTTCCTTCCTAAATTAATGGTGACAAACTGACGAGATGACTTATAAAAAAGCCATTCCATTAACACCCAAAATATTTCCTCCGCAAAATAATCACGTTCAGCACACATTTTTATTAAAACCTTCTGAATTGTCTGCTGAACATCGATATTATCGCGTGATTATTGAACTGTTTGTCTGATGAAATATTTCATCCCTTCTGATCTGGGTTCACCTTTGCTAGCATATTTAGCAATATATTTTAGAACTGCATGAATGGAAATGACTGCTTGGGAATCCATGTTTGCTCGACAAATTTTTAAAATTTGTGGACTATGACTGTTTAAATAAGGACTATTTCTTTTTGAAATGTGTTCGGGTTAATTAGTAAGGAGCTAAATTTTACTTTCGTGAGAACATTCTTTTGGAAATTTGAAACGGCATGTGACTTCAGAAGAATCTTTTTTCTTTCTCTTACAATAAGCTTTAGAGCCTTTTTGCATTTGTACTGCACGTATTAAGTGATTATAGTCAGCAGCATTATCAGGCACACTCGTAAAATGAAATTTAGAATCTTATCCATATCTTGATTAGGATCTGGTTGCCAAGTCGATATGAATTCGTCAAAGTATTTTACAATTTTACGTATCTTTTCATCAACATTTGAACTAAGATTGTTTACATCAGGAGCATCTTCAAACCAGAAAAGACCATGCATGTGAGGACTACCTCTATGTTGGAACTTAATAATAAACCAAAAGTCCTTGACTTTGAAATATTTCTTGAAAAAATGTTCCAAAAAAAATCCAACCACTTATGAAAATGTAAGCAAAGATTAAAGTATTACAATTCAACAATTTTGATTTTCTGATGAATTCAGAATTATGGTTACAATTAGTGTAAACATAGTCTGCATCAATAATGCGATAAATTTCAGGCCAGTATAAATCAGCTGCACTAAGTGTAATGAAAACAGTAGCAATTCCCAATTCCTTAACCATGTCTAACAATTCTCGTGATCTGATAAACCAATAAGACCTCGATGATCTTAAATTAGCATTGAAAGATAAAATTGGCTTGTACAATGTAGGATCTTTCTGCAACCGTTCCTGGAGTTTTTCAACTGTTTCAACATCATGTAGGCAAGAATTTTTTTTAATACAAATAATTCCATTTTGTAATGCTGTCCAACGCATTATGCTATTGAAAGCAAAAAATCTAAATCTTGGATGTCGTGCAAATCTTCCATCGTCATATATCATGAGAAATTTAAAGTATTCTTTTGGTGTAATTTTACGAACTCTATCATATCTAAGATCCCCTCTTCCTGTTGGAAATAACGTAGGAAAAGCTCTACAAATATATCCATCACATGAAAATTAATTTATAGGTTTAGTATCTATCTGAGGCCAAAGAATGACACTGCATTCATCATTTCCTTCTTTAATACCTAACATACTATTTATTGCCTCTCGATTACATCTGAAAGTCACATTTGGGGCTCCGGATTCATATATATAATTTTTGTGCCATAGACATAGATCATCTACAGAATTCAAAGTTTTTCAACTGATGATAAATAAATCTGCTGTTGCTCTTGACTGAGAATTATTCGCTGAAAAATATTTTCCTTTTCGTGTAAGCTTTGCAAAGTATTTTCCTCAATAGTAATATAACGATACCAAAGATTATTTTCTTTTAGATATTCTAAAGCAGACTTAAAGTTTTCACGATTTACAATAAAATCTTTGAAATCTTCACCATCTTGTCTTCTAACAAAGATGTACTGTGATATACACTGCTCAAAACAATTAAAGGATATTGCAGTTTTAGGTGGATTTTGTATCTGGTAAACTGTTTAGCTGATTGATACATGGTCGACAGGCATAGTAGGATATATGAGAATAAATTACACATGTTTGGCAGAAAAAAATGCATTTTATTGCGCATTTGTGTACTAAAGGAAAAAAACACAATTTGTGTATATGAGAAAAAAAGAATAAGAAAAGGTGTTTTCTTCAAAGAAAATCATTTTCAGTAGGGGTATGGTTTCCACGGGCAGCCAGCAACGTTGAACACCTTTGAGGCATGGACTCAATGAGGCTATTAATGACGAGTTGGGGTATTCTGCCCCACTCTTCAGAAGAGCTCTTTCCAGTTCTTGGAGGGTTTGTGGGGGTTGTTGGCGGCCAGAAACGCGTCTTCCTAGAGCGTCCCAAACGTGCTCGATTGGATTCATGTCTGGAGAACACGCTGGCCATTCCATTCGAACGATTCCTTCCTCGGAAAGGAAATCCTCCACCAGGTTTGCACAATGTGGCCTGCAGTTATCGTCCATTAAAATGAAGTTATCTCCGATTGCTGCAGCGTAAGGGACTACAATAGGTCTGAGGATCTCATCCCTATACCGGCGACCAGTCAGAACTCCATCTCGAATGATGTAGAGGTCAGTACGCCCGTCAATGGAGATGCCACCATACACCAACACTCCTCCACCGCCAAATCTGACACTTTCGTGCACGAACGCAGGATTATTCCTACTGCCACGGTCCCTCCAGATGAAAATACGCCTATTATCTGGATGCACAGAAAAACGGGACTCGTCAGAAAACAGAATATTGCTCCATTCATTTGTCCTCCAGTTGACATGCTCGGTTGCCCACTCCCTGCGGTCGCGACGATGCCTTGATGTTAATCTAACACATACCATCGGTCGGCGAGCATACAGACCTACAGCATGGAGCCGGTTTCGGACAGTGTGAGTTGAAATCGTGGTGCCTGTAGCCGAGCGAAGGTGTTGTTGGAGAAGAGTAGCGTTCATGGTTCGGTGTCTCCGAGCTGTTAACGCTAAATACCGATCTTCATTGGGCGTTGTTGCCCGTCTACGACCTTGCCCTGGTCTTCGGCCTGCACATAGACTCTCCAAAAAACGGTTCCAGATCCTGGAAATGACACTTTGTGACACTCCAATGGCTCGCGCTACTTCGGCTTGAGTTTGGCCACCTTCTAACCTACCAACAATTCTCAAAGCTTCTGAATCTGTCAAATGACTTCGCTGAGACATCGTACTCATCGAAACAAAGCAATCACTGAATGCCGATCATCCTTGTCGTCATTCTCTTTTATCCAGTTGAAAGTCAAATTTCATTCGCTGCCGCTGAAGCGACGTTTTTGACGTCGAACTCAAAATTTGCATACTCCACAGTTTGAAAACCAGAAAAATTTGCATTTGTGATTCTCTTCTTCTATTTTCGGCAAAAAAAATTTCGTTTATATCTTTATTTTATATAAAACTTCAAATATCCTTTAATTGTTTTGAGCAGTGTAGTATCTATGGAATGAGGTAATAAAGTACAAAATTCTGTAATATCTTGATGAAAATTAATAACTTGCCCACTGTATCCAAGCTAACCACCTTTAATGCGATAAACAGTAATAACTGATGAACTTGGGCAATTAATTGCTCCTCAACCAAAGTTAAGTTCTTCAATATTTCCGGTTGTGGACCATATTCCGGATATCCATATTTGTTATCGATAAATATAATTTAAATATCATAAATTAATCAAAAATGAAGTGCTTTTTTCATTCAATCAGTGAGATTTATTGCTATCGTAATCCTTTTGTAAATTGCTAAGTAATATTTATTGATGTTCTAATAATTTTGTAAATCATTAAGTGTTGTTTATTGCTTTATATGTTTATCTTATGTTACGCAGCTGTGTCCAATGACGTCAGATACTCTTTCTGACGAAAGTGTAAACGGGAAATAATGTTTTGTATGCATTAAAGTTTTGATCATGTAACTTCTTTTCGTAATCTTTGAATCTGAGTTATTTTGTCGCTTAGAAGTGCCGTTAATTGTTATGATAACTACAGTTGTAGTTTTTTTATGAATTTTAAGTTAAGTTATTAGAGATAACATTTGGCGCGAAAACGTGGGGCACGACATAGCAATTATGGATATAAAAGCGTTGAAACTAGAAAGAAAAAATCTGCGAATAAGTTTTACTTCGTGCACGAATAAAGTTACAGAAGAATTATTGAAACTAGAGATTGATCTTAAAAGTCTGTCTGTGTTACAGAAACAATTAGAGGATAAATTTGGAAGGTTAGAGGAATGTCAGAAAAATATAAGTAGCATACTGTTGAAAGAAGGTTCCGAGAAGGAGTGTGAGGAAGATTTTCAAGCAGCCGAATTATATCGGGATAAATACCTTGAGTTGAAGACTGGAGTAGAAGAAAAAATTATTTCTTTGCAGACGCCCGTTTTTGAAAATCGGAATGAATCTCTCGAGAAGAGAAGTTTTAAATTGCCGAAGATTGAATTGAAAAAATTTAATGGTGATGTTAAGGACTATTTGTCTTTTTGGTCCCAATTTCAGAAAATACATGAAGATAAAAGTATTTCGGACTCTGATAAATTTCAATATTTAATTCAAGCGGTCGTTCCGAATTCAAAAGCAGCCAGAGTGGTGGAGAGCTTTCCAACTACAGCTGCTAATTATCATCAAGCAATAAACCAAATCAAAGAAAGATTTGGTAGAGAAGATCTGCTCGTACAAGTCTATATACGGGACTTATTAACTATGGTCATGAAAAATGCCGTCGCTGGCCGAGTTAAAACAGATTTGCCAAAATTGTATGATGAATTAGAGGAAAAGTTGCGATCTCTGGAAAGTTTAGGACGTACGCAAGAAAAATATGGCCATTTCCTGATCCCGTTAGTAGAATCGATCCTCCCTGAAGAAGTCTTGATGTCATGGGAGAGAAAACGAAATGCCGAAGATGCGATGCATGAAGAACGTTCACTGAAAAATTTAATGTCTTTTCTAAAGCACGAAGTGCAATTCGAAGAGATGGTTGCTTTAGCGCGAAGTGGTTTCGGTGCTAATACTACTAATAAAAGATATGACCGGGATTATAAAACTTCCCCCCGTGCCACAGCTTCATCGCTAGTAAACACTTCTTTTGGAAATACAGGTAATCGAGAATTTACTTGTATTTTTTGTGACAAAAAGCATTTATCGCGAGATTGTTTTGCCGCTAGAAATATGACTTTAGAAAATAAGATAAAGATTTTACTAAAGAAAAATGCTTGCTTTAGTTGTTATAAGCCTAACCACATATCTAAAAACTGTAGACTTAAAAGTACCTGTATTAAGTGTAAAAAATATCATCATTTTCTTATGTTCCCAGATTATAATAGTGAAAATGATAAGAAAGAAAATGAAACTCATGAAACTAATATCATGACAAATCATTCTAATAGTGAAAATGTTTATCTCATGACATTAATGGTTAAAGTGAAAAATAAGAATGTGGAACTAAAGGTTCGCACTATTATTGATTCTGGTTCTCAAAACAGTTATGTTAGTAAAAAGGTGGTTGAGAATCTACATCTGGTTCCTAAGAGGAAAATTAAAATGACCCATTGCCTTTTTGGGGGGGAGAGAAACCTCAGTTCAAATGCATGATGTTTATGATTTAATTATTTCTGATTTAAATGATTCCTTTAGTTGTAGAGCTGGGGTATTCTCTGAAAATAAAATTACTGGTTTTGTACCCAAACTTTCTAGTGTAGAGGCACTTATTGAACTTAGAGAAAAACAAATTATTTTACCTGATCTTGAATCCGAAGATTCGGAAATTAATTTACTTTTAGGTGCCGATTTAATTGGCACATTATTCACTAATAAATGTATGAAATTAAATTCAGGTATATTTATGTTAGAAACACGATTGGGTTGTGTATTAACTGGAAAACCCAATCAAAATTTGAGTAGTAATTATGATAGTAATACTGTTTTGTCTGTTGTATCTTTGTATGTAAAAAATGCTTCTATTAATGAGTTATGGGATCTTGAAACGATCGGTATTAGGGAGCCTGTAGAAAGTTTGAAAAATCAATATGAGCATTCTAAAATAATAGAGGAATTTAAAACCAATATTAAAATTCATCCAGATGGTAGATATGAAGTTTGTTTACCTTTTAAATCTGATACGATTGAATTACCCAGTAATAAAGAAATGGCGTGGGAGAGACATAAAAAGATGTGCGAACGAGCACAAAAGGGGGGGGTCTTCTTATTGATTATGAAAATGTTTTCAGAGAATGGGAAGATTTAGAAATAATTGAAAAAGTAACGGGGGACGTCCAGAAAGAGCATTTTTTGCCGCATCGGCCTGTGGTGAAAGTGGACAGTGCTACGACCAAAATTAGGCCCGTTTTTGATGCGTCCGCTAGAGAATATGGAAAGTGTTCCTTAAATGATATTTTGTATAAAGGCCCAAATTTAATTGAGCAAATACCGGATATTATCGATAGGTTTCGAATTTATAAAATTGGTCTTTCTGCGGATATCGAAAAAGCCTTTTTGCAGATTAGCATAAACCCGGATCATAGAGATTTTTTACGATTTTTTTATCCTTCTGCGAACGAAGAAATTACTTATAGACATTGCAGGGTGGTTTTCGGAGTGAATTCAAGCCCATTTTTGTTGGCAGCGTCGATATCTCATTTGTTAGATAATGTATCTCTTAATTATAGGAATATGGCAGAAAAATTGAAATATTTATTTCATGTTGATAATTGTGTTACAGGTGTTTCGAATGCTGCGGAACAAGACCAATTTATCGAGCAGGCTAAATGCATTATGTCTCGAGGGTGTTTTAATTTGAGAAATTGGGAAAGTAACATTAAATCTCAAAATGTTTCAAAGAGTTCGGGTGTAACAAAATTGCTTGGGATATTGTGGGATCTTGATTGGGATATGCTTAAGTGTAATTTAACTTTTGATAAATTAAATAACAATGAAAATTTCACTAAAAGAATAATTTTGAGCTCTATGCAGAAAATTTTTGATCCGATTGGAATATTGTGCCCGGCAACATTGCCACCCAAAATTATATCACAACAAACCTGGAAATTGGGACTAGGTTGGGATTCTCCATTACCAGAGGAAATTCAAAGACCTTTTAAAAAATGGTTCAGCGAAATAAATGTATTAGAGGACGTTCAATTTCCGCGATATGTTGAAATAAATGAGACTACCGAGATGCATGTTTTCGTGGATGCATGCAAAGAGGCATAAGCAGCTTGCGTCTTTTTTCGAACTGTAACCCCGGAAGCTGTAAAAATTCAATTAATTAGAGCTAAAGCTAGAGTTGCTCCTATAAAGCAAGCGTCAATTCCCAGATTAGAATTAATCGCGTGTAACATCGGAGCTAGGTTGGCACATTCAGTACATCAAGCACTTTGTGTCCAGAACATGAAAACAATTTTTTGGAGTGACTCCATGGTTGCGTTGTACTGGATAAGTGAATACGGCGAATGGTCCGTTTTTGTTTCGAACAGGGTGACAGAAATAAAAGGTCTTTTCCCCAATAGCGAATGGCGCCATGTGCCAGGAAAAATGAATCCTGCGGATTTGATTTCGCGTGGGTGTTCTCCCCAGCAATTGCTAGAATCTCGGTGGTGGGCAGGGCCGAAATGGCTCATGGAAGAAAGGGAAAAATGGCCCAGGACTGAGACTCTTGATAGTGAAACTCCATAGATTACTAGTGAAAGGAGAAAAGTGAAATTGTGTAATGTAAACACAACAGTCAAAAATATTCCTTGGTACGCTAGGAAATTTTCAAAATTTGAATCTATTATTAGACTAGTTGCTTGGGTATTAAGATTCATAAATAATGTGAAATCGCGATACAGTGCAAGGAAAAATGGTAAATTATCAGTTGAGGGATTAAAAAATGCTGAAAAAACTTTAATTTCAATGGTACAAAGTGAGTTTTTTCCAGGTGTAGATTCGATACCTAACCTAGTCTGTTTTAAAGATGAAGACGGTATAATTAGAGTAAAGACAAGAATTACAGAACGCATTGATACACCATATTTCTTGTCGCCAATTCTTTTACCTGATGACTGGATTTTCACGGTTAGACTAATAGAACATTTCCATGTAGCGAATTGTCATGCTGGAACTCACATTCTTCTAAGTATTTTGAGAGAAAACTATTGGATCCAAAGAGGTAGAAAAACTGTCCGAAAAGTTGTAAGTAAATGCATTCCTTGCCAGCGCTACAAAATTAAATCACGTGAATCCGATCCAGTGCCACTGCCTTTAGATCGCATTAAAGATTCTAAAGTTTTTGAAATTGTAGGGGTTGATTTAGCTGGACCTTTATTTATTAAAAATGCGGATAAAGCCTGGATAGTGCTCTGTACTTGTGCAGTCTATCGAGCTGTTCATTTATAGCTTGTCTCCTCTTTGTCAACTGATGAATTTTTGCTGTCTTTGCGACGTTTCATCGCAAGAAGAGGCAGACCTAGAATAATCTATTCTGATAATGGGACCAATTTCAAAGGGGCCAATAATGATCTGTCAAAGATTGATTGGGAAAAATTGACTCGTTTCTGCGACCTGAAACGAATCATTTGGAAATTCAATCCTCCCTCAGCCGCCTGGTGGGGTGGCTGGTGGGAAAGGCTGATCCGTGTGATCAAAGAGCTTCTCCGACGAACACTCGGCAAAGCTGTCGTGAGTTTTGAGGAACTGCAAACAATTTTGTGTGATTGTGAAAATATTATAAATTCTCGGCCTCTCACATATCAATCCGAAAATCCTGAGGATTTAGTTCCATTAACACCGAACATGTTTTTAGTGCAAAACTCTAGTTCTAGTGTCACGGACATTGATGAAGTTGACGCAACACAGTTTCGCAAAAGGCTGCGATACAGAATTAAGCTCATGGAACAATTGAGAATGCGCTTTCGAACTGAATATCTCGGTCAACTTATTCAAAGGCGTCGTGAAATCGCCCAGTTACCCGACTTGAAGCTGGGTGAACTTGTGCTCATTGGGGACGATGTACAAAAACGTCTCAATTGGCCGCTAGCTAAGATTGTAGACCTAATTCCTGGAAAGGATGGCAAAATTAGAACAGTCAAATTGAAAACTGAACATGGTGTTGTTATCAGACCCATACAACGAGTTTTTCCATTAGAATTACCTCTTACTAATTTTTATCCTTCTCCTTTTCAGCTAGAAAGCAGTAATCAAGGTGCTTTGATGGGGACAGATACTTCAGACTTGTTGACAGAGTCTGAGCCAACTACTTATAGAACCAGGTTCGGTCGTGTGACCAAAATACCCCAGAGATTTGGAAAATAGAATTTAGTTTTGAGTAGCTAGTCAGCAACTCAAAAGGGGGGAGAGTGTTATCGATAAATATAATTTAGATATCATAAATTAGTCAAAAATGAAGTAAAGTGCTTTTTCCATCCAATCAGTGAGATTTATTGCTATCATAATCCTTTTGTAAATTGCTAAGTAATATTTATTGATGTTCTAATAATTTTGTAAATCATTAAGTGTTGTTTATTGCTTTATATGTTTATCTTATGTTACGCAGCTGTGCCCAATGACGTCAGATACTCTTTCTGACGAAAGTGTAAACGGGAAATAATGTTTAGTATGCATTAAAATTTTGATCATGTAACTTCTTTTCGTAATCTTTGAATCTGAGTTATTTTGTCGCTTAGAAGTGCCGTTAATTGCTATGATAACTACAGTTGTATTTTTTTTATGAATTTTAAGTTAAGTTATTAGAGATAACAATATTATTAGCCACAGGAAAAAATATTTAGTTAATTATTTACTATACATTTATGGTAAGTCTTACAAGATCCGTCAGATTGAATATGCATGTCAAACCAACGTCGATGACAAATTTTACAAAAATATAATTTTAATTTTTTTTTTTTTTTTGTGCATCTTCGAAATTTAAAGCCTATTTCCGAGCACATGCATTATCTGTCAGAAGAGATTCGTCATGTTGTCGTTTTTTGCGCTGGTTTCTAGTCTCTTGCCTTAAAGCTAAATCATGTTCGCGTTCATTTTTACCAGTAAGTGTGAGTTTTCTCGGCATTCTTTATAATAGAACTAATACATTCCATAAATTGTTTTTAAACGGCCAACATATTAAAAATAATACTAATAGTAATTACTTCTTTAAAGTAAGTATGCTTCATTGGTTAAATTTTCAACTTTCGAATTCGAATAACACTTTATATAACGAATTTAACATTTAATTTTATTTGTTTACAATTTTTTTTGTCACTTTACAAAAAAATAAATAAATAAATAAATAAATAAAAATAAAAAAAATAAAAAAAAATCATAGTATAATTCTTTTAAAATGCGTAAGTTTCTTCTGCGTAAATTAGTTCACATAATAAGAATAAGTTGTGTATTTGAATTCTTAACACTAAAAAATACTTAATTTAATTAAATAACTGAATTTTCACAAATTTTAATTCATTAAAAATATGCTATAATTTTCCTAAAAAAAGTATTTTAAAAATTTCACAAAATAAATCGTGAAAGTATTATATGATTAAAAGGAATGAGAGCCAAAATATGCGCCCTCTACAACCAATCTTAATAAAGTACTCTATTAAAATGTATATTTTCCTCTCAAATAACATACATTTTTAATATAAGAAAGTTTAATGTAAGTAAAGTTTTAGGCTGCAGCCGGTATTAAGATAATTCTTTTACCTCACATGCAAATAATTAGAGATTATTTAATTCCGCTTAATTATTACAATTTGTTTTTAGATAAACGTAAACATTTTATCACAAACTCCATTTATTCTATTTTTTCCTTATTCCAAAGATACAGCTTTATCGTCTGCTGCCACAGTAACATGATAAATTAAATTTTATTTAAAAAAAAATGCGCTGTAATAGAAAAATATTTTACTAAATCGAATTGTTATTTTTAATTTTGGTGTTAGAATTCAATTCATGAACTCCCGTGTTAGAATTGGTTAAACAGCTTGTTAAATTTAAAAAAAACAGTTTTTGAGATATTTTGGCGGAATAATGAAAATATATTTTATTTATTTAATTAATCATGATTCTATCTATAAGTACTGACTCCATGATTTATTTTTATTTATTTATTTATTTATTTTTTTTTTTTTTCAAAAATGACTCCGCAATGGAAAAACATGTAAAATAAATAAATTAAAATAATAAATTTTTTAAGGTTATTCTGTAAAAAAAAAAAATAATAATATTGTGCAAATCTACAGGTCATAATGTATTTTTAAGTTTAATTTCAAGTCAAAATATTGAATAGTTTTTTTGTAAAGTGTGCGACAAAATGTAATTTGAGTGGACTAGTAGAGGATTCGCTTCGCTCATCCTAATTATGTTTGAAATTGTCTAACATCATTAAAATGAACTTTAACGATATTTTTCCATCGACCATGACGGGACGATGGTTAAGGCCCAGAGGTGAAGGCTTTGCTGCATTTTCAGAAAAATCCTCGTAACCGTAATGCTAATCCGGGAGAACGCGCCCATACCCAGGATATGAATGGTTTTTACTTTGTCACCAATAAAAACAAATAATAATCGCCACCTTATTTAATCGGAGAGCATTTTGCGATAAAGTAAGTTGAAGATTACTTTTTAAAAGATAGTGGTGACAATTGTAAAAACTGTACGCACTCCGGGCCTATTAGGCCCGCGGGTCCTCCTGGATTAATTTAAATTTTCTTTTACTCTTTGTTTCTAAAATTCACTTAATATCTCTTTATTTTACATAAATCTTAAAATACAATTCAGTTAAAAATATTTTTGTTCATAGCCAATTTAAGTTATTTCAGGAAAATGCAAAAATACTGGCAAACCACATAGAGGGAATTCATCCCCCAATTAGAATTGAGTTCGTGTTCTGATTTCGGAGCTAGAGCTCGATGATTTAAGATCCAGTTCCTCCAAAAGCCCTATAAATCTGCACCATTAGAGCTTTAGTGCGATACAACAAGAACAAATAATCAGGCGTACTGCATAGATTATGAAACACTTTCCAACACGTTCAGAATACAGTAACAAAACTTCCCAGTTTACTAAGGTGAAAGAAGATTCCTCAATGAACATAAGGTAACCCAGTAACTATTTTAATAAGTATATATATCTGACTAGCATCTTAAAGATTTTATTCTGCTTTCATTAAACAATTCACGGCTCTTTAACATTCCGCATATTCCAACTACAAATCTATTTCAATTTCACCTGTACACTGGAGGGTTGCCGTGCCACTTGCAGACTGTCACGTTTATTGCCCGTTGGGTGATAGCATTAGAAAGATCACCACAGAGTATCCCCCCAGTGAAGAAGGTGAACGACAGTAACATTTTGGAAAAAAAGAAATATATATACACAAATACAGTAATATACAAATACAATTATATAAACAAAATTAAATAACAGTTACAAGTCTTTTGGGAAAATGTACATGACGACCACTACGCGTGACATAGGTGAATTGCTCTCATCTTTTTTAGTAGAAATTGGAAATTGAACAAAGTCAGGAATTTTATTATCATAAGATTCTGATTACAGATAAGCAGGCTTAATACGGTCGATTGATACTCGCAATTTTTTTCCTTAATCATTATGGTAATGTTTTTATTATTACTAGAAACGACAGGATGTGGACCAGTGTAGGGCTTAGATAATGGCGGCTGCACTCGGTCAACTCGAAAAAGATGTTCGGCAAGTTTGTAAAAATGGGTTAATATAATACTTGTCAGTGTAATGAGCGGATATTGCTACTGGATTTAAAAGTTGCATATTGTTGCGAAGATTCGTAATGAAATGATCAGCACAAAGTGGGATCACTGATGTAGATAACATGTCACTAGGAAGTCGCAAAGCTGTGGCATACACTAGTTCAGCACAAGAAGCATGCAAGTCTTCTTTAACGGCTGTTCTGATACCTAGGAGAATTACAGGAAGTATCTCGGACCATCTATTATTCTCGTGAGCTTTCAGAGATGATTTAAGTCGCATATATAGCCGATCGCATTTGGGGACCTTGATCTGATGTGATGACTGAAGGACAACCAAAGCGGGAGATCCATGTATTGAATATCGCACTTTATACAGATACAGTCGTTCCTAGCGTATCTTTGATAGGAATGGCCTCTGGCCATCTAGAAAAACGATTAATGATAGTTAAAAGATGAAGAGGAGCTAAAGAGCCCACGAATTCTATATGTATTTGATCGAAGCTTGCATCCGGAAGAGCGAATGTACCCAAAGGTGCTTTAGTGTGCCTCTGTATTTTAGAGCGCTGGCATGGTTCACAACATCGAACCCACATTTTAATTTGACGCTTCATGCCTGGCCGTACATATCTAGCGCATATGAGTTTAGTAGTAGCAGCTATACCAGGGTGGGAAAGTTTGTGAAGACGATCAAAAATAAGCTTGAGAAAGGAGTTTGGAACAATTGGACGAGGAGTTCCAGTTCAGATGTCACATAGCAAATTACAGTCAGACATTTGAAAAGGTCTGACAAGGAGAGGGCCAACCTTGTTAATCACAGATTTTGATTATTTTAATATATGTTGTAGGGTAGAGGCCCCTTAGTGTCAGGTTCAACGGATTTTATCCAATGCTCCTTAGTTCTTGAGAAACCGGGGGGTCTAATATTAGTGCACAACTTAAATACTTACTTTGCAACAACAACGATAGGTCAGTCGTAGCTCAGTTGGTATGGTGTTAACCGGCTGATTGGCGGGCCCGGGTTCGATACCTGAATGCGCTACATTTCTTTTTCTCATTTTTTGTTTTATAAATTTACTTGTAAGTATAACTTAATAATCTCACTGTCAATTAAAATTTTTAATATTGTATATCAATTATAATTTTAACCTATTTAATTTTTTACTTTTAACTGAATAGTTGTAATAAAACATCATAAAACTGTTTATTTTTTTTAATCACTTTTAAAATGTATTTCATATATTTTTTATCGTTGCAGTGATATTGAGCAATTGTGTCAATTCGTGATTTTAAAGAAACATCATTTACGCATTGCTTTAACAAAGGAAGTCAATGAGATAATAGTATTATTCTGTTTTTAAAGTAACAAGCATAATCATATTAAAAATTAGCATCAGAATTAAATTACAACCGATTTTTTGCATATTAAAGATTTTTAAATTTGTAATACGTATGCTTGCGCTTTCAATTATTTTGCTTTCCCCTTTATCTTTTTTCTGCTTTTATTTTATTTGAATATTCCTTTTTTTATCATAACTAGATGGCACCACAACAGAATTTGTCACGATTTTGGAATTTTTATCATTCAATAATATATCCAATTTCTTTTTAAACCTCTTTAATGGATGAGAAATGATAGTTTACAAATAAGAAATGATAAATTTAAGTTTGTTAACATTATAATTAATGTTTGGTGTTAAAATTTTTAATTGAAATTATTAAATTATAATTATAACTATATTTATAAAACAAAAAATGAGAAAAACAAATGTAGCACATTCAGGCATCGAAACCGGGCCCTCGGATCAGCCGGCAAACGCCATGCCAACTGAGCTACGACTAACCTGTCGTTTTTGCTGCGAAGTAAGTACAGTGGAACCCGGTTAAGACGCTCACGGTTAATACGCGATCCCGCTTAATACGCGGATTTTTTCGGATCCCTTGAACATCACCCATAAGGCTAATGTAAAAAGATCACGTTTAATACGCGAACGGTTATGACGCGATCCCGCTTAATACGCGATAAATTTTCGGTTCTTTGAGGAAAAAATCACGCTTAAGACGCGAATTCATTGATCAAGATGCGAATGCCTTCTTTCTTCTCGAGTGTTAACGATTTAGAGGATTTATATTATACAGATAAAAAACACTGTTTCCGAATATTATTTTATTTATTTAGCAACAGATTAATTAAGGCGAAAATTACTAATCGGAAATAGTGATAGATGTTTGAATAACAAAAACACCCCGTTAAATTAGCAAAACTGCAATTCTTCTTTGATCCCACCTCCTAACATTCTTTGTTTCTCGCTTCGTGTACGTTTTTACCGTGGTAGAGAGAGATAGACGCATTCAGGTTACTTAGATACGTCACAAAAATTATTATGATTAGAGTTGTTCATACGTGTTGTTAGAGATGTTTTAAAATTACTTTATATCGCTACTATGTTTTATAATGCATATATTGGCAACAAAAAACTCGCAAAGATTAAATATGACTGCGATTGGATAATTCTCTTATGTTTACTTTACTTTTTGCTATATTATTATTTTATAAGGATAGTTTTTCTTATTATTGTGATAATGAAGAACTGATTATAATGGTAGTCATTATTACAAGTACTAAATATGATTTTAAAAACTCGGTTGTGCTTCAAAGATTTAATATTATTTGTCTTTCTGTTTAAAAAAATGAGTCTAGTAGGAAAATTATTTTGGTTGCAATGCATTAATCGACAATAAATTCATGTTGAAATCTATATTTATTTTCCGTTGTTATTCCAGTTTGTCCTGTAAAAAGAAACAATACGTTATAGTGGAATGCAATTAAATTTCAATCTGAATATATGTAAAAGACTCAACTTTCGACCGTAAACGTATAAATAAAGCCCAATTCAAACAACATTATATAAATCACGTTTAATACGCGATCCCGCTTAATACGCGACTTTTGGCCGCTCCCTTGAAACGCGTCTTAACCGGGTTCCACTGTATTTAAGTTGTCTACTAATATTAGACCCCCTGGTTTTTCAAGAACTAAGGGGCATTGGATAAAATCCGTTGAACCTGAGACTAAGGGCCCAGCTAGAAAATGTCTGCACTTTTTTTGCAAAATAGTATATATTGTACACAATTTGTGCAAAAAAGTGACTATTTTTGAACACTTCGAAAAGTATGCACCTTTTGTGCAAACTGTCTGTATTTTTTATACATACAAAAAAGTGTATATCCTATGTTGTCAAAAACTGTGCACATTTTTTGCATAAAATAAATTAATATTCCGTGTTCGCGAAAAGTGTACATTTTTTATGCAAAAAAAAAAACTGTAGATTCCAATTTTCCAAAAATTATATATTTTTTATGGATGTAAAAATTAGTACTTTCATTTTAAATAGTATATTTACCCCCCCCCCCCCGGAAAAAAACGAAAATTCTCAATTCCATTTTAATTTTAAGGTAAACGAAATAAATACATTTTACTATGTTTTTCAAAATTATTAAAGTAATTATTTAAATTTCAAAATCCAGGAAGAGGCAATGGGGCTCCTCCCCCCCCCTCTTTCTTTAACGGAAATTTCCTGAGTTCCCCCTTTATTTTAAGTCGCTTGAAAAAAATCAATTTTACTATGTTTTTCAAAATAAGCAAAAAAGAATTTTAATTAATTAAATTTTAAAATCTGCGGTACGGGTAATGGTTCACCTAAACCCTCTAACTTTACAGAAAAATATTTAATTCCTCTTTTATGTTAAGTTACTCGAAAAGAGAAAATTTTACTGTGTTTTTCAAAATCATTAAAAATAAAATTTAGAAATAATTTAGATTAAATCAAATTCGAGGGAGGAGTAATGGCTCTCATATGACCCTTTCTACCCAAGTAAAAGTTCTTAGTTCCTCTTTAATGTACTCGAAATAAATAATTTTGCTGTGCATTTCAAAATTGGTGAAAAACACATTTTAATTAAATAAGTTTCAAAATCCAGGGAGGGGCAAAATGGACCTCTCCTCCCCCCCTCCTTAACAGAAAATCCACAGTTCCACTTTTATTTTAAGTTACTTGAAAGAATAAATTTTACTTTTTTTTTTTTCAAAATCGGAGAAAAATAAAATTTAGTTAGTTAAATTTTTAAATCGAGGGAGGGGAAATGGCCCTCCTAAGCCCCCTTCCCCCAAAGGAAAATTCTTAGTTTATCTTTATTTTAAGTTACACGTAAATAATAAATTTGACTCTGTATTTCAAAATAGGAAAAAAATAAATTTTAATTAATCAAATTTTAAAATGCAGGGAGGGCAATGGCCCTCCCATGCCCTATCAGAAAATTCCTTACTTCCTCTTTTATTTTAAATTCTTCTAAAATAATACATTTTATGAAGTTTTCAAAATTATCAAAAAACAATTTAGCTAGTTAAATTTTAAAATCGAGGGAAGGGCAGTGGACTCCCCCCCCCCCACACACACACACACTCACGCAAATTCTCTTCTTTTTGATGATTACTAATAGCATCCCTTATCATCGATCAAGCATAAATTCCAGTTATTATGAAAATTACTTCTGCTTTCAAAAATCAAATGAAAAACGTTTATTTCTTATTAATTTCTTTCAAATTTCTATTTAAACATTTGGGCAGAGATCCAGATACATTTTTCGATATTAGCCAAACGAGATTGACCAATCAGAAGCCTGTATATTTGCAAACAATGAAAAGGTCGCAAAAATACAGGCTTCTGATTAGTGGATCTCGTTTCGCTAACAGCGAAAATCTATCTCGATCACGGCCTTGATTTTTATTTTCGCATGTGTAGCTGCAATTCAACTCAACACTCCTTTCCTTGTGTTTACATGCATCGAGCTGCGCGGCCGGCGCGGCGGGCGTTAGTAGTAGCGAAATTTGTAAGAAATAAGAGTAAAACTTGGACTTCAAAAAGGATAAAGCCTAATACTAGGAAAAAGGGATTGATATCTTCTAAAAATGAAAGTGAAGAAAATGCAATGGATTCAAATGAGAATAATGGAGAAATGAACCACAGCAAGATGGAGGATGATACCGTAGCAAACGGCGTATCTTCAGTTCAGGAAAACAACGTTTATTATTTGGATATCTCACCAAAGGAAATAATACAAGCAGGGCCCGCTTAACACTTGGAAGTAGGGGAAGCCCGACGTCACACAGGGTCCCCTATTACTCTACAAATTGCTTTTTTATTTACTAAATCCCTTTTTCGTATGCTTAAATAATTTGAAATTTTACCATCAAAGTTTAGAGTAAATAACACTTAATATTAAACTAAAACTAACTACCTATATATACATACTATGAAAAAGTATTTTATTATATTTTTAATTGTAAATAACCAATTTATTTTGTAAATGACAAATATGGAACTACAGTATTTGAACTTCAAAATATCTTTTGTGATTTACAAATTGCCACATAGTAAGAACAAAAAAATTTCAAAAGAAAAATAATGCATTTTTTACCCTGATTGAGTTTCTTTTTTCTAATAATTAGTTTTGAAAAGTAAAATTGGGGGCCCTTTCGTATCTCAGTGGGTAAGCACGGGCTTCATGGGCCTATTCCGTAAACAGGGCCTGAATACAAGTGCTGCAGAGTGATATGTACGAGGAAATTAAAATCGGTACTTTTCGGTTAGCCGGGTGCTAGTATTATGTATACATGTATATATACATATGTATAGATATACATATATGTGTATATATGTGTATATATACAATATATGTATATATATACATACATGTGCATATATATATGTATACATACATGTGTATATACATATATTTATGTGTACATACATATATTTATGTGTACATAACACTGGCGCCCGGCTAACTGAAAAGTACCCTATAATCTTTTTGGAAGCAAATGGGGCTCTCCCAAGCATACACCCGCGTCGTCTAAAGAACGGAATTCAAGAAATTATTCAGTCATGACCAAATTAATGAGTTGAAACTAACCTGGCGAGTTAAAATCTTAGCAACGACAAGCTCTCTAGAAACAGCGCAACAAATCTTAGACATCCAAGAATTGAAAGAAATACCGGTATCACCTGTTCTCCAACATGAAAGCATTACCACATGGTTCCTGCTGCATGGCATCCCCACAGATGTATCGTGTGAAGAAATAACTGGAATTTATAGCTTGGAAACTCATCAATTTACTACGAAGATAGAAGGTCAGATAGTTCCCGCCAAAACTGTGTTGATAACTAAAATAGGTACCTACTTGCCTAAAGAAATTAACCCTTTGTATCACTGTGTTGCAGATCTGCAACATACCCAAAAAGTCAATGATATTTTGACAGTAAACATCAAAACACGATTTTGTTGAATGTTGTTATTCTACTACACTGCTAGTAGTATAATTATGTCATTAAATCCGCAACAGATGGCGAATATTTATTTTTTTTTTCACGCCAAAGTTTCATTTATCGCTTGATCAGCTAAATGTAATTTTTGCTGAATTAAGCTTTGAATTAGTGGAGTTAAAAAAGTCTTCAGACAAGTATATTGTTTACAAAGGTAAGTTTAAATTCTTTATTTAAAGACCATTTTCGAGCTAAGAAATTTATAATATGTATAAAATAAGCGTAAACTTTTGATTGTTGCAGATCTGCAACAACGTGCTATGTCTTCTCTTCTAATGGTTGTTGATAATGTGCGGGAAAATCTCAAATTTCTTTGATTCATGGAAAAATAGTGAACTTCGTCGATCAGGTGCAGAAAAAAAGGAAATTTTGTTGATCAGGTGTCGAAAAATAGCGAATTCTGTCAATTGGGTGTGAAAAAATAGCGAATTTCGCTGGTCGGGTATGAAAAGATTGTGAAACTTGTCAATCCGGCGTAGAAAAATTGCGAATTTGTTTGATCGGGCATAGAAAAAGTGTGAATTTTGTCGATAATGTGCGGAAAAATCACAAATTTCGTTGATTCACGAAAAAATAGAGAACTTCGTCGATCAGGCGCGGCAGAAAAGGGGAATATTGTTGAACGGGTGTGGAAAAAAAGGGAATTTTGTTGAAAGGGTGTAGAAAATCGTGAATTTTGTCGATTAGGAATGGAGAAAATGTTAAAATTTCATTGAATCACGAAAAAATAGCAAACTTCATCGAACAGGTGCGGGGAAAATGAGAGTTTTGTTGATCAGGTATGAAAAGAAGGGAATTTTGTTGATTGGGTGTCGAAAAGTATTGAATTTTGTCAATAAGGTGTGAAAAAATAGCGAATTTCACTGGTCGGGTATGAAAAGATAGCGAAATTTGTCAATCTGGCGTAGAAAAATCGCGAATTTGTTTGATCGGGCATAAAAAAAGTGCGAGTTTTATCGATAATGTGCAGAAAAATCTCAAGTTTCGTTGTTTCACTGAAAAATAGCAAACTTCGTCGATCAGGTGCAGAAAAAAAGGAAATTTTGTTGATCAGGTGTCGAAAAATAGCGAATTCTGTCAATTGGGTGTGAAAAAATAGCGAATTTCGCTGGTCGGGTATGAAAAGATTGTGAAACTTGTCAATCCGGCGTAGAAAAATTGCGAATTTGTTTGATCGGGCATAGAAAAAGTGTGAATTTTGTCGATAATGTGCGGAAAAATCTCAAATTTCGTTGATTCACGGAAAAAGAGCGAACTTCGTCGATCAGGCGCAGCAGAAAAGGGGAATATTGTTGAACGGGTGTGGAAAAAAAAAGAATTTTGTTGATAGGGTGTAGAAAATCGTGAATTTTGTCGATTAGGAATGGAGAAAATGTCAAAATTTCATTGAATCACGAAAAAATAGCAAACTTCGTCGAACAGGTGCGGGGAAAAGGAAAGTTTTGTTGATCAGGTATGAAAAAAAGGGAATTTTGTTGATTGGGTGTCGAAAAATAGTGAATTTTGTCAATAAGGTGTGATCACTGAAAAATAGTGAACTACACGTTGATCAGGCGCAGGAAAAAAGGGGAATTTTGTTGAATGGATATGGAAAAAAAGAAAATTTTGTTGAACAGGTGTAGAAAATTATGAATTTTGTCTATTAGGAGTGGAAAAATCTCAAATTTCGTTGATTCACGGAAAAATAGCGAACTTCGTCGATCAGGCACGGAAAAAAAGGAATTTTTTGTTTTATCGGGTGTAGAAAAATAGTAAATTTTGTCAGATGGGTGTGAAAACATAGCGAATTTTGTCAATTGGGTGCAGAAAAATTGGAATTTTATCGATTGGCTTTGGAAAAATTGTGAATTTTGTCAATCAGGTGTCTAAATATCCCAAAGTTTTTTTTATAGGGCATGGAAATTTACAAAAATTGTCTTCAAAAGGTATACAGTAAATTAAACTTTGAAGTTAATTAAAAAAATATATATGTTCATGACATTGGGTGTCGAAAAATAGCGAATTCTGTCAATTGGGTGTGAAAAAATAGCGAATTTCGCTGGTTGGGTATGAAAAGATTGCGAAACATGCCAATCCGGCGTAGAAAAATCGCGAATTTGTTTAATCGGGCATAGAAAAAGTGTGAATTTTGTCGATAATGTACGGAAAAATCTCAAATTTCATTGATTCACGAAAAAATAGCAAACTTCTTCACTCGCAGGCGCAGGAAAAAAGGAGAATTTTGTTGATCATGTGTGTAAAAAAGGGAATCTTGTGGATTGGATGTTGAAAAATAGTAAATTTTGTCAATTGGGTGTGAAAAAATAGCGAATTTCGCTGGTCAGGTATGAAAAGATTGTGAAACTTGTCAATCCGGCGTAGAAAAATTGCGAATTTGTTTGATCGGGCATAGAAAAAGTGTGAATTTTGTCGATAATGTGCGGAAAAATCTCAAATTTCGTTGATTCACGAAAAAATTAGATGGGGAGGTAGATTAGATAGGGAAGATGAAAAGGGGAATATTGTTGAACGGGTGTGGAAAAAAAGGGAATTTTGTTGAAAAGGTGTAGAAAATCGTGAGTTTTGTCGATTAGAAATGGAGAAAATGTCAAAATTTCATTGAATCGCGAAAAAATAGCAAACTTCGTCAAACAGGTGCGGGGGAAAAGGAGAGTTTTGTTGATCAGGTGTGAAAAAAGGGAATTTTGTTGATTGGGTGTCGAAAAATAGTGAATTTTGTCAATAAGGTGTGAAAAAATAGCGAATTTCACTGGTCGGGTATGAAAAGATAGCCAAATTTGTCAATCTGGCGTAGAAAAATCGCGAATTTGTTTGATCGGGCATAGAAAAAGTGCGAGTTTTGTCGATAATGTGCGGAAAAACCTCAAATTTCGTTGTTTCACTGAAAAATAGTGCACTACGTTGATCAGACGCAGGAAAAAGGGGAATTTTGTTGAATGGATATAGAAAAAAAGGAAATTTTGTTGAACAGGTGTAGAAAATCATGAATTTTGTCGATTAGGAATGGAAAAAATCTCAAAATTTCATTGAATCACGAAAAAATAGCAAACTTCGTCGATCAAGTGTGGGAAAAAAGGAGAGTTTTGTTGATCAGGTGTGAAAAAAAGGGAATTTTGTTGATTGGGTGTCGAAAAATAGTGAATTTTGTCAATAAGGTGTGAAAAAATAGCGAATTTCACTGGTCGGGTATGAAAAAATAGCAAAATTTGTCAATCTGGCGTTGAAAAATCGCGAATTTGTTTCATCGGGCATAGAAAAAGTGCGAATTTTGTCGATAAAGTGCGGGAAAATCTCAAATTTCGTTGATTCATGGAAAAATAGTGAACTACGTTGATCAGGCGCTGGAAAAAAAGGAAATTTTGTTGAACAGGTGTAGAAAATTATGAATTTTGTCGATTACGAGTGGAATAATCACAAATTTCGTTGATTCACGGAAAAATAGCGAACTTCGTCGATCAGGCACGGAAAAAAGGGAATTTTGTGTTTTATCGGGTGTAGAAAAATAGTAAATTCTGTCAGTCGGGTGTGAAAAAATAGCGAATTTTTTCAATTTGGTGCGGAAAAATTGGAATTTTATCGATTGGCTTTGGAAAAATTGTGAATTTTGTCGATCAGGTGTCTAAATATCCCAAAGTTTTTTTTATTGGGCATGGAAATTTACAAAAATTATCTTCAAAAGGTATACAGTAAATTAAACTTTGAATTGAAGTTAATTAAAAAAAATATTATATGTTCATGACAGGGTTGCCCTCTTTTAGCCAGGCCAAAAAAAGCCGGCTGGCTTTTTTTGGTTTTAGCCACTTAAAAAAAGCCGGTTTTTATTTTTAAAATTTTGTTTACAGCTAATTTGTTTTAAATTTGGGTCAATTAATTTATAATACACTTATAAATATTTTCTACTAAGAAAATTATAAATTTCTATTAAATTTTGTCAAATAACCAAGTCTTTAACTGCTAGAAGGTAACTGTGAAGGCATTATGTCTGAAAAAAAAAAAAAATATATATATATATATAAATATTGAAAAGAATATTAAGTTAGACTCTAAACTGGTGTTTTGAAATTTTATATTACATTATATAGCTCCACATATACTACACATTTTAAAGATCATATTTAATTAAACAATGACAAAATGTAGCACATCAAAATGGAAACATTCTTATGTGTCCATATGGAGAGTTAACTTATAAATGTTAAAAGAAAAATTAGAAAGGATATAATATTTGAGGAGAGTTAGGTACATAAGTGTATAAAAAATAGAGCATTTAAACAAGAAAATAAATAAATAAATAAAATTTCTCTAAATAAATTTTCGAAAAGCTTGTTGTTAAGCATATTCATGCATATGCTATTCATAATGTTTTTTTAATAGTGAGAAATGATGTTTTTATTATATGACTATGTATAATTTTAAATGTTTATTAGAAATAAAATAAGACTTGTATATTAATAGTGAACTTAAACATTTAATCTTTAATAGTAATGCATTAATAGGAGCAATTTTTTTATATAACAGCATAAAAATAAGTTTTGAATGCCGGAGTGCGAAAATATTAAGGGCAGATATATCGACGAAACCATCTCACAGATGGTACGTTTCTGGTTAAGGGAACTGAACTGGGCTTATGTTCCCTCAGCCGTTGTTTTGAATTGTTTGGCGATTTTTTGTTGGTGTGTTGGCGGTGTTTAAAATATGGCAACCTCGATATGTGGAACCCCGTGTGACATATGTATTCTGACGTGTTGTGTTCTGGCAACCACTGAGAAGTGGTGGATTTTGATATTGTGTTGTATCGCTCTGTCTTTTTATTTTTATGTTAAATTTATTGGATGTATTTGACTGACTATATGGTTTCTGTAATCTGTTTAAAAGCTTTTGCTGAAGTAATTAAGAAATATGAGGAAATTTTGAGAAGAAAAGTAGGTTTGTTTATTGTGTCTCAATGCATATTCATAAGCCTATTTTGGAAAATGATGGTGGTGTTATGAGAAAGATTTCGTACTGGAGCTTTCAAGAAAGCAGATATCTGTTAAGGTATGTTGATAATTTTAAGTATATTTTGCTGCTTTAAGAGTTTTTATATTTTGAGATTGCTAGAAAGCGAGAACTGCTGAATTTTGAGAATGCTACACCGGAAGAACTGCTGAATGCAGTGATGGTTTTTTTTTCAGTTAATGTGCACGAAGCGCTCATACAAGATTACTGATTGCCACTTTAGCGAATTTTGTTTATTATTTACATTTTATTTTCGTTAAGCGAAACATGCATATAAACCGGTGCTTGGCGACATTTACTACTTGGAGGAAAAGGGGTTTTCACGCCAAGAAAATTCCAAGGTGGCAGCCGTGGGAACTTATGACATCTGTTCCGGGAACTGCAATAATTAAGCCTTTTTGTGGTAAAATTTAGATTGGCAAAAAAAGTGTAAAAATAAAAGTGCACAAAATCTGAGCGTATTTGGCACCTGTGATTGTGCATAAAAAGTATAAAATTTAGATGGGCAAAAAAAGTGTAAAAAAAAAGTGCACAAAATCTGAGCGTATTTGGCACCACTGATTGTGTATAAAAGGTGCACAACTCAGGTATGCAAAAAATGTGTAAACAAAAAAGTGCACAAAATCCGAGCGTATTTGGCACCACTGATTGTGTATAAAAAGTGAACAATTTAGGTATGCCAAAAAAGTGTAAACAAAAAAGTGCACACAATCCGAGAGTATTTGGCACCTCTGATTGTGTATAAAAAAGTGAACAATTTAGGTATACACTTTTTGTGCACAATTCAGTGTGCACTCATTATGCATAAGCAGAGGTGCCAAATACGCTCGTTTTTTGTGCACTTTTTTTTTTACACTTTTTTTGCAAACTTTTTCTAGCTGGGGGGTGTCTACCCTACAACATATATTAAAATAATCAAAATCTGTGATTAACAAGGTTGGCCCTCTTCTTGTGAGTTCAAATTTAAGAGACCAAGTATTATTTTCAGAAAGCTTTTGAACTCCAGCATCATTTTCCTCTGCATCTGCAAATTCATGAAAATTTAATACTGGAGATTCCGTAATTGAATCAATTTCACTGCGCGAAAGTGCATCAGCAACAATATTTTGAGAGCCTTTCACATGCCTAATATCAGTCGAATATTGTGAAATTATAATCGACTAATTTTCTTCTTTTTCATTTTATTTTATATTAAACTTTATTTTCATTTTGAAATAATTGTCATGAAAAAGCATTTCTAATTTCTTCCCCGGGACGAATTTCGACCACGCTACTTCCCAATATGGCGGAACTTCCGTTCCTGTAAGATGAACTGCGCGTCCTAAAACTTACTGTATGCTACAGTCAGCATCTTACCTACGTAAAATGCATGCAATGAATAAGAAATAAGTACTTACGGTACAGTAAATAACGTTCTACAAACGACGCAATAAGAACTCGGGTCTTCTAAGAATAAGAAATTCTGTGTCATTTTTATATGTATGCTTCTTGGCGAACGAAACTTTGACTACTGACGCCTTTTACCTTCCGTTCCCTGTGCCTTACGTGATAAGTGCCGCAATTTTACAGAAGCAGAGAAGCAAAAGGGGGGCGAAATTAAGAAAGTGAACGGAATTAGGGCACTTTACCCTAATTGGGAACATCCAGGACTTCGCATGTTACAGAATATGGGTGAAAAACATTTTTTAAAAACGAAAACTCTAATAGTTTTTTTACACTTAATATATATTTTTAATTGTCCACTATAAATACAAGAAATGATTTTAAAGTGAAAAATAGCAATTTTATATCCAAATTAAGTTTTAAAATTTATTAAGTCGAGTAGAATTTTGAATTGGCCTCATGCCAGGAATTAAAATTCGAAGACATGTTAAAAATCATTGTTTCCACCAACATTTTGATACAGATAATTTCAGTGGTTTATGCGCGCAATTCGATTTCATGTCATAAATTTTTGTTTCATTTGGGTATTATTATTTTATTTATTGATTGGTGATGTTTTAATTCAGTTATAGAATATAAACCGGAAACAAATGCTAAAATGTTTATAATAATTTTATTAAACATTTGGAAAAATGGTTATTGTTCTCGGTCACGGTAGGAAATCAAAAACATATCTGAAGCGATTTATTAGTTGAATCCTACATTTTATTAGTTTTCTGATTGCTCTATACAGTAATCTGTATTTTCTTTTTACTTTCAACAGAGATGGATACTTCTGTTGCCACTATGACAAAAAGTAATAAAAACTACAAAAAAAATTAATAACTCAGAAACAATTTGAGATACAGCTTTCAAACTAATTGCATTTAAAAGTACATTTATTTTTCTCTATACGACGGTGTAAAAAGTAATATTGTGGGATGTTTAGAAGTTTAAAAATGAAATTTCATTTAAAATTGGTCCAGGAATATTAATGTTTAATCCATGGCGTACGTAATGTATGACCAGCTCCGTAGAAGTTAAAAAATTTACAGTACCGAAAATTGTAAACCGAAAATTGTAAAACTGAAATTTCTTTTAAAATTTGTTCATGATGGTTCCAGGAATGTTAATGTTTAATCCATGGCGTACGTAATGTATGATCAACTCCGTGCAATTTTTTATGCCTTAAATTTTAGTCTTTGAAAAAATCATTTTCCAAATGGTCGTTGTAATTTGTTAAATTGCTTTTTTTTTCCAAACTGAAGTACATTTCGTAATCGTCTGCTCGCGATAGGGATTGATTACAATAAAAAAATAGTTCAAAGTTATTTTTTAATTCTTAAAAAATGAGTAAATTGCAATACAGTTTTCAGAAAAATTGTATTTGAAAGTACATTTTTTCTCTAATTCAACATTTTAAATACACTGCTCAAAACAATTAAAGGATATTTGAAGTTTTATATAAAATAAAGATATAAACGAATTTTTTTTTTTGCCGAAAATAGAGGAAGAGAATCACAAATGCAAATTTTTCTGGTTTTCAAACTGTGGAGTATGCAAATTTTGAGTTCGACGTCAAAAACGTCGCTTCAGCGGCAGCGAATGAAATTTGACTTTCAACTGGATAAAAGAGAATGAAGACAAGGATGATCGGCATTCAGTGATTGCTTTGTTTCGATGAGTACGATGTCTCAGCAAAGTCATTTGACAGATTCAGAAGCTTTTAGAATTGTTGGTAGGTTAGAAGGGGGCCAAACTCAAGCCGAAGTAGCGCAAGCCATTGGAGTGTCACAAAGTGTCATTTCCAGGATCTGGAACCGTTTTTTGGAGAGTGGATGTGCAGGCCGAAGACCAGGGCAAGGTCGTAGACGGGCAACAACGCCCAATTAAGATCGGTATTTAGCGTTAACAGCTCGGAGACACCGAACCATGAACGCTACTCATCTCCAACAACACCTTCGCTCGGCTACAGGCACCACGATTTCAACTCAGACCGTCCGAAACCGGCTCCATGCTGTAGGTCTGTATGCTCGCCGTCCGATGGTATGTGTTAGATTAACATCAAGGCATCGTCGCGACCGCAGGGAGTGGGCAACCGAGCATGTCAACTGGAGGAGAAATGAATGGAGCAATATTCTGTTTTCTGACGAGTCCCGTTTTTCTGTGCATCCGGATAATAGGCGTATTTTCATCTGGAGGGACCGTGGCAATAGGAATAATCCTGCGTTCGTGCACGAAAGTGTCAGATTTGGCGGTGGAGGAGTGTTGGTGTATGGTGGCATCTCCATTGACGGGCGCACTGACCTCTACATCATTCGAGATGGAGCTCTGACTGGTCGCCGATATAGTGATGAGATCCTCAGATCTATTGTAGTCCCTTACGCTGCAGCAATCGGAGATAACTTCATTTTAATGGACGATAACTGCAGGCCACATCGTGCAAACCTGGTGGAGGATTTCCTTTTCGAGGAAGGAATCGTTCGAATGGAATGGCCAGCGTGTTCTCCAGACATGAATCCAATCGAGCACGTTTGGGACGCTCTAGGAAGACGCGTTTCTGGCCGCCAACAACCCCCCAAAACTCTCCAAGAACTGGAAAAAGCTCTTCTGGAAGAGTGGGGCAGAATACCCCAACTCGTCATTAATAGCCTCATTGAGTCCATGCCTCAAAGGTGTTCAACGTTGCTGGCCGCCCGTGGAAACCATACCCCCTACTTAAAATGATTTTCTTTGAAGAAAACACCTTTTTTTATTCTTTTTTTCTCATATGCACAAATTGTGTTTTTTTCCTTTAGTACACAAATGCGCAATAAAATGCATTTTTTTCTGCCAAACATGTGTAATTTATTCTCAATTAACCTACTATGTCTGTCGACCATGTATCAATCAGCTAAACAGTTTACCACATACAAAATCCACCTAAAACTGCAATATCCTTTAATTGTTTTGAGCAGTGTATTAAAAATGTGCGATATTTAGAAGTTTAAAATTGCAGTAAAAACGGAATTTAATTGTCTGATGTTACCAAGGAAGAATTGGAGTCAGCATTAGACACTGCCATATTTGTCATTATCTATATTATAAAGGACAAACGTATCTGTGCGTAACGCAGACGTGATTTTCACTGTGGCAAGAGAAGACGATTAAATTTAATTTTTATTGCAATTTTTGAAACTTCTAAATACCGTGCACTTTTAATTTTTAAGCCGTTGAATAGGGAAAAATGTGTATTTTCAGATGCAATTTGTTGGAAAACTGTGTCGCTATTTACTCAATTTGCGACTTCACGTGATGTCTTTTCTTTGCGACATGCGAACACGATCGTTTTCCGTCTGCTCAATTCCTTTCATTTGGAATCCAAATGACCCGTCTACCAAAAATCTTGTTTGAGAGAGGACTCTTATTATGCGCTCAAACTTCCTTCCTCCGCGTCTGTGCGAATGTGCTAATTTGACCACGGAAAAATTACCGTTTTCAACGTCATTCTTCATTCGGTTGAAACCGTCAACTTTTAGTTCTATTATGATCCTAAAGCCAATGAAAATTAGTTCTTCGTTATAAAGCATGCCTCTAGTAAAGCAAAATAAATATACTTCTGGATTTAAATGCAAATTAAAAAATCGCCAAAATGGACTAACAATAACAAGAAATAGTAGTGTTCGTTTATTTGCGTTATAACGGGCAAAAAAGAATCACAGTGAGCATGAGAACCTTAAGGCAGCAATGAGTTGGTGCGATTGATTTATGAATCGCACAAATTTCGTTCATCGCCAAAAGAAAAATGTTACCTAAAAGCTTCCAAAAGACTTAAGGGGTCAGGTAACCTTTGAACCAATAAAGTACATTGAAAAGTGACCTCTGTAAGAATTGCAGTCATTCTTTAACTGATTAACTTTTAATTATAAAATTGAAAACACGTATTAGGAAGGATTTATTTTATCAATCAAAGTTGTTAGAAAAGGTATACACATATATAGTTTTTTAAATTTATTTTTAAAGATAATACAATTTTTACGAAAGAATTATTCTTGCATGCATTGCGCGCATGATTTTTCCCATTTGAATGGCTGAAATAAGGCAAGATTTTTTTAATGAGTACAGATATAAAGTGTTTTCAAAATGACCTACAATGAAAAAAATATAACTTGTAGATACCGAGAAAAAAAATTTTTTTAGAGTAATTCGAAATATCGAGATTTTTTTTATACAAAAGTAGCCGTGAATTCTAAACTTCTTATTTGAGAAACATAATAATAGGTCATTTTGTGCTTCTGTACGTTTAATATATCCACCAAAAATTTCGTGAAATTCTAGGCAACCGTTTTTCAGAAATCGTGCGCGCAATGATCAAAATCGCTGTTTTGAGAAAATTGGCTGTAAAGATTGAAAAACCCGTTGATCATATAGCAAACGTTCAAAGTGTTTTAGACATAACTTCTCTTCTAATGCGAATTTTTGTATGGGGTTTGCTTTTAAATGTTCCCAAAGAATCATATTTAATTATAAGCTATTTAAAAAAAATTCGATTTTTGGACGCTTCAAAGGTTACCTGACCCCTTAACACAAAAACTGTTAAGTTTCCGGAAGTATGTCATTGATAAACGATAGGAGAAAACTATGATTTGTCTTAAATTGAAAATATGGACGAAACGGCAGTAATGTTCGATATAATAGGAAACAAAAGGAGTAAAAACTGTTCCATTTAAAACTACGGGCACGAAAATTTTCACTTCACAGGGGTTCTTTCTTGCTTAGCTAATGGTACCAACTAAAAACTAATGGTCATTTTCAAACGAAAAGCAAAGCAAATGGTAATTTTTCAAATGGAGGTTTTTTTTTTTCATGTTCATGAAAAGGGCTGGATGGACGAAACTCGGTTAAAAGTATGGATAAAAAATGATTGGGAAAAGCGTCAAGGGGAACAATTCTGATGTGGTCGGGATCGCTGAAACCGGTCGAAAAGAGGCGCCTTAGCGATTGTTTGTTATTCTGCTGTAGCAGAATTGAAATCTCGCCGATCGGAGTGGGTTGCTTTTCATCGGGGTATCCCCGAGTGCTTCCAGACAGTCGAGATCGCAGTGGAAAGGCTTTGAAAGAGTCTTTGCTTTACTTTGGGGTTTGGGGCGCTTGTTTAATATTAAAGAATATGAAAAGGGCATAGTGTTTTAATTACCAGTGTTTATAAGTCATATTATTTTTTCAAAATATAAGAAATATGCGATATTTTCAAAATAGTCAACTAATTAATAATTATAAATATTTCCAGATTTAGTATAAAAAAGAAATTCGAATATATTGCACTTAGCATGAAAACTTAATAACATAATATTTAAATGTCTTTTCCTATTTCTGTTTTTCTTAAGTAACAAAACAGAAGATCAACTCATTACAATTTGCTTTTAACAAAGAAAGAAAAAAACAGCTGTAAGATTTAGTATTAAGTAAATTTTGTTGTAAATAACGCATTTGAAATACAAAATAATTTGTTTTAATTAAAAAATTGAGTATAACTATAGACTTGTCTGCCTTTTCGACTTTATATCCTGTTTTGCATTTTAAACTCAACTAAACCATAACCACTAAAAATTACTTTTAATGAAGATGTAAATAAATTATCTAAATTAGACAGTTTATTTTTCAATGGGGGTTGTAAGTAATATTGTCTGACGTAATTATTTGCATTTAAAAATTCAACTTCAAACGTAAAGCCTTTTTTTTTCTTGGGCGGGGGGGGGGGGGAGGTAAAAGTCACTATCAGAGAAAAAGTTCTTTATCTACAGAACGACGCCATTAATAACAGTCGAAAAATTCTTTACATTTGTTTTCACTGAAAATATCCAAAATACCATACACAGTGATATTTTGAAATTAAATATAAAATATCGAAACTATCAAACATCATGTTATTTTGGAAAAAAATTATCAAATATATATCAAGTATATGATACTTGATTTCTAAATATACCCATATAAATATCTATCCATTGTTATATGTATCACCGAAGCCTGTTAATTACAAAATGCTAATTTCTTACATAAAGCTCTTTTACAAATCCTTTGAATCAGAAATCTTCGTATTATTTTTTTTCTTATCGGTAAAAAAAGTCAACCTATTTATTCACAAATTTGATTCGTCATATCTTAATTCAGACAGGAAAAGGAAGAAAAAATTCACCTTACATAAAAAGGAACTATAAGTTCAAACACGCAAACATTTTCTGAAGAAAAAAAAAGAAAAAAACGCATGTATTTCGTGCTTTTAAACAAACCAAAAGATTCGGCAAAAAGACAAGACAGCTGACACTTTTTCTGTTTAATATTACCTCTGTTCTCAAATTAAAACTGTCTATTTTCTGAAATCATTCTTACTCGCAAACGCAGAAAATTGATCGATGTCCGTATTTAGAAACTTTGAAATCGAAAAGCATCATACCCAATTTTTCGAAAAATGCAAAGGATCTTTCAAGATATGCAGGCAAAGTAGGCATTTTGAACCGATACATATTTTTAACACTTTCCAACAAAGTTGAAAAGTGTTTATGCATTCGGTTTGTCTGTCCGTCTGTACGCGCTTTAACTCCCGTAAATATACTCGGATCGCTCTGAAATTCTTGGATGTTAGTGTCCTCTACCATAGCACGAACCCTATTGTAAATGAAGTTTTTAGCATGTTTAGTTTATTTACACGGACAGTCAGAAGTTTTCCGTTACATTACGGCATATGGAAAAAAAACGTTTAAAATGATTTTTAATAATGTTACATGCTTTCAAACATAATAAAATTTATATGCATTTATCAAGTGCACTAAAATATGCATTCCGTAGAATATGCGCTGCAAAGAATAAATATTATTCATTTACAGGGCCACACAAAAGAATTCCGTTACATAATGATATACTGGTGGAGGGAATTTTTTAAGTTTACTGTAGATTTGAGAATATTTGAGATTGGCTGAGTCCATAAGCAAAGCTAGATTATTATTATTATTATTTTAATAAAGATAAACCTAAAGTATATTTAAATATTCCAACTAATTTACATTTTTTTCAGTATCGGTGTCACAATTATAATAAGTTAATATATATATATATATATATTGAAACTGTGAATAAAAATTAACATTATTAATTAATTCTGGTTTAAATAAAAAGTGATCTAAAGATACAAACAAATAAAAAGTTACTAACTCCCGTAAGGCATGGTGACGTCACAGCGACGTCGCTGAGAAGTCACACTGTGACTTTGTGACCGTCGATGTGACGTCACGTGACGTCGATGTGAAGTCATGGTGACTACAATGTGAAGTCGTTATGGCCGTTTTAGAGCTCGTTTGTGACGTCCCATTGTGACCACTTTGTGAAGTCACGATGTGACAAATTTGTGAAAAATGTGTCCTTTGTGACTATTTTGGCTATAACTCTGTGACGAACGCGACATTGCTTTGAAGTCGCATTGTGACCAATTTGTGAAATATGTGCCATTTGTGACGAAATTGTCATTAACACTGGATGGTTCTGTTTCGATTTAACTTCTTTTGAAGATTTTCTAACAATTTAAAAGAACAGGATCGTTTGAAATTATTATTTCTGCACGCGATCTTTCTGTTAGAATTGGTTTGGAATCCTAAAATCGTATACTCACAATTTATGAATAAATACTGTATAACATGTATAAATAGTCACATACAATATACAGACTTTCTTCTAAATTAAAGTTAAAAATTTAATTTCCCTCACTTGCCTTACAACTGTGACAGATTGTATTGTTTTCAATATTTGATGAATGTTGCCTTTGAAAAATATTTATGCATTCCCCTCACACACACATGCTAAAAACACCACAGCTTTAATTGTATTTATAACATACACACAGTGACTATTTTCTGTTGCAGTATTGGGCAACAGTAAAAAAAAAAAAAAAAGTAAAAAAAAAAAAAAAAAAAAACGTTTTTGTTTCTCTCATTTTGTAAAAGGTTATTGCAAACTTTTTTGCCATTAAGTATTTTTGCACTCTCTTTAAAAGCTTTTACTCACGTTAACACCCAAAGGTATCAGCACATATGTAAAACTGTACAGCTTGCCAATATTTCTGACCAATAACGCTGATGTTCAAGCAAAATTATCTTTTATTGTAATTTTTCCAGTTGAGTGAAAAAGTGTCCACGTCAGGATTCGAACTAGGGCCCAATGGCGTAAGCTGCCAATGTTCTATCAACTGTCAACTGAGCTATTCTGGATAAATCTAACGCACACAATTCACCCAGTGAATATGAATATGTACTTATTATTATTACACAACCTTATATAATAATACTTTAATTATTTTACATACTACCCGTATGAATAACACATACTACTCATATAAGTACATAATAATAGTTCTCTGGATGAAATTTGTCCGGAATGGCTCAGTTAGCAGAGCATTGGCAGCATACGTCAAAGGTCTCTGGTTGGAATCCTGAATTGAACACTTTTTCACTCAGTTAGAGATATTAAATCTTTGTTGATTAATTTACCAATTAGAATCATCCTGTTAAAGTTAATATAGAAATATCTTTTGATAAAACTACGTGCATTATTTGCGCAATATTTCCAACATACAGATTTCAGTTGAATCAAGATACAAAACTGTGGTTACAAAACTGTGTGTTGAATCCATAGAAAAGTCAGATATTGTTGACGACAATTCTTTATTTAAATTCTATTTCATTCAATTACTTTATAAAAATACAGCTTTAAGTTGAAAAATATTCAGAGCCAACTTTGTTTAAAATAGCTAAGTGAATCATTAAAAATAACTTTGGTTAAAACCGGATTAACTTCAATACACCTGGAGCTTTTCAAAACAGCTTAAATTTAAATCATAGCTAAAACCGTTTTCTAAAAACGTCGTAAAACTCAAACTAAATATCTTACTGTAACTTAAACTCAAACATATTAAAATCATAATGATAACTTTAAAAAAACGAACAGAAAAGAGAGAGCGCGGCAATTGATTAGCGAAAGGCAATTTATACCTTTGAACTGGAGACGATTCCACTTTACAAAAAGGGTAGACATGAGAATAGTCTATTACGGAACGGCTAACGCCATCTATGAAACACTTTAAATTTAATGTCAGTTCTTTTAAATTAATTTACATTATAGGAAACAATTAACATTATATTCCAGGTAATGAAGGTATTGCTTTCAAAATAAAGAAGTTCTATAGGCATTAAAATGTAGAAAGGAATGCTATTAAATGAATATAAGTTTACGTAAAGTTTTAAACCCAAATTAGCCATAAGTGACAAGTAAAATCGGTTGAATAGATAACAAACACCCCACTTGTCACTCATGGGAAAGACAAATTAAACATTTAACAAATCCCTAGAATTTCCAAAATTCGCTCTGAATTTACAAAGGTCAAACAAAAATTCAATCTGAACTTTTACCATTACATCTTTAATCTTCTCATAAAATCCAACATTTTTATCTAAATATAACTTGTCGCCTTTTAAACAGTAACATACAATTACTAAACATTATAAACATTAACAAGATTTATAACAATGTATAACAAGAAACAAATTACCCTCATGCATCTAAAATGCAATGTTTCAAACCACAGTACCTAAATTTAACTCTGGTTTAAACTTCAATAGTCCATCAGCTTCAATGAATATTCCTAATACATTACTAGATAAATTCAAATCTTTCTGAAAAGCAAATCGTTTTAATACAAAAATTTAACATAACTTTATTGTAAAACAGTTTCAGTACAATTTCAATACATTAGCAATCAGTATTTTTCAATATAAATTTCTGAAAAATTATACATATTCAAAACTTTATTAATTATCACATTCATCCATCATCTTTCATCCTTCATCATACATGGGCCCATGATTCCATTCTCTTTCATAACACATAATATACTCTATAAATGTTTAACTCATAATTTCATATTTCCACTGTTATATAATAAATGCAGATTTTTTACATATCAATAATTCAAATTACGCATTCAGATTTCTATTTCAATAACTGAAACAAGATTAAACTTTCATTTCAAATTTAGCTCAAAAAATCTTAAACTAATAAATTTCATGGTTAATCTCAAACTTACAACAATGTTAACGTAATGAAGTCGACTTCATGTATAATTAAACTCTTATATTTAAGTTTTACCAAGTGAACCGGTATACTAAAGTGGCATTTCCAATATTAAAATGAAGACTTTCTTAATTAAACTTTAACATGCCCGCAAAAGGGCCTTCCTGCAACAGTTACACCTTCGTCCGGCACTATCCCCTGTAGACTCTCTGACCGGATTACATTTTCACCTTTCACGAGATGTTACGAAAGGCCGCTCGAATCCCGGAGAATGGAAGGGCAAAGGGCACTTATTGCATTCCAGCGGGATTTTAAATTGGTTCACAAGGCTAAACAAAATACAATTTTTACACAAAAAATTTGATCTTATACATAACCTTATATAGTCAAAACTTTAAAATACATCTTTTATACAGAAGCTGGACTATCTAGTACAATAAATATTATATAAATACACTTTAATGCAATGAGGGGTATTTAACAAAATTTAACAACAAATTTAACAATCCAAGAAAACTTTTAGTTTAAACCCTGATAATTCAAATTTACTAAGGGGCTTGGTGAAGATGTCCGCGTAATTTTCTTTACTTTTAACATACTTTACTTCAAAAATATTTTTATATACCAAATCTCTAATAAAAAATAACTTTACATCTATATGCTTCGTTCTGTGGTTTTTAATGGGGGATTTGACAAAACTAATGGTGGCCTGATTATCAACCAATAATAAAGATTTTTCCTTTCTATCACAAATTATCCTTCGACCAATGCATTCGTCCATTATTCTATCGAACCATAAGAGCTCTCTTGCAGCTTCTGTCATCGCAATAAATTCAGATTCCATGGTCGATAAACTTATACATTTTTCCTTAAAAGACCTCCACATTATTGGTGATTTATCTAAAAGTAAAAACTGACCTCCCATTGAAGTTCTATCATCCCTGTTTGTGGCAAAATCGGCGTCTGAATATGCAATTACATGTACATTTTTACAATTCAAATTCAACTTTAAAGATTTAGTAAAACAAACATATCCCAAAAGCTTTAATAATCCATGCCAATGTACTAATACAGGGTTATTTTGAAATTGGCTAAATATATTTACTGCATAAGCAATATCGGGCCTGGTTCTATTAGATAGGAACGACAGACATCCTAAAACACTTCTGTATGGAATTTTAGACATTTCAAATATTTCGTTATCGGATTGAGGGGATTGGGTCTTTGAATAAACTACACCTTTGCTTATTGGGAGTGAAGTGATAGGGAACTTAAACTTTTTAAATTTTTGACAAATCTCATCAATATATGGAATTTGATGTATTGCTAGATAGTCATTACCCTCCTCGAATTCCACACCCAGTAGCTTTCTGGTTTTACCTAGTATCTTAAGATCAAAATAACCAGTCAAAAGTTTAACAAAACTTTTGCACCACTCTTTCATTTTTACCGAAAATTACTATGTCGTCTACACAAAGAAGCAGGATAATATTATCATCAAAACTATACACGCAATTGCACCATTCAAACTTTACAAAACCTATATCATGCAAAATTTTATTTATTTCAAAATACCACATTCTACCAGACTGATGTAAACCATATAAAGCTTTTTCTAATTTACATACTAAATTTTCATTTTCCACAAATCCTGGAGGTTGGGACATATATATTGTTTCGGCCAAAGGTGCATATAAATAAGCACATTTTACGTCGCATTGTAGGTGTGTCCATTTTTTACAGGAGACTAAAAGGGAAAAGAAAAATCTAATAATAGCAAAATTAACAACCGGTGAAAAAGTTTCATCATAGGTTCCCCCCTTTATTTGTTTGAAACCTTGTACCACTAGGCGGGCCTTATACCTTATAATTTTGCCCTTGTCATCCTTTTTTAATGTGAAAACCCACCTACAACCTAAGGGTTTAGCATCGCTTGGTAACTTAACTAGTTTCCAAACTCCCCTTTCTCTCATAGTTTTCAATTCTTCTCTCATGCCCTGTTCCCAAAACTTCCTTTGTGGGGATTTTAAAACTTGTTTATAGGTAGTTGGTATTTTGATGTCATCTAGTCATATATCTTTATTAATATCAGAAGTCTCCGTATTTGAACAAGAACTATCCTCCTGACCTGAAACCACTCCTTTAAATTTATTTGATCCTTTAAAACAGAAAATATGAGGTTCAAATTTAAGATGATGCTTTTTACAATACTTTTCTACATCGTTTAAGGATCTCAACCTTTCAGATTTTCCCTGTTCGTAATAGTAAATGTAGTTACGATTACCATAAGCACTCGGAACAACTTTTCTTAACCAAACAGTATCCGAGAGTGGAACCCCTCTCAAAACATCTTTACTTGATTTTATTTCCTCTGTGGAATTCTCCTCCTCCTCTGAAGAGGATAAATCTGGAGGTTAATACGAAGGGAAATAATTTATATTTGGGGTATCATTATTTTCAACCTTACCTTAAACCTCTTCATCAGATTCCTTATCAAAAATAGGAGATCCTATTTCTTTTGAACCCATCACGACTCCACTGCGCCGGACACTATCTGGGAGTTCCTCATTGAAAGAAACATTAATGGTTTCAATAGTTTTGTTTTCTTCGGGTAGCCAAACCCGGTAACCTTTAGTACTAAAGGCGTAACCAACCATTACCCCCCTTTTTGCTTTTGCATCAAGTTTCGACCTAAGTTGCTTGGGAACACCTGTATATGCTATAGCTCCAAAGGGTTTTAAGTGTCTAACGGATGGTTTAGACCCACTATAAAGTTCAAATGGAGTCTTCGACTGAGATTTGTGACAAATGCGATTCCAAGTATAGGTAAAATACAACGCTGCCTCCGGCCAGAAACTTCGTTTTAAAACACTTTCACTTAAAATTGATCTGACGCCGTTAGCAATCGTTTGATTGTATCTCTCAATAGTCCCATTCTGTTCAGGAGAGTACACGTCCGTAAATTCGTGTTTAATGCCTCTCCCTTCACAGATAATCCTAAAATTATCATTTTTAAACTCCCCGCCATTATCTGATCGGATGCACTTTACTTTACGTTCGAGAAATCTCTCCGCCCGAATCACATGATTACGAACAATTCCAAACACTTCGGATTTTTCCTTTATGGGAAAAACTGTGGCCTTACGCGAAAAATCGTCAATAATTGAGAGAAAATATCTCTCTCCGTTTCTTCCTTTCTCTCTTACAGGCCCCCAGACATCCATAAACAACAACTCGAGTGGACGTTCAGATCTAATCCTATTAATTGATTTAAATGACGTACGTCTATGTTTACTAAGTTTACATATTTCGCAAAAAATTTTTCCTGATTTAACCCGGGGAAGACCTCTAACACTTTCATTTTTGGCCGTACTTTCTTTCAAATCTGGACTTACATGCGCAAATCTGCGATGCCAAATTCTGAAATCATCTTTAGATATATGGGACGTTTCAAATTTAACCTTTTTAGGAACTAAACTTGGAATTTTAGGATAAAAATTATAAGTAGCATCCCTTAGAAAAGCAGTAAATAAATATTGACCATCTTTAGACACCTCCACCTTACAGCCTTCACCAGTAAATGTTACACCTTTTACATCCAATTTTGGACCTGAAATAAGATTTTTCCTTAGTTTAGGGGAATACATTACATCAGAAAAGAAAAACAGCCTTTGGCCAAACTTTAACTTTACATTTCCCTTTCCTTCTATCGGAAAAGTAACACCATTTACAGCTACAAACATTTTCTCATCTTTCAAAGGCTTAAATTTATAAAACAAACTCTTATCACGGCAAAAATGGTGTGAAGCTGCGGTATCAAATAACCAGCTATTTTCGCTTTCACTACCACTCAAATTTGCCTGAATATAAAACAAGAAAGGATTGTTTTTACCTTTTTGTTTAACGCTGTTAGAGTTTGATGATGATTCCTTCGCTTTGCCTCTGCGATTCCTGTTTCTCTTAACTGGAGACTGGGCACGTTCGGAACTGGATTCGGAGGCATCAGATACACTTGAAACAGATGGAACACGTCGATTATAACTTCTAGAGTCTCTTCGGCGTTGTCGACAATCCCTCTGTAGATGGTTTGTGCTCCCATATCGAAAGCATCGAAGTCTACTTTTCTGTATATGTTGAGTCTCAACGAAAAGTTCTTTACGTTTGTCTAAATCTCGCAGGGCTAATCGTGATTCTTCGGCGATTAATTCCATTAGAATATCGTTGAAAATAAACTTTTCCTCCTTCCAACGTAATATAACTTGCACTATGCTGTCGAAATGGCTTGGGAGATAACGCAGGAGTTGAAACGATTTATACACCTCTTCAACAGGATGACCAAGGTCGTTCAGTTGATCAGCAATTCTATTTAACCTGGCAGCAAATAAATCTATCTTTTCATCTGGCTTTACTTTACAGGACATGAACTCAGAAAACAGGAACATATGCCGTTATCTATTATCAGGCTCGAAATGTTTCTTTAATACATCCCATACATCTTTCGGATTATCTTTGTTCTCTATAATTTTTCTAAAGTCCTTTCCCATATTTAAATAGATTGTGGATAAAGCAATCCTTTTCCTAGTATGAAAATCTTTCACATCCTTTGCTGTAATTCCCTTATCGGCATCAATTTCAGGTTCCTACTCAATTCCAGCAACAATATCCCATGCATTCTTCTCCAACAGAAGGTATTTAATATCCATTTGCCAAGTTGAGTAGTTTAAAGCTCCAAGCTTATCGATCTGTACTTGCATACTCACCATCTTCAAAAAACATATCAGCCCCCTTCTTAACAAACACAAATGTCTTTGAAATGAGGCTAAAATTTATGACTCCTCTTAAATTCAACCCGTTTCCATTATCTAGGTATGGCATTGGTTGCCCATAACCTCTTCTCTTAGCCTGTATCAATACAGGTCTGATATACACTTATACTGCCATCAGCAGAGGAACTGTAAATGTGCTGTGGAAGATACAAAACTGTGGTTATAAAACTGTGTGTTGAATCCATAGAAAAGCCAGATATTGTTGACGACAATTCTTTATTTAAATTCTATTTCATTCAATTACTTTATAAAAATACAGCTTTAAGTTGAAAAATATTCAGAGCCAACTTTGTTTAAAATAGCTAAGTGAATCATTAAAAATAACTTTGGTTAAAACCGGATTAACTTCAATACACCTGGAGCTTTTCAAAATAGCTTAAATTTAAATCATAGCTAAAACCGTTTTCTAAAAACATCATAAAACTCAAACTAAATATCTTACTGTAACTTAAACTCAAACATATTAAAATCATAATGATAACTTTAAAAAAACGAACAGAAAAGAGAGAGCGCGGCAATTGATTAGCGAAAGGCAATTTATACCTTTGAAATGGAGACGATTCCACTTTACAAAAAGGGTAGGCCTGAGAATAGTCTATTACGGAACGGCTAACGCCATCTATGAAACACTTTAAATTTAATGTCAGTTCTTTTAAATTAATTTACGTTATAGGAAACAATTAACATTATATTCCAGGTAATGAAGGTATTGCTTTCAAAATAAAGAAGTTCTATAGGCATTAAAATGTAGAAAGGAAAGCTATTAAATCAATATAAGTTTACGTAAAGTTTTAAACCCAAATTAGCCATAAGTGACAAGTAAAATCGGTTGAATAGATAACATCTACTATCACATTCCTTATGTGCAAATACATTTTGAAAGTTGTTTTTGTTTAAACTATTATATTCCTTGTGCGAAAGCGGTCCTTTCTGAACTATGAGTACATATAAATATTTTCGATCCCCTTTCTAAGAGTTCCTTTGAACTTAATTTGAGTTCCCGTAAGCTGCGGATTGGAACGGAGAAAACGAAAAAATTAGCAATTCTGAAGCTTTTGAATGTTTTGCAAAAGGTTTGGCATGGCTGGAGTTACAGAAAGACTGTGATACTGGTGAACCAATAATATTAAAATCTCCCTGATAGAGTTTCAAAGCAAAGGCATTCGAAACTGTGACAATCAAAACATTTTTTCAAACCCTTGTGATATATGCAAAAGGTACTTAATTTCAAAATTAAAATCAGGTAATTTATTGTTATTTCTATTTCGTTATTGCTTTATTTTTATTAAGCAGTTGTTTCCATAATAAGAAATATTGCATATATTTCTCCTTAATCTTAAAATTGAAGCATTCTCGATTATCCGAAAATTTCGATTTTCCGAAAGATGGTCGGTCCCAATTACTTCGGATAATCGAGGCTCTACTGTATATCTAAAAACAATTAGAAATTTCAAAACCCAAAATATATATATTTATTTATTACATGGTTGGTAAAACTCTCTCATCACTCAAATGCATTGTTTTTCTATAACTATCAAGTTTCTTTGCTAAGTCCTCCTAAAGAAAGATATGACTACATAGAAAAATAAATAGTAAACCTTTCCATTTCCAAAAACATTGATGTGAGAGGACTTAAGAAGTAGAGGTGACAACATAATCTCATGAAAGAGTTCGATATTCTTGAAATTGTCTCTTTCAATAAAAGCTTCATGAAACTGTCGAAATATTCTCTCTAGTTTAAGGATCCAAAACGGAAAAGAAGAAATGACATTCATTCCAAATCTTTCAACTGTAAGTAAGTTTGTGTACCTATTTATATAAATATTCTATGACAGTATAACCATGTTTGTAGGTGCGTTCGTAATTAAATAAATACGCTGCAGCTATAGTCTTCATCTGGTCCGTCAATCTGCCTGTCGGTCTGTCCATCATTCCGCATAGAACAGTGCAAAAACTACCCAACCGAATGGTTTGAAATTTAATATATATAGAATCGCTGCAGAATTTTATGGAGTTATTTCAAATTTTATGAAAATCGAATCAAAACTTAAAAATATATTAATAAAATTTTTCTTCAGTCTACTAAATCCTATCGTACGTAATTAATTCAATGGTATCCCATGATAGGTAATGATTCTTTGTTGTCATGATGATTATACTGTTAAATCCTATCATGCGTAGATAATTCAATGATATCCCATAATAGCTAATGATTCTAGGTTGCCATAGTAGTTATTCTATTAAAACCTTTCATACGTAATTAAATCAATGATATCCCATGATAGGTTATGATTCTAGGTTGCCATGGGTGATGATGTCCTATTTAAGGTGATGTCATATTATTTCCGTATTACTGAATTTAATATATGCAATCTTAATAAATTTTGCATTCATGCATTTTTGCATAAGAGTGCATCAGCTATTGCAACAAAATCTAAATATTTATAACACTAGGTATAAGTACAAACACACGCTATTTGCCGCGATTTTTAAATGAGAAAATTAATTTTTAATCAATTTTAAAATGTTATTAACAACTTTCTTCTGCGTAATTCCGGTATCGGTCTCGGGCTCTGATGGCACAAAATTATTCAGGTTCAAATTTCAAATCGTAGGTTTCAGGCGGAGCCGGTCTCCAAATAATAGCCCGAACTCATTTCTAATTTGTACCAGTGTTGTCATTTCGCTACTTTTTTATATTCCGATTGCTTGATTGGTAATATTTTTTAAGTGGTATAATATTCGTAATATTCATTTGATTTAATGATTGATTTAAAAAGTAGAAAACAATGCGAACTATATGATTTCAATAAAAGTGGTAGCAATCAAGCAATTTGAATAAAAAATGTAGCTCAACTGCCAACTAGGAATGAGCATGATGGACAATTTTGATATTCCAAAGAATCGTTCAATTATAACAACTAACCTTCAATATAATACTATAACAAAACCCAACCAAAATACTATAACAACCATCCTTCGTAGTTTTTAACAATAGAAAGACAGAGAATTTTAATCAAATTTTAGAAAAAATATTTCACACCAGAATTTTTATTTTAAATTATTAACTTATCAATTTAACTAGTTTTTTTTTTCCTTGTAACTTTTAAACTAGTTTTATAGAAAAAAAATTCTATTGCGAACCGAGATATATTCATTTGGTAGCAGTCAAAATGACTGCTCCTGGGTTTTCTAGTATTAAAATTAGATACTCTTTTTCAAACATACATCCATAAAATTATTAATAAATCGCCTTATATAAATTTATTGCTGAAAATTCAACATTTATAACGAATATTTAGATATAAAAAATAGCTTCGTGTAAAAAATATGCCAAAAACTTCATATATATTGATAAAAATTAATTTTTTAAGCTCATTCTAGCCATAACACTTAATGGTAAATAACTCACAGCTGATGTACAAACCTCGCGCTTCATGTGTTTCAATTTACTTCGAATCATTTCAGATGGCTGCCATGCTTTTGAATGGGAAATGGCCGAGGAATTTGCAGTCTAGTATCTTAAAAGTCTGATTTGCAGATTGCAAACGGCGCCCCTGAAAGGGTTAAATGAGAAAATTCTTTATTTCTTACAAGATGCTGGGAGGTAAATGATTAAATAAAAATAAGAAAAGGATGTAATGCAAATATGCTTTTCCCTGAAATTTTCTAGTCGCTAATGACTGAAAAATGATTGGCAGTTACGCTTTTGTGCAGCCAGAATGATTCATTCGAATGACAAAATCTTTCACTATGGCCGCCAATGCTGCCAATACGCCAATACTGCAATAGCAATGAACGCATCATACCGTGGAAAGTTGCCTCCCTCTTTCTTTTGATATATACCGTTTCCTATTGTATCAGAAGTGATATTACGACTACACTCAGTACTGGAAGGTGATGTTGGACATATTTAGCACTTGTAAATGTAAACTATGTTCAAACAAAATCCGTCTTCCAAAAAATGTACCTCTAAAACTACCTTATACGTTACCTAACGTTTACCTAAATACGTTTACCTAAGTTACGCTACCTACGTTTACCGTATTACCTCATTGTTGTCACTGCGAAAATATCCTCTATTGTCAAAAATTTGGCGTATCATGTAAAACCTCTAAACATGGTGAATATTAATTTGCTGATTTTGTTCCTCCGATCAATAGCCCCCCAGGGGAGTACCTTCTTTAGGTATTCACGGGCTTCGCAACCCCGGGTTCCTGAGCGATCTTTCTTTTTTCCTTTTCCTCTTATTTCTCTTATCTTTCTTTCCTCTATGTTTCACTCTTGTTGTGGTTTCCTCTTTGGAGGTGAGGGCAATTCTATATGAGCCGATATCATCCTGTATATCGACACATAGAGAATTATAAACCACCCACGTGTTTGCCGTGCGTGGCGACCCGTATCCTTGGAAAGGGGATCCTGGTAGTTGAGGGAAACCAACACACTGCTTTGGCCTCTGCTTCAGGTAGACGGGAGGTGCATATTGGTCCCGTATGCATCAATCGGCTGGTCAGCTGACTTCTGTCACTGGCTGGGGATCAAGTGAACGGACACTTACTAGCCATCTTGTTAAGGGTGAAGACTGGCATAGGAGTGTTTTGTGAATGTATAGGCCCTGGTTAGCACTGGTTCACAACTGTGCATCCCCTTGTTGGGCTCGGTAATGGGTGGTGCGGCCGGGGTCTGAATTCTTATTATTTTTTTTCTAATATGTATGGAAATGTTTCACTTACTTCCATTTCTCTCCCATTTGGAGAGCAACAAATTGCACAGAATTCCTCATACACCCGTTTTTTCGTCATTAAACGTACTGATAGTCTCTCTGATAGCTCTTTCAAAAAAATTCACAATTTCTCATTACAAAAACATTCCAGTCTGTCTTGGGGGATGGTCATTCCCTCAAAAAATTACAATCAGGGGATTTGCTTGTTGAGGTTTCTTCAGCTAAACAATCACATCTTCTCTCAAATTGCTCTAAAATAGGCTCTTTTTCAGTTTCTGTCCAAGTACATAAAACTCTAAATACAAGCCGTGGTGTAATATCCGAGCCAGATCTTTTATTCTCTACTAAGACGAACTTTTACAAAATTTAAAAGACCAAGATATCATAGATGTACGTCGTATAACTATCCACCAGAATGGGCAGGTGCTTCCTACGAAGCACATCATTCTGACTTTTAATTGCCCTAATTTACCATCGAGAATTAAAGCTGCTTACTTGAACTGTCCTGTCTGTCCTTACATTCCTAATCCCCTCCGTTGCTCATTATGGTCACACCACAACTACCTGTCGAGGTTCCGTTACCTGTGCACGCTGCGCAGAAGTTGGCCACGACGGTAATTCATGTCAAAACTCTGAACGCAGCATAAACTGCAAGGGTGATCATACAGCAAATTCCCGTTCATGTCCAAACTGGATACGTGAGAAGGAAATCCTTGCTGTTAAAGTAACTCAAAATCTTTCCTACCCTGAAGCCCGCAAAGTTGTTGAATCCAGGACTCCGTCAGTCGGAGTTTCCTACTCTAGTCTACTCAAGCAACAACAAAATTCTGTAAGGCACATAAGCACCCAGACCGACACCTCCTTTCCACCAAGTAACTCAGCTAAAGCACAATCAACAACCACTTCAAATAGAGAAACCCGTGATGTTAGTTGTGGTAGTAAATGCTATGCAACCCCACTGTTAGAACGCTGGTAACCTTCCTCAGAACCTATTAAAATAGTATACCAAATCAATCAGTCTCAAAAATCCCCAAGTCAATCCAAAAAGTCATCCGATCCAATTCAATCCAAAAAGTCATCCGACCCAGTTTAGTCCAAAAAGTCATCCGAACCAGTTCAATCCAAAAACTCATCTGAACTCCAGACTGATACTAAGGCTGTTAAATCTAAAAAAAAGTCACAGAAACCTGATACTAGTCAAACAGTGAAACCAAGCAAAAAATTTTGCGTTCAGAAAGAGAGAAAAACAATCGGGAGCTCTTCACAGTGGAACACTGTGAAGAAAAAGAACAAGAACTGGCTAAATCCATCTGTCTCTAACTTAAAGTATTCGAAACAGCTGCAAAAGTATGTGGATGAAGCAATGGACTCGGAGTCGTATGTGTCAAGTGCTGACGAAGAAAATACAGTTTTCGAGGAATTTTTACCTAATTGATTTTACATTGTTTTTTACTCATGTGTTTTTAAAACTTGTGTTTATATAGTATTTGTACATCATTTTAAACTTTGTATATTTTAACAGTTATTACTTTATAACTCAGCAGTTTTTAATTATAATGCGCTTGCCTTTTAAGTATGAACTTTTGAATCTTTTAAATGGTTTTAATTTCTACATCTTACTGTTTTCATTAATTTTTCTGGTTTTTTTTCCATTTTTTTGTTATTCTTTTCTTACTCAAATTTTTGGGTTATTTATGTTTTTCCATTTTGACTATGTCTTGGCGCAGCATGTCCCTATAGGGACTTTGCGCCATAAAACCCCATACAACCAACCAACCGATCAATAGATCCGATCTGTAATTACCGCTATTCTTGAATAGTGCAATTTGTACTTTGATACATTATATTTTAAATCAACGTTTTCGAAATGCTGGGCCATGGAAGCAAGACGTCGGGCCTCTCAAGAAAACAATATCTGAAAAGAACGGTATTTAATATTTGGATGCTCTCTTCTCTTATCAAAATGAAATGCTCATTTAATATTAAAGAGATATGGAATAGAAATGGGATAAATATAAAAATGGAGTGTCTGTAACTGAGCCTTCTTTTGATTCAGCCATAAGAGAAATTTTCAACAGAATATAACTCATAATATTTTGATTATCTTGTCTACCTTATGTCTACGTGACTATCCAAAGAATCACTCGCTTTAAACCACGGATAATACGAAGGTGATTGGTAAATTTAAAGATGAGTTGAATGGTGAGCTAGCATTTAAAATTGTCTGGTTGAAATCAAAAATGTATTCTCTGAAATCTTTGAAAGACAAGAAGAAACGAGCGAAGAGTGTTACTACCAAGGTTGTTCGACAGAAAATTTAGAATGAAGATTACTTGCAATGTTTGCGTCAGTCGGAAACAAACATGGAGAAAAAGCCCAGGATAGCCCAAGATGCTCATAATTTATATAAATTAACCCAGAATAAAATCAGTCTAAGTCTGATGATAAAACATAACTTTTGGAAGATGGCATAACCAGCATAGCGTATGAACGCTGTAAAATTAATCAAAATTATAATCAACACGAAAATGCTCATTAGTGACAATAAAGTAGCATTAATATATTGATATTGTTCTGCAAATAAACCTTTCTTGTAAATATACTTTATTGTAAATATAGTCGAACCTCTATTTAAAAGTCGCTAAATCCCGGAAAAAGGTTCGTAATTTGGAGATTCATTAAATAGAGATTCACCTTTTAAAATACTTTAAACTACATAAAACAGATTTTAAATTCATAAACATTAAATATTTTTACTAAAAGTAATTAATCAAAATTTTTTAAATAAATTATATCGATTTGTTTTATTTATTTTGCCCACCAATATCCATCACCAATTCATTTTTTCTATGTGTTTAAATCTTTGAAATCTGCAAGGTAAACAAAACATTGTCCGGAAATACATTGTATTTTCTGTTTAAAATAAATAGTTTTAGATTAAAATTAACGAATTGTAATGACCTTATCGTATTTATTATTATTATAACAAATAATTTTAACCATACATTAACATATGCGCCCTTAAATTTAGTTTCTGAAAAACTCTGTTAATTTTGTCTGAGTTTTTTTCTTTTAAAAAGTGCTTTCTCCCATAATACGTCTCGCATCTTTGCAATGCATCAAAAATCCCTTCATACTTATTTTCTTCTAACTATAATCCGTGTCGAATTGTTTCAAATGATTTTAGCGTTTCATCATACGAAATTTTGTTAATTTCTGCATCATGATCATTTCCATCATCATCATATTCGTCTTCATCGCAATTCATTGCTGTATTGTTTTTATTTTTCACACTGTCGAAAATATCCATTTCGGATAGTGTTTCCGAGGTCTCAATTTCAGAATTAAGTGAAATACAATCATCAATCAGCACATCATGAATTTCTTCTTTTTTTCTCATATGTATCCACATTTTTTTAAGTTACTCTGAGGGATTATCGTCTTCGTCCTCCGTACTTACCGAATTCTCACTGCTGACAAAAAAGATGCCTTGTAAAATCAGTTCAAGGTCATTGAATATCATAAAATGTGTTTAAAAAAGGAATAAGTTTGAAATGTCCAGAAATATTTGGAGAAATGGGGAGAAAGAAAAATTTAGATCACAAGAAAAAGTTCGTTAAATAGAGAAAGCAGTTCGCTATTTGGCGGTTATTTTACGAAGAAAATCGTAAAATGTTCTTGGTTCCAAGGAAAAATTCGCAAAATAGAGGTTCGTAAGACCTCTTAAGAAAAAAACCAGCAAAAAAGACGCTCATCTGACATTGGTCTTAAATAGAGGTCCGACTGTAGTTTTATTTTAATTAAAAATTGTCAGCTACACATCATCGCAATCCACGATTTTCAGCTCTTTCTATAGTTCGAAATCTATGAATGGATCAGTGTGCTAGTGGGCTACTTATTTTAAATTCAGATTTCTTGATTGGCGCCACTTTTTTTAAACGGTAAAATTCCCCTTGTTTTAGTCTTAATAAATATTTCATCGAATAAGGCGAATTTTGACATTTGAAAAAAGTGGTGCCAATCAAGAAATCGGAATTTAAAAAAAATAGCCCACTTGCAACACAGGAATGAATACTGTTTATTATCCCCCGGGACGGTACCCTAGTAGCAAATTGTGTCTGGCCCTTGAATGGCCTCTCATCGAAATCCGATTACACGATAAGTGGCCTATTATCGTATTCTCATCGGACAGGGATGATTTTCATCGGCAATTACTCAGAAATGTCTCATTGGCCTTAGATCAATGGATGATCGCAACCTGATGAATTTTAGAAAAAAATATGATGAATCCCCGAGGAGTACGATTTCATGACGATGAATGTCCGATGACTTTTAGGTGAGTTATCAAGCAAATTTTGATGAGAAAGCGATGAATTATAGATTGGTTGGTTGGGTGTATAAATGAAAGCGATTTCAGAATATTTATTTTCAGATTTTGCGAAATATACATACATTAAAATTTTAAGAGTTAGAAATTTAAATATGCTCACTTTTAATTTCTATTAGCTTTACTACAATCATTTGAAACAAAATATTTAAACAAAAATATCCAAATTTTGTTTTATTTTTTGAGGGGGGAGGGGGGCTGAATTAAAGTTCCATATTTTCTTAGTTTATTTCTGAGCAAATACTACTCCTTCATTTAAATAATCCTATTAAATTCTATTATTTATCCTCTTCCTAGAGCCTTTTATTTTAAATAAAGTTTGCTTGCTGAACTCAAACTGATTTATTAAAAAAAAAAAAGGCTCTAAAAAAGGGATTTTCCAATATTAATACTTAAACAAGTTGGAAATTGCTCGTCAAACGTGGCAAATGAGGTGCGTTCGTACTATAACAAGTTTTATAATTATTTTTGCACCCCATATTGTACTGAATGTATAATTTTTTGCACTTCATAAAGTGCATAGTCTTTAACATCATTAAAATGCACTCCCAATAATTTTTTTCCCATTCCCCGAACACTTTTGACTGTCCCTGTAATTAAACTATACATCCGATTTTCCTAAAATTTGAAATGGCTCGACAAAATTTTGTAACAATTATATATTTAAAATTTCAGACCATTTGGAAGGCTGTAACATCATTAAAATGCACTTGCAATAATTTTTCCCATTGGCCGTAATGTAAAGAAAAACTTTTGACTGTCCCTGTAATTAAACTATACATCCGATTTTCATAAAATTTGAAATGGCTCGACAAAATTTTGCAACAATCTTATATTTCAAATTTCAGGCCATTCGGTTGGGTAGTTTTTGCTCTGTTATATGCGGACAGACGGACGGACGGACGGACAGACGGACAGACGGACGGACAGACGGACAGACGGACGGACAGACGGACGGACAGACGGACGGACTGAACGACGACTATAGGTGCTACGTATTTATATAATTACGAACGCACCTAAAAAGGGATTTTTTAAGTATTAATATTGGACTAACAATTACCACTGTTATTGTTTATCATTTTGTTTGATAGAAATATTTTAAAATAATTTTGTTAATTCTAAATTATTGTTCTGCTTTGATAAGTTTTTGCCCTTTAAATTTTTCATTTTAAAATGTGAAAGGTTATTTCTTTCATTTTATTCGACTTTAAGAGATGAAAAATGCATTGGGCCTTTTTTCTACCAAGGTACATATGAATAATTCAGTAAGTTATACTATTGTATAAACACTCATAACTCACAAGAGTGCATATTTTTAAATAAGCATTTTTTGGAGGGGGGGGAGGGTTAAGGTGGGATTCAGGTGTCTAATTAGGTACAATTTAGGTCTGTTCGGAGATCCTTGACAAGAGGCATACAAAAGAAAAAGGCCCTCACACCCTCCTCGTTTAAATAAAGAGCATTTTTTATCACACAAACTGTCCCAAACACATACCCATATTTGCCAATAAGCCGTTTTTCCCAAAAATAAATACTTTGAACCAGAAAATTTATTTAATTAAATGTGTCTTGCCTCTATGTGGTAGAGATTTGAAATATACTTTATTTCATTAAATAAAATTTCTGGTTTAAAGTTTTTTTCTTCTTTCATTACGTGGGAAGGTGGTAATAAGTATGCTTATATTTTTTTTCTTAAATATTTCATAATTCATATCTGTAAAGTATAAAAAATAAAACTCTTGAAGAAGCACACCGTAATAACAGATTATATTTCTAAAACAAATGTATGAATTAGGTTCAGCTTTGCAAGTCCCATTTTTAATTCAAATCCATTTCATTTAACCCCTTGAGAAAGTGATTGTGTTCCTGTAATGTTAAATTCACACCGCATCTTTGAAAATTTTTGTTTCAAAATAAGGAAAAGCAATTTTACAAGTTTTTTCCATCAAAGTTACAAAAATAAAATTTATTTAAAAGTTTCCGGTGAAAATCTTGATTAAACTTAGGTGAGATAAAATATATCCCATCGCCTCTCAAGGGGTTAATATTCACAACTTTCACGTCTACGGTTAATTTCTTTTCTATTAGTACTACCTAGATGTTTAAGGAAAAATCTTATGTCACGCTGATACTTCAAGACTGTATTGTCTGTGAAAACTTCTGTAAAGTAGGTCTTTCCCCCTCTGAAATATTTGTATCTTTAATATGATTTATGAAAAATAGATAGAAAAACTATTTTAATTAATATTTTAATAATTATTGATCAATCTAATTGTCCAATTTATTTGAAAATAACTTTTTGAGCCTTTCTGATAATTTTTTTCCCAAAACACTGCTGCGATGATTTTTTTCATTCAAAAAATTTACATAAATTTATATTCATTATGGAATTGGGCTTCATTAGCACAGGATCAACATTCTCTGGAAGTGTAGGAAAAAAATTTTCAACACCTAAACTTACGCATCCAGATGCATAGGTCACAATAGTTGAATGCGAACAAATCCACACAACGTGGAATAAGGAAAGGCTTTAATGCTCGTGATATTATTTAAAATGTTTAACTGTTTTTGTTTATTAATCCATAAATTTCATGACTGAAACAAAATTTAAAATACTACTGTAGTAGTTATACAGTCAAACCTCGTTAACATAAATTTCAAGGCAAATTAAAAGTTTTTCCCTCATGTTATCATCAATAGTTTATATTATTAGTAACAAAATCGTTGTATTAATTTTGACAGGCATTGTAGGAACAATTCATATTAAAAGTATACCAGGTTAATTCTGTACATGTTAATGAGGTTTGAATGTACTTTTTGTTGTTTAATAGCAACATCCATCTCCTGTTAGTTTCTGTTTCATAGCTGCCAACTTGTACGTATTTTTCTTACCACTAAAATTTTATAGAATTTTTTTATTTATTTAAACGTTAAAATTGCTTGAATTGCGGTGATTAAATTAACTAAAATTTTCTATTACATTTTAGTGGTATGAAAAATCCGTACAAGTTGGCAGCTATGCTGTTTAGATATTAGGGCAGATGACTGAAAAAATACATTATCTTAATTCATTTTTTTTTTCAGTTTTATATCTCTATGCCTACATAAAACATCACATTAATGTTAGCTATTTTATCTTATTGTTTCTAAACTTGAAGTGTTGTTTTAAGAATCTACATATACTATCTGCATTTTTTAATTACTACATTAATAAAATACCCCAATTTCTAGTGCATACTCTGCTGATCAAACAAACATGTTAAGATCCAGAAATGTTAATAAATAAGATTTATCTTATTACTATTTTCTACATATTATGCAACATATTTAAAGAAACTTTCTTGATGTAAAATTTATTGGATCGGCTGCAAACTATGTACAACTGAAATTAGAGTACACAAAAAGTACTTAAATTCTGTTCCATTAACTTGCTCATTCCATATAAATGTACTATTTGAAAGTTTTATTAAGGTTAAACAATGGCAGAAAAAAAAAATTGTTGCTTCTTCCCGTAACTCTTCATAGAAATCTAAACACAAATCTTCTAAGTTTAATAAGTTTCTGAAGCAATTTATTGTCACAGAATGATTCAAACGTGGCTGTGTACATTCACATCCCATAAAAAAGTAGAAGTAATAAAATATTTATTGAATATTCATGCATAAGAATTAAATGAGGACGTCAGTTTCAAAACTTGTCTTATCTAAAAGTTAAAAGATCGAGTTTTCTCTGTCATTCTATTCTACTGGTACTGGTGGACATGAATTGAGAAAACAATACAATCTGCAAAACACTAGCTTTACTGTGTACTTCTGGCATTGTAAAATCTTGGTTTAGAATGAAGACCAATGGACGTGATCAGAGGTTTTTCACGATTTCTGAAAATTTGATTTTCTGGATAAGGCGAATTTTGAAACTCATGTCCTCAAATATAGCTAATAATTTCAAAAGCAAACTTTAATTAACTCCGATATAAATTTAAGATTTATTTATTTTTAAATAACACATAATATAACATACACATCAAAAGAAATTCAAGGTAAGTTTAAATATATAAGTGCATCAATTACACTGTTTATAATTAATGTTCCAACAGGAACAAACAAAAACTAATGCATTTAAAATAACTTCGGAAAAAAAATCGCAAGGGAAGGTTGATCTGTATTTTCCATTTCAAGTCAGTCATCTGGGTAATTACATGAAGTATCTTGTTTTAGAAGTGTTCTAGCCAAATTATCAGGACGGAATGCCATCTTTTCTTAAATGTAGCTAATAAAACTGCTGACAATATTTCATTTTCTGCAGTGTAGAGAGGGGATATCATGAATGTCATCAGATGTAAAATGCAGTTCACAAAGCTAGACAAAAAGAGAAAAAAATAGTAAATTTTTGTGCATAATCATGTGTTGTGTATATACATATAAAACTGTGGTTTATTTCAGTAAGCTTTATTTAGTACCCTTGTATTTTATTTCAATGAGAGATATATGGGGTCATTCAAAAAAGTCCATTTTGAAATTTTTAAGAAAGAAAAAATATCTTTTGAAAAGGATTGAATACTTATTCAAAAAAGAAACTGAAGGTGAATTTGGGATTTTGGCCCCAGCTTAGTATTTTTTTTTTTAAATCTTGGATTTTTTGGGTCTGCACAATTTGAAATAACAGCAAAATTGTAAAAATTTTAAGCCAAGATAGAATTTGTTAAGGCCAAACCTGAAAATTTTAGTCTGTGCAGACCTTTAATGTCTACTGTTATTTCAATTAATTTTTCTATATACAAGTTAAAATTAACAAACATAAAACTTTTCAAATAGGAACCGGCAAATTTGCAAAGAAAAAAAATTAAGACTTCATTTACAAAATTACACTTTGTTTCTATAAACAGTTTCAGTGTTTAAATAACCATTTTACAAAGGGCCAATTTTGGAGATTTTCTTCAGATTGAAACCTGGTACTTATCAAGTATACCCTACAGATTTCACCCAAAATCTTATTTCAAACAACAAAAACCAGCTTTTTGCTATGAAGAAAAGGTGGTTTTATGATTTCATGGAATCCTCTATAATTTTCTTTAAAGGCAGGATACCATTCATTGAGCCGAAAAAGTAGGTCAATTTCATCCTCCCCCCCATAGAAAGAATAAAGTACCACAAAAACTGAATTTAACCAGTTATTATTCATAGTTTGTAGTATAACAGATATTTTTTATTATACAACAACCCCAGTAGCAGAAAGTTCTCCATGTGCCTGTGACAGATACTTCAGGGACAAAAAATAATCTGCAGGTAAAATATTTTTACAATTGAAGCGTTAATTAATCAAACAATCACTTACATGTAACGTTTTTAGACATTTTAAAATATTTTATTAATAACAATATTAACTTTTTGTATTAAGTAATAAAGAAAGAGCTAAACATAATACTATGAAGCAAAATAAAGGTCTGACGAAGAAGAATCTGCAAAAGAGAAAAGAAAATCTGCGAAGCTCGTCTCCTGTTTCGAACATTCTGCTACCGGGACAACAACTATTAAAACTGATGGCAATATTGTCAGTTGCATATACAACATTTTTAGCATGACATGTAAAATACAGTTTAAATGGATCACCCAATCATGTTTTTCTTTTTGGAAATAGCAGAATATTTTGCGGGCCCATCAGCCTTTTACATATGTAATTATAATATATTCTTTGAGCTACACCGAAGTTAAGAGATAAAAGTTTTCAGAAAAAAGATGACACTTTTTTTCTGAAAACAATTTCGCCCCCCCCCCCTCCCCCCCACCAAAAAAAAATTAAATTTCAATGAACTGCTGTAAAATTTGTAAAAAGTTTACACCACCATCGTTATTTTATGTCACACAGACCTTTCGATTTGAGACAGACTGCACGCAGATTGAAGAGAAAATTTACCATTTTGGCTTTATTTTCAATCACACAGATAATTTTACAACATCTGTTTTATTTCAGGTCCAAGGTGCATAAAACCAAGCAAAAAAAAAAAAAAAAAAAAAAAAAAAAAAAAAAAAAAATACAATTTTGTATAATTTTTATTCTTGGAAACCTGAGGAGAAAAAAAAAAGCCAAATTTTCACAATTGGGGGGGGGGGAGAGGAGGAGTTTCCAATTTCGAAATTATTTATGTTTCCACAGACATGAGGGAGAAGAGGGGAAAAAAGGGGAGGGGTGAAAAAAAATAACAACAATTTAAAAAACAATTCATAAGCATTCAACGTTTATCTTTAAAAATCACACCTTTCAAAACTGCAAGTTTATGTAGTTAAAAAAATTTTTCATTACAACACGTTAATTTGGCATGGGCCCGATTATTGAAAATTCATCCTTTTGATTGACACTTGGATAAAAAACATGAAATGGTCCTTAAAAATAGACTTCTACACGGTTTTCTTGATGTGTAATCATAATTATATTTATTAAACCATTTGAAAATTTTAAATGATAAAAAGAGTAAGCATATAAATTTTTAAATACATTATTTTTTTTATCTTTTCTACTTTTTAGTGTTTAAATATTTTGTTGTTGCAGATTCACAGTCAGTTGGCATATTTTCGAAGAAATGATTTGACACATTATCTTCATTGTTTTTGTACTCATAAACAATTATAACTACACTTCTTCTAAACTGTTTACTCAATGTGTAATCATAATTATATTAATATTAAACTATTTGAAAATTTGAAATGATAAAAAAGTAATATTTTTAAATACATTTTTTATTTATTTATATTTTCTACTTTTTAGTGCTTAAAATATTTTGTTACTGCAGATTCACAGTCAGTTGGCATATTTTGGCAGAAATCATTTGACACATTATCTTCGTTGTTTTTGTACTCATAAATAATTACAACTGCAAAAATTATTTGGCAATTTATCAACATTTTCAAAATCACTTTGTGGCAACCTTTATTTACATTTTAAAAACATTCACAGATTGAAATATCTTTATAAAATAGTTATCAATGTATCAAACGCACAAACAATTATTTGTTTTATATTGATACCATTTAATATACACATTAAAAAACTATTAGTTTAATTTATGCATAAATAAAACATAACAATTAATACAATATATATATATATATATATATATAATAAGAAATAAGCCATATATAGTTAGACATTTTTTATTGGTCGCAATTTCACTTTCACGACAGTTTATAATATTTGCCAAGAAATCACACTTTCTTAATCTTAACTCGGTCATGACTGAGTTATGTCATAGCCCCTATAATAAAGAAGTATTTGTTACATTAGTGTATAACTTAACATACTCTTTGAAGTAGCAAGAGACGTCAAGTTACGTCTGGTAACTCAAAAACATCAACGTTTAACATGGATCAGTTTATACCAACCAAAACACGAATTTTCCGCTTAAAATCAATACGAATCCAACAACAAAAAAATTCTACAAACTGAAGAGAAAGGAAAGTAATACATATTTTAATACAATTATGGAAAAAAGTCTATAATTAAATGTTTCATATAAATACTGTCTTTTTTGCTTTGAACAGTTTGAACACATACAAATTTATTAATATTTAAATACAGTAGAACCTCGATCCATCGTTTTTCAAGGTGTGTGTGGAAAAAACGATAAATGCAGGAAAACGATGAATGTGGTTTAACGTCAAAACACGAAAAAAAAAAAAAAAAAAAAAAAAAGTTTAAGTATTACTTACTAATACATGCAATGTATACAGTATATTAATAAATACTAATTTGTTACAGACCAAACTGTAAAATAAATAAATCAAAGTTGTAGAAAATGGATATTTATTCTAAAAATGAGTAATTTTATATTCAGTTTTTCGTTCATTTTTTAAATTAAACAACAAATTTTCAGGATGTACAACATATTTCTGGTCATTTTCTGTAATTTCATGTACATATAAAAAAGTTCGTATAGTTTCAAATGCCGTAATTAAATCAGACAGACTTTGCGCTGGTGTAGGCTTAGCGTCATCGGCATGAACATTATCCTCTGCTTCTTCGCCATTATTTTCATTTTTTGCATCATCACACATTTCTTCTATGCTTAGGACACCACATGTCGCAACATCTCGATCAATAGAAATATATCGTTAAATTTTGTAACAGAGACATCCTCTTTTACACGCAACCACTCTTCATTTGCATTATCGTCAGCATATTCATTATTTTTTTTCCCTTCTGTTGAGCATTCTTCATGAGTTTTTCGCAAAAAAACTGCATTTCACGAAACACTTCTGGATGGAATGAAGAAGTTACTCCATGCCAAGCTGAAAGTACAAAATGAATAGCCTGCAGAAGCTCTATTTTTGGAGTACGTTCTTTTGCTTATTCCATGAAACAAAGATATTTCACTAGCTTTCTCCTGTAAAATTGCTTAAAACAATTGATTATTCTGGCATCAAGAAGATGTACGACCTCTTGATAATCTCTGCCCCCCCCCCTCCCGAAACAGCTCAAATGAGTTATTTTAGGATAAAAGAAGTAATTCCAGTTTGTATGTCATATGGATCCGCTTGACCTTCAATTTCATTTCGGTGGGGAGAAAAATTTTACAACGATGAATGCGGGAAAAAGATTTCTTGACGAACGATGAATGCAGGTTTCGTTAACATTATTTAAGTATAATTTGTGCAGGGACCATAGAAGTAAAACGATCAATGTGGGAAAACGATGGATGCTGGAACGATAGATCGGGGGTTTCACTGTATAGTATAGATGCTGCTTAATGTGATTACTTCGGGACCACAAGTTTTTGATAACAATATACAGGGTTTTAAAACACCCAGCACACTGGTCTAAAACTCGGGGTTTTCTTAAAAAAAAAAAAAAAGGGTGGGGGGGAGGGGACTTTATTGAGTTTTTTTGCAGAACACTTTAAACTTCTACATAATACATATACATTTATCAGTGAAACCTGGGTATAATTTTGCATTAATTAAGTATGATTTAGCAAAATATATATATAAAAAATTAAGTTAATTTAAAAAGTACATTTGTATCTCATGGGACTGGTTTGCTGCATTAAGAATATATTGAACCAACTACAACTGAATTTTTTTATATAATTCTTAATATAATTCAAAATATTTTTCACACAAAGCGATGCTTTTAGCATGATGCGTTAGGTCGAGACATGATGATTTTGAAAACACTAACAGGCTGATATTACACATAATCACATTAAGCAGCATCTACTGCAAAAAGTAGTTTCTTTAGCATAAACATAATTATAATTACCGTTAAACAGATTTCTCTAAAAAGTCACGCTGCAAGGGGAACACTGTTTGCATTCTCAGAGTGGACTCTCAGGAATTCTAGGTATATCCTAAGGATTAAAAAAAAAAAAGTAATTGAAATGTAAAAAAAATATTGGATTTCATTAAAGTAGTGATACACAAAAACAAGTTGGAAATTGCACGTCAAACGTAGCTAATGAGGTGCGTTCGTACTATAGCTAGTTTTATAAATATTTTTTGCACCGCATATTGTACTCACTGAATGTATATTTTAGTACGGTTCAATAAGTGCATATCCATTTCATTCTGTTGGCTGTAACATCATTAAAATGCACTTCCCCCCCCCCATTGGCCGTAATGTAATGGAAAACTTTAGACTATCCCTGTCATTAAACTATAGATCTGATTTTCATAAAATTTGAAATGACTCAACAAAATATTGCAATAATTATATATTTAAAATTTCAGAACATTCGGTTGGGTAGTTTTTCCTCAGTTATATGCAGAGTGACAGACAGACAGACGTACTGACTGAATGACAACTATAGCTACATATTTATATAATTACGAATGCACCTAAAAAGGAATTTTGGTAATGTAAAAATAGTATTGACTATGGGCTTATTTGTCAGGGCATAAAGCCCGGCGGCCCTACTACTAACTACTTTATGCACCCAGGGGTCCTTACTGCTTTTTTTTATTCACCCTTTTATTTAATTTAATTGAAAAATACATCAATCAGCTGCAAAAAAAATCTGAATTTCACTAATTGGCCGAAGGAGAAAAAAACCCAGCTAAATTCATCGAATAGGGAAGGGAAATGCAAAATTTGTTAATTGATTGTAAAGAGGGGGGAAAAAATCAAGAAATATGTCAACTCCACACAAGAAAAAAACTGCGAAATCTTTTAATTGTGATCGATTAATGGGAAAAAATATCAAATTGTCTACTCATCTCAGAAAAAAAACATGCAATTTTTCAATTCAACAGAGGAAAAACAGAGTAAATTTTGTCAATCAATCGTAAAATGAAATGGCAGGATTTATCAATCGTCGCAAAAATTTTATAACCGCTGAAGAGGCTTGAAATTCAATTTTTATGGTTTCGTTCATCTGATGAAACCCTATTCGTCTCGCTCCTCTGTCAGTCTGTCACAGAGCCCGTTCTAGTCTTTTCTGCGAACCATTCACAAATTTGAACTTTTCCATGCCCTATGATGAAATTTGCATCCCCCCCCCCCATGATCCTTCGATGAAATTCACGATTTTTCAGCAGCCATTCGACGAAATTTGAGTTTTCGTGATCCTTCGAAGAAATTGGAGTTTTCGCGATCCTACGAAGAAATTGAGTTTTCGCGATCCTTCAAAGAAATTGAGTTTTCGTGATCCTTCAAAGAAATTGAGTTTTCGGGATCCTTCAAAGAAATTGGAGTTTTCACGATCCTTCGAAGAAATTGGAGTTTTCACGATCCTTCGAAGAAATTGGAGTTTTCACGATCCTTCGAAGAAATTGAAGTTTTCACGATCCTTCGAAGAAATTGGAGTTTTCACGATCCTTCGAAGAAATTGGAGTTTTCACGATCCTTCGAAGAAATTGGAGTTTTCACGATCCTTCGAAGAAATGAGAGTTTTCACGATCCTTCAAAGAAATGAGAGTTTTCACGATCCTTCGAAGAAATTGGAGTTTTCACGATCCTTCGAAGAAATTGGAGTTTTCACGATCCTTCGAAGAAATTGGAGTTTTCACGATCCTTCGAAGAAATTGGAGTTTTCGCGATCCTACGAAGAAATTGAGTTTTCGCGATCCTTCAAAGAAATTGAGTTTTCGTGATCCTTCAAAGAAATTGAGTTTTCGTGATCCTTCAAAGAAATTGGAGTTTTCACGATCCTTCGAAGAAATTGGAGTTTTCACGATCCTTCGAAGAAATTGGAGTTTTCACGATCCTTCGAAGAAATTGGAGTTTTCACGATCCTTCGAAGAAATGCGAGTTTTCACGATGCTTCGAAGAAATTGGAGTTTTCACGATCCTTCGAAGAAATTGGAGTTTTCACGATCCTTCGAAGAAATTGGAGTTTTCACGATCCTTCGAAGAAATTGGAGTTTTCACGATCCTTCGAAGAAATTGGAGTTTTCACGATCCTTCAAAGAAATGAGAGTTTTCACGATCCTTCGAAGAAATGAGAGTTTTCACGATCCTTCGAAGAAATTGGAGTTTTCACGATCCTTCGAAGAAATTGGAGTTTTCACGATCCTTCGAAGAAATTGGAGTTTTCACGATCCTTCGAAGAAATTGGAGTTTTCGCGATCCTACGAAGAAATTGAGTTTTCGCGATCCTTCAAAGAAATTGAGTTTTCGTGATCCTTCAAAGAAATTGAGTTTTCGTGATCCTTCAAAGAAATTGGAGTTTTCACGATCCTTCGAAGAAATTGGAGTTTTCACGATCCTTCGAAGAAATGCGAGTTTTCACGATGCTTCGAAGAAATGCGAGTTTTCACGATCCTTCGAAGAAATTGGAGTTTTCACGATCCTTCGAAGAAATTGGAGTTTTCACGATCCTTCGAAGAAATTGGAGTTTTCACGATCCTTCGAAGAAATGAGAGTTTTCACGATCCTTCAAAGAAATGAGAGTTTTCACGATCCTTCGAAGAAATTGGAGTTTTCACGATCCTTCGAAGAAATGCGAGTGTTCACGATCCTTCGAAGAAATGAGAGTTTTCACGATCCTTCGAAGAAATGAGAGTTTTCACGATCCTTCGAAGAAATGAGAGTTTTCAACATCCTTCGAAGAAATGCGAGTTTTCAACATCCTTCGAAGAAATGCGAGTTTTCACGATCCTTCGAAGAAATGCGAGTTTTCACGATCCTTCGAAGAAATGCGAGTTTTCACGATCCTTCGAAGAAATGCGAGTTTTCACGATCCTTCGAAGAAATGCGAGTTTTCACGATCCTTCGAAGAAATGCGAGTTTTCACGATCCTTCGAAGAAATGAGAGTTTTCACTATCCTTCGAAGAAATGCGAGTTTTCACGATCCTTCGAAGAAATGCGAGTTTTCACGATCCTTCGAAGAAATGCGAGTTTTCACGATCCTTCGAAGAAATGCGAGTTTTCACGATCCTTCGAAGAAATGCGAGTTTTCACGATCCTTCGAAGAAATGCGAGTTTTCACGATCCTTCGAAGAAATGCGAATTTTCACGATCCTTCGAAGAAATGCAAGTTTTAATGATCCTTCGAAGAAATGGGAGTTTTCACGATCCTTGGAAGAAATGAGAGTTTTCACAATGCTTCGAAGAAATTGGAGTTTTCGCGAACCTTCGAAGAAATTGAGTTTTCGCAATCCTTCCAAGAAATTGGAGTTTTCGTGACCCTACGAAGAAATTGAGTTTTCACGATTCTTCAAAGAAATTGAGTTTTTGTGATCCTTCGAAGAAATTTGAGTTCTTGCGATCCTTCGACGAAATTCGAGTTTTTAGCGATCCTTTGACGAAATTTACGCTTCTTTCGCGATCTCTTGACAAAATTAGCGGGATTTTTTGATGAAATTTGAGTTTTTTTTCTTTTTTTTTTTTCTTTTTTTTTTTTTTTACAAAAACCTGCATTTGACCGGTTCCTTCCATATTTTTAGTCGCCAGTCTTTCAAGTTTAATCGCCGGGTGGCGAGTGCTTATTTTCATCTTTACGACAAAACCCTTTTGATTTTCATAAAATAAAAATAAAATTATATACAGTCGACTCTGTGAAATCTGCACACTTAGGGACAGAGGGTTTTGCAGATTACACATTTTTGCAGATTATAGATCATCCATTTGTTTACATTTTACTTTTTAGAGTCTGGCAATAAATTAGAAACAACTGCACACAAATTATAATTACAATGTAAAAGAAAAACATAATGCATTATTATTTTACTAATTGTATTAATTTTTTTAAACGTTGACACAACATAATGGTAATTTCAGTTTTGCTTTGTTGTCAATAATTTTTTTCTATAGTCTATGAACAATCATTACTTTTTGCTCTGAGATAAAATTTTGTTGCCCTGAGAAATTTAAACATTTATGTCCAATTTATATTTAAATATTTATTCATTGGAGAACTTATGAAAAAAAATACCAAATTTAACTTTATCTAAGAGTTTAACTGTTAATGGAATTTTCATTGTTTACATTCCAACATGTAGTCCGGATAATAGACATTGGCGGATTATACATCAGCGGATTTCACAGAGTTGACTGTATTTAATAGTTCACTTATATATTATATTAAAAAAAAAGAAAAAAAAAGAAAAAAAAGTCGCCAAACAATGTGATTTAAGACCATAAAGTTCATAAGTGTAATATGGTCACATTTGTTACATGTTTATCATTTTTGGACCACAGTCAAATATCTTGTCTGTGCATTCTAATTATAGAAGATTGCTAAGAAAGTATGGCAACAACCAATCAAGACTGCAGTGAAGATAACCAAACTATGGCTGTCAGAATGATTGGTACAAAATTGCATTTTTTTTTTTTTTTTGCTTATTTCTACTATTATATATATATCCCCCAATCTTTATGTTTCGAGCTAAATTTGCTGTGTCAGAACTGATTAATAAAAAGTCACTGGTCTCAAGGACTCAAACATTAGAATTTACTGGTCCACAACATAAAATTCTATTAAGCACCTTTAACCCTTTGAGCCCTCTACCCTCCCCAGAATATAAACCAAACTCACTTTTCAGTTATCCAAAATTTTCAGCATTAATAAAATGTGAAATTTTAATTTGTTAAAAATAAAATAAAATTGTGATTTGCGATCGGGAGGGCAGAAAAGTTACTGGTTCTGCGGACAACTAAATTTTTCAAATTAGGGGCTGCCCACAACTAATGTCATGCTTGGAGTAGGGTTCGTGAAATTGTGACAAGGGGATGGGAGGGGGTAAGAAGAAATGTGACATCACACATTTTGGTTAAAATAAAAGCATTAAAAATCAGCAGATTAAATTTTGAAGTTATTTTGAAATTAAAATCAGGGGTCGATCCATGCAAAATTTGGGGCCTATTTAGGGCCCTTTCACAAAAATCTATTTAATAAAATAGACCCCTTCACAAAATTCCTTTTAATAAACAGGCCCCTTTCATAACATTCTTTTTCATAAAAACTGTTTTAAAATGTGTAATTTGTAAATAAAACCAGATCACGAAAAACAAAAAATTTAGCAAGGGGATTTAAAGAAGTTTTTGTTTATAAATTCTTGGTTCGAATGAGTAACTGGATTTCCACTTTCGTTACAAAATGCTATTTTTCACAAAAATATTATAAAATTCACAAAAATAACTTACTTTTCACAAAATGGGCCCCAAGAATAAAAACCTGCATCGATCCTTGAAAGTATTTTATACTAATAAAGTAAGGATAGTATTGAGTTGACTCTAAGCCGCTTTTTAGCAGGGCGCAGCGCTAGGCGGCCCTTTTTTTCTTTTTTGTGCCCGGCAGCTCTTTTAAACCCTCCCGATACGCCCAGCTGCCCTTTTCAACATTTCCCTTTCCCAGCTGCCCTTTTCAACATTTCCCTTTCCCAGCTGCCCTTTTCATTGATCCCGAAAAAATATCACAAATTCTAGGCTCTCTAAACAAACCAGTTCAAAATATTTTTGTGAACAAGGTTTAAGTGTCCCTTTTTTGAAAAAAAAAAATGTGCCTTTTTTTAGAACAATGTTTCCTTTTTGAAGAAATGTACCCTTTTTTAGATAGTGTTCCCCTTTTTTTAGAATAGTGTTCCCTTTTTGAAAAATAACTGCCCGGCGGCCCTTTTTTTGTAGAGTCAACACTAAAGGATAAGATTTAAACCCAAATATATTAAATTCCATTTCAAATTCCAAAATACTACTGTTTTCAAATGCTCTTTCATATTAATATTTTATGACTATTGCATATTAATTTATGTTTTTTGTCGTAAACCTTAATATTATTTCATACAAAATAAATACACAAATCATATTTTATAGTTATGCTCACAAATGTCGTGAAAACAAATAGTTAAAGTTAATATGAAAGTTTAATTATAAAGTTAAAATTTTAAATATGATCTATAAAGCAGTGCTTTGTTTCTGAACTGCAAGTATATGTTATGTAATATAGCATGACATGCGACAAGAGGGGAGGGCAAGAGGTAAGGTGAAGTGTGACAAAGGGGGGGGAAGGGGCCAAAAAGTGTGACATCATTTATGGACTGTCCCTTAGTGGTCAGGTTGAATTTTCAGTGGTCGCGGACCAGCAGAACACCAAGGATTCTGAATGTTGATTTGTAAATGTAGAACGAATATTTATGTGGAGCAATATTAATTTATAAACTGCCTAATTTAGAAGACAATGAGTTACTTATAGTTTTATTAGAAAGAATATTTTCTGGTTTTCATTTAATTTAGTTTAAAAAGGTTAGGCAATAAAAATACAGGCATGCTAACATTTGCATTCAAATTCTTCAGTAAAAAATATATTTTGTTCTGTGTATAAAAATTCCCTTGATAGTGAATGTTTGTTTTTTGTGAAAAGCAAATTGTTTCTGTTTTCAATTAGTTGACTGTCAATTTTGGTGTAAATAGAAAGAAAAAGATTGTGTTCTTTTTAGGTGCAATATATTTTAGTTTCCAATTTATATTAAATCTCAAAATATTTATAATCGGCAATAAGTATTTGACTATTTTGCAGCGTTCGAAATCCTTGGTGGTCCGCTGGTCCGAGACCACTAAAAATTCAATTGGACCACTAATTTAAAAAATTTAGTGGTCCGAAGGACCAGTAACTAACAGTAACTTTTTCCCCTTTCTGACAGGTAAACGTAAATTTTCCCATCCCTGAGAAAACTGCAACCAAACATTACAATAAGCATAAAATTTGCATAAAAACTTAGTTAAAATAAATAGACGGAAATAAAAAACATAATAATTTCAGTTTTTGTTTATGTACTATTTAATTTTTAGCAAAATATAATTTTACATTTTATTATCCCGAAAATTTTGGGTAACTGAAAGGAAGTTTAATTTATATTCTCGGAGTAGGAGAGGGGGGGGGGGGGGTGTCACTCAAAGGGTTAAGGTACTTATATAATTTTATGTAGCGGGCCAGTGACGATGTCTGCGGACCAGTAAACTCTGATGTTTACTGTTCCTTGTGATCAGTGATTTTTTTTTAATCAATTCTACCGCTGAAATAGTCAGGGTTGCAAAATCGCTAAAAAAATGTCGGTCATAACAAAAAAGATGACAGACGATCAAGGGAGAATATGCAAGGGATATACAAAAACTCATTCAATTTCATTATAAAAATTAACATAAGGTTAACAGATGATAAGATTAAAAATTCAAAACAATATTCTTGTATTTAATAACATTTGTTATAATACTTGTCCCCAAGCAGCATTAGCGATAAATACAAAATATTATTTTGTCTTCAAAAACATCGGTAAATTAGAAAAATTTTGGTTAAAAAAAAAAAAAAAAGATCTATTCAATCCATCTTTTAACATGCTTTTACAAACAAAATATCAAAGTTCTCCAAATGTTATTTATGAAAAAGGAGAGAGAGAGAGAGGGGGGGGGGCGAGAAATTTGTAAAAAGCAAATAGTATAAAATTTTGTAATGATAATGATTCTGAGATTCATATAAATATTAAAATTGATCTAAGCCCAATAAAAAAAAATGATGTTTTCAAAACAAAATACCAAAATTTTCCAAACGTTATTTCTAAAAAAAGAGAGGGGAAAGGGAATTTGTAAAAAGCAAATAGTAATAAAATAAACAAAAAATTTTGTGCATGCATGTGCAGTAAGTAAAAAATACTGCATGTATGAGCACTGCATGCCCATAAAGCAAAAATTCAAAACAATATTCTTGTATTTAATAACATTTGTTAATGCTTGTCCCCACGCAGCATTAGCGATAAATACAAAATATTATTTTGTCTTCAAAAACATTGGTAAATTAGAAAAATTTTGGTTAAAAAAAAAATCTATGCAATATGTCTTTTAACATTCGGATGAAGCAAGTAACTTTTTTCCCTTTCTGACAGGTAAACTTAAACTAGGACTTCCCTCAGAGGGATTAGTCTGAGCGATATTACTGAGGACATAGATTTAATAATAACATGTGGAAGCAAAGAAAATGAGATGTTATCTTTAATTGTCCATATACTGCGAAAAATTGAAATGATGAAAATAAACGAATTGTAGAATTGCAAAATCTTATATATAAATTCGTATACACTGTTAAAAAAAAATGGGAAATCAAACCATTTAAGACAGCCATGCATGGATATAAAATTGAAAGTACGCAATAAATTAAAAGTAAAATAGAAAATGAAACACTCATTTACTTATATCGGAATTTTAACTGTATAAAATGATGTCAAGAGCATAATCAGACGATCCGCATCAATTTGAGTAACTTTAAATGACAAATATATGATGTTTAAAAAGAATGGACTATACTTTATATGCTGTGTGCTCCACCGGAATAGTTAATATTGTACAATATCTGTTTTCCACGGATGCAATGAGGTTGTCGATAACATTTAAGGAATTCTCTTCTCAAAATCTAATATAGTATCAAAGTACCGATTACATCAAAAGTGGCATGCAATGCTTCGTTAGAGTGTGTTCGATCGGACTTAAATGATGAGTGCTTGCTGGCCACTACATACGTTGTATTGTTTTGTTTTCAAACATATTCTGCACAAGTTGAGCTGTATTTAGCATGTATTAAATAAAAGAAATCGGCAATGATTACAACATAAAGTATGACACAAGATCTGAATATATCGTCTGCATAACTTTTGAGCTGTCAAAGTGTCATTTGAAGTAATTTACAAATCTATACATATTTATTCAACAAATCATGCAAGCTAACATACGCCAATATGAACCCGATTACAAAATTTCACCAGAATAAGTTAATATATAAAAAATCTTCTAATGATAATTGAGAATAGATAAAATGTCTAGAAAAATGAATCGGATAAAAAATTCATATCACATTTAAAACGGCACTTCCCTCTGTTAGTGGCCTTGGCGGGAGAGAGAAAAGCCTAGAGAAGGAACACTTTAACAAGTACTTTCGGGTAACCTACTCACTGTTTCATACAGGTCTTTATTCAATATTTACACAACTTATTTAATGCTAGGTGGGTACCTATCAGTTTTGTTGCATTTAAATCGCATGTTTTGCGGAGGAAATGCAGCATTATGAAATATTTAAAGTTGCTGTACCTAATAATTCCAAATTAATGGTAATTGAGATCGCTTTCTGTTAATTTCATCTTTTTAAATTTAAAATTTTTCAGAAACCCTTCATAGAGACAATTGTATATTTTAAAACTAACCCGAAGCAAAATTTCAAGATTTTGGGCTCAGCAGTAACAGAGAAATAGAAAATTTTTGAAAGTTTTTTGTTTTTGCACTGTTTTATATAGCGACATTTTTAGAAATTGTTCTATTGCGAGAATTTACGTCATGATAAATACAGCCATGTCAATTTTCATGTTTATATTCCTAACAGTTCCATGTTCTTCGTTACTTACATCATCTTTAGATCTTTTTCCGCTTTGTTTACTCTTTCTATTTTTTAGAATTCGTTCTACAACGAGCATTTACATCTTATTAATTACTACCATGCCAAAGTTCTAGTTTCTAACCCCAACAGTATCCCAAATATTTCAGTATTCCAAATAAATCATAGTTTAGAACCCTTCTAGAAATTTTTACGTTTATCCGTCAAATTGAACCTTTTAGAGAGCGTTCATTACGAGTATTTACATCTTAAAAGTAACTACCGCACCAAATTTAAAGTTTCTAACCCAATCAATATCGCAGAAATCACAATTTTAGAACTTTTTTGCTCCTGCAGCTATGTAGGTTCTTGCACTGACATAAAATAGTCTTTTTTTCGGAGCAGAGATGGCCATCAACATTTTTTTAAGTTGGCTATGTAGTTTCAGAGACAACACCTCACAAACGTACAAGCATTAATAATATTATATACTTTATAATATTATAACGCTTTATAATATTAGCATTAGATGTACAGATACAAAAGCCATTTATCTGTTACAAACTAAAGTGCCTGACGTTGCCCAGAATTTGAAGGATGTTTGTTCTGAAAAATAAATTTCAAAATTTAACATACAACACAAAACAAACATTAAAAAAGCAGTCGAAATGTTGTTGAATTAATCATATGAAAACGCTATATAAAAATGTATAAATGTATATAACAGACGCAAAAGACGCTATAAATGAACTTATTTCAATTTATAATTGGAGCAATAATGTTAAAATACGCCAATATTTCCCTAATTGGGTTTTTATCATGCCTCAATACATTTTTCACACTCATATGACGTTATACTATATCCACCATGCCCTTTATATTTCCAATATGACGTAATATTTTCCTCTTTCACGTGGGAATCTTGAAATAGAAAAGTTATGAAGTTATATTCACTTTCAATTAAATTCGTCAAGCCATTTATTTCATTTTCATATTTCACGCGAATATCTTGCAATAGAAAAGTTATGACGTAATATTCACCTTTTTTTTTATTTCGGGAAACTATTTATTTCATTTTCATTTTTCACGTGGAAATCTTGCCGTAGAAAATTAACTGTTGTAGTAATAATTTTATTGTGTTTTTTTTTAATTTTTGGCAACTGCTGTAAAGAAAAATGTTTAAATTTGATAAGAAATTGCTGTTAAATTGGTGGTTTTTTATTAATTAAAAATTAACTATAAGTTATTTCGATTCCGGATTACTTTAGTTGTCTCGGCCATGTTTTAATACACATGTACGTATCTCTTCACAATTTTGGCTTCCAAATTGTGGATTTTTTATAGCCTTACAAACAGACAGATAGACAAGTTTTTATTTTTATATATCTCTCTATTCTATAAAAAAGTAACTAACGCTGTCACCGCCGCCGCCGGTTTTGAATTTTTTGTGACCGGAGGTCTTTCTTCGTTAATATTAAGAAATCTATTGCATACAAATATATGAAAATCGGTGGTATTATAGCGAAATGTTTGATCAACACACTAATGCATGCAGTTTTCAAATTGATTAAATATTTTAAGAGATATTTAATGCTAAAGTTGGACAAAATCGTTCCATTAAAAAAAAATTATAAGAGCAAAAGCTATACATGGGAATTTAATCATTTTAGATCATTTTATTCAATAGAAGATCCCGGTCTGCAGATTTCATTAATTTTTTTAATTTGACTCATTTTTTGAGGTTTTATTTCTATTTTAAATTCAAATATTCAGCATTTTGACAGATATTTTTTACATATTTTAGAAAATGGTATTAATTTAAACTGTTGCCAACTGTATAAACAGTGCAAACAATAATGTTTGCTTGAAATAAAAAAAAATTATTTACACGTTATTATTATAAACAGAAAAAAACCTTCAAATTAGAATTAAATAATTAGGTATAAAAAGCAGGCACTTATTGGAAATTACGCCATAAAAACTATATTTACATGTGAATTTTAAAAGAGAAACGATATTGTAAAATAAATTCATTAACATGCGTTAGAAATCTGAAATAGAACAAATTATGTCACATTACACTTATTATGCAAAATGAACAAAAAATAGTATTACAAAACAGTTTAAATTTAAAAATTGCGCGAGACAAAATATTAGAGGTTAAATATTAGATTTTTTCAAAATTTTATTATTTGTCGTTTGATGTGAGGTGTTCATCTATAAGTATGCAAATTTTTATGTTTCCAACATAATTAGGGGCTGAGTTAGAAAAATTGCTTTAAATACACAAGTTAGAGCCCAGAGGGTTAAATATTAGACTTTTTCAAAATTTTATTATTTGCTGTTTGATGTGAGGTTTTCAGCTATAAGTATGCAAACTTTCAAGTCTCCAACTTAATTGGGGCTGAGTTAGAAAAATTGCTTAAAATACATGAGTTAGAGCGCAGAGGGTTAAATATCAGACATTTTTCAAAATTTTATTATTTGTCGTTTGATGTGAGGATTTCAGCTATAAGTATGCAAAAGTTCATGTCTCCAACTTAATTAGGGGTTGAGTTAGAAAAATTGCTTAAAATACAGAAGTTAGAGACCGGAGGGTTAAATATGACTTTTTCAAAATTTTATGATTTATCGTGTTATCGCAAGTGTCCAGCTATAAGTATGCAAACTTTCATGTCTCCAACTTAATTAGGGGCTGAGTTAGAAAAATTGTTTAAAATACATAAGTTAGAGCCCAGAGGGTTACATATTAGACTTTTTAAAATTTTTATTATTTGTCGTTTGATGTGAGGTGTTCAGCTGTAAGTATGCAAAATGTCATGTCTCCAACATAATTAGGGGCTGAGTTAGAAAAATTGCTTAAAATACAGAAGTTAGAGACCGGAGGGTTAAATATGACTTTTTCAAAATTTTATGATTTATCGTGTTATAGCAAGTGTTCAGCTATAAGTATGCAAACTTTCATGCCTCCAACTTAATTAGGGGCTGTGTTAGAAAAATTGCTTTAAATACACAAGTTAGAGCCCAAAGGGTTAAATATTAAGCATTTTTTAAAATTTTATTATTTGTCGTTTGATGTGAGATGTTCAGCTATAGTATGTAAAATTTCATATCTCCAACTTAATTAAAATAGGGGCTGAGTTAGAAAAATTGCTTAAAATACAGAAGTTAGAGACCGGAGCGTTAAATATGACTTTTTCAAAATTTTATGATTTATCGTGTTATAGCAAGTGTTCAGCTATAAGTATGCAAACTTTCATGCCTCCAACTTAATTAGGGGCTGTGTTAGAAAAATTGCTTTAAATACACAAGTTAGAGCCCAAAGGGTTAAATATTAAGCATTTTTTAAAATTTTATTATTTGTCGTTTGATGTGAGATGTTCAGCTATAGTATGTAAAATTTCATATCTCCAACTTAATTAAATTAGGGGCTGAGTTAGAAAAATTGCTTAAAATACACAAGTTAGAGCTCAGAGGGTTAAATATTAGACTTTTTCAAAATTTTATTATTTGCGTTTGATGTGTGGTGTTCATCTATAAGTGTGCAAATTTTCAAGTCTCCGATATATCTAGTTTCTGAGAACGGGCTCTGTGACAGACGGACAAACAGACAGACAAAGGAGTGAGACAGATAGGGTTTCGTTAGATGAACGAAACTCTTAAAACATGCTGCGGATGACTGTAACAACACCCTAAAATTCCATTACCATCAGCGATCTACCAATCCCGAATTTAGTTTATATTCGTTTCATATATTCTTATTCTTTTGTGCGGCCCTGTAAAATAATTATCAATATTATATACAGTAAACCCTCTGAATAGCGGACACCCCGAGAATGCAGAATTTGCCCTCTATTTAGAGGCGACCGCTACTGAGAGTAAAAAATGTACAGTTATTTAAGGGTTGGTTATCGAAAAAATGCCCGCTAAATAGAGGTGTCCACTAATCGGGTGTGTCCGTTATGGAGGTTTTACTGCATAATAATATCATCCTTTACAAGAAAATTGCATGCTGCATGATAGACAGACAGACATCCAGAGAAAGATAACCTCCCGGATCAATAAACACTCATGTCTTTTGTTTTAATCATCCAAAATTGTATGTCATACAACATGCCAGATTTTATACAACAGGCTAAAAACGGTCACCGTGGTACGGAATACTGTATTATTAGTTGTTTTCCCACCAAAACTGGTTGCCACGGGTTGTTGCAAGGTTTGTGATCACGTGGTTGAAACTGATCTATTCAATATTACTGCGTGCGTATTTTTCTTTTATTTGCTCCATGTGTTCAAACCAGTTGTCTACGAAAACATCAACCGGTGAAAGTGACGCACACCAAATTTCTGTGACGTATGCAGATAAATTGTGCTTTTTTAAGAGTTTTTTCTATATAATTTTTAAACGGTTTGGAACTTATTTTTCATAGTAGGTGCATTCAGTAGGCGATCCTCATAGGTACCTTCTGGTGCAATCAGAAACGAAATCCGACAAGTATTTTTTGAGTTATGCTTGACGAAAGGTTTTTATTAGGCTTTTTTTATAGTAGGGCATGGCGTTAATATCCATCTTAGTAGTAAAGTGTCCGGACAGTAATATTTCGCTGAGTATTAGCCTTCGCTTCGCTCAGACAATTACCCCATCCCTGACAAAAACCGCAACCAAACATTACAATAAGCATAAAAACTTAGTTAGTTAAAATAAGTAAACGAAAATAAAATACATAATTAATAAGTTCAGTTTTTGATAATGTACTACTTATTTAATTTTTAGCAAATTATAATTTTACATTTTATTATGCCGAAAATTTTGGGTAACTGAAAGGAAGTTTGGTTTATATTCTCGGAGGAGGAGAGGGGGGTGTCACTCAAAGGGTTAAAAGTACTTAATATAATTTTATGTAGAGGGCCAGTGACGATGTCTGCGGACCAGTAAACTCTGATGTTTACTGGTCCTTGGGACCAGTGACTTTTTTTTAATCATTTCTACCGCTGTTTTGATATTTGCGACCCTGCAAAAATTTATTTTTTATCATAAGCGATAAAAATAAGAGTATTTTATGAACTTTTTTGTATTTTAATATTCCCCCCCCCCCTCTGCCTGTTTTTTTTTTCTTTTTAAATATCCCAGCAGTAGGGGTTGTTTTGTGTGTTAATAAAAGAAAGCGTTAAAAGATGTTTTTTGTTTAGTATCCTTAAATCTTGACTGAATGATACTAAAGCATTTTGGATTTTGGCTGCCAGACTGCTTGGTTTCAGAAACAAAATACTACTACATACTAGAGTGTAAAAAAATCATGATTTTTTGGAACAGATGTCATATTCGCCCCATATTGGCGCGATTTTTTTCTGTCGCCAATATCATATAGGCAACAGGTACTTAACTTGCGCCAAAGTGCTTGATGTGGTAACCCGGATTATGTTGTTTATGCTGTTGATGTTTTCGCCCAATTGGCAAGCGAAAAAAATCGCGCCAATATGGGGCGAATATGACATCTGTACCGATTTTTTTTTAAAAATCAGATTTTTTAAATTTAAATCAGATTTTTTTTATTTTTTTCCCTGTGTTAAAATATTAAACATTTACCAAGAATTAAGCATTTCAAAAATGAACAACCCTTCAGTTACTAACATAATCTATGTTTTTTTGCTTTAATTAATAAAATTTTAATTATGCAATTATAGAATTTACAAAAAACTGCAAATTAAAAATTTCTTTAGTAACATACAACATTATGTGCATTAATATTTTGTAATAATTATGTAAACCAATATTAAATACTGCTTACATTTTAAAGTTATTGATAAATTGCATTTAATTTTAAATTGATGATACAGATTAAATTTTGTAATTATTAAACAATTAACTTTTTAAGAACACAATCTACATTTTTGAAAAAGTGATTGAAAAAAGGTGATAAATAATAGTTTGATAAATACATAAAGCAGCCAGTAATTTTACACAGGTTCTAAAGCGTATGTATATCAAATCGATCAAAAATTGTAGCAATGTACCTATACAGCAAATTCACACATAATTTAAAAATAGATTACAAAAATTGTATTTTTGAAACTTAAATCGGATTTTTTTCCCCATAACATTAAAATATTTGAATAGCTACTAAATATTATAATGTTTTGAAGTTATTTAACATTTAGTTAGATTTTTTTTTTTAAATGTATAATACTTCTTTTTACACAGTTTAATATTTTTATAATTAACAATAACAAATATTACATTTTTTACAAGTGATTTAGTGATCGTTTTCATTACTGATTATAATGCTTTTTCACACTATTTTAAAAAATCAGAAAATATGTGATTTTATCATCTGATTCAAATCAATTGATTAAAATCATTGACACTCTATTGCTATGTTTATTGTATAGTATAAAAGAATGAATAACTTGATTATTAAAAGGAAATTATGGCATTGTAAATTATATTAGATTGAAATATCATTTTTAAATTAAATGCTTTTTATGTTTGTTAGATAAAAACCATGCTTTTTACAAACTTACTGTACTTAAAATTTCACAATACTCAGGAATTATGCTTAGAAACAATTATTTAAAGCTTTGTTTTGTGTATTCATAAGTCACAATACCTGTAGAAACTTTCCAAATTATGTTCATCTTAGATTTGAATACTTTTTACGTCATTTTAAACATTTAGAATTTTTTTGATTTTAATCAATGATTTTTTTTAAAAATCACTTGATTAAAATCATGATTTAAATCGCTGATTTAAATCAACTGATTTAAATCGTTGACACCCTACTACATACAGACTTGCCAAGCTGCGAAATCCAAAAATCAGAAATGAAATCAATTTTTTTTTTCAGTTTTAAATTGCGCTTTGTTGTCATATAAGATTAAATATAAACAATTACACAGACTATTAAAAAAGGTGCATTACAATCAATAGCACGGGAAAACGTGTGTAAATCAGAAGCATTGTCAAATGAAAAAGGTAATAACATCAGAAAGAATGAAATAGGTACTTACATATTTCCGGAAAAAATGTATTTATTCCACGGATAATGCGGTGTAGCAATGGCGACCGCTTCCTTCTTCCTCGCGAACAGCCATCAACAACAACATCGTCTTCATCCGGGATCTTCGTAGCTCTCGTGTTTCAACCAATCAGATTCACGCTTCCAGAAAAACTGCGTTTTCTAGCATATTTCACCGTGATTTGATATCGGGCCGTTATATGTTGCACATGACTAAGCGATTAGCACATTTTCCTCGGTAATTATGCTCATAATGATACCTTTTACCCGAGGAAATAGTGCCCATCGAAAACCGGTTCTCAGGTACTGCTCGCCAGGATATACCTGTGTTATTACTCGAGCACATTTCGAGGAATTGATGAAAGGCCGAGAAAAATACGATCTGTCGATGCTACTAGGGTATGCTATTTCTTTCTCCCAGCTTATTTTGTCTGCAAAAAATAACGTTACTCTACAGAAGCTAGCAATAAACAAAACAAATGTATCACTGTGCGATTAAATGCTCTATAGCAATTTTTTAAATTTCTAAGCATCGCACAATTTCAATTTTTATACCGTCGTATTGGGGAAAAAAAGTACTTTTAAATGCAATTTGTTTGAAAACTGTGTCGCCATTTATTTTTGAAATATTAATTTTTTTGTAGTTTTTAGCACCATTTGTTTAATTTTTGCAACTCAAGTACTCCAATTACATAGAAAGTAAAGGGAAAATAGTTGGAAAATAGCAATTTTATCTTTTTGTTGCCATTTTCTCATAGCAACCGAAAGAAAATGTAATTAAAATACGTGCTATTTTGAAAAAATATAAACGAATAATTTCTGTTAAAACATGAAGCTATTATAAACTATATTTAATTTTAAGTATCTGTAGACGCTTTCAGTTTCACGTCAGTCATGACGTTTTGGATGGAAACTGACTCCACACAAACGGTTGCTATGCGTCAATTCTTTTTAAATATAAATTGTGGAAAATGTTACCAGTAAATATCAAGTATTAAAACACTTAGATGTGAGATATAGATATAAAATATAGCTGCATCACAAAAACAAAATAGAAAATAAAACATAGCAACCATTTGTTTGGAGTCATATTCCAGCCAAAACCCATTGACCACCCAACTCTATGAACCATTAGATAGCCATTCTTTTGTCGAGTTTCTTTAATGACGGCATCTTTTTGGTGCATTTGTGTATTTTGCGATAGTGGCATCCTTATGCATGCTTTTCTGCAGATGTTTAAGAGTGGATCGTAAATGTGGAGGTCTTAAGCGGATGCGAATGACGTCATTTTACATAAAATAAAAGTGTGTGCTTAAATTCGAAATAGGTTTTCTACTATTTATATATACATTTTTTTTCATCGAGGGCGACACTAAATTCTGAAAGAGCAGAATTCCTGTTTTCTAGTTAACTTTACATTACTATCGGTTGCATAAACGGCAGCCGATTTTCAGGAGTAGAAATTCTGATATGGTTACACAGAAATAATGTATTTTAATTCTATATTTTTAATTCATTACTACCATTTAACGGTGTCAGTTTTGTAATAAATGGATACAATTTGTAGTATACATACATAAATTATGTCTGCAAGATATTCCAGTAGAATAGATAAAAATGTAACACGAGACATCTCAAGAGAGGAATTAATAATGTTTATCGAAGAGAAATTTGCCATATTACTGCTGATATTGCCTGTCGAAGATAATGATATAAATTAATCAAATCGATGAAATTAGTTAATCGTATGGAATAAATTGGCCAAAAAATTAAGTTATTTTATTTTTACAACAATTATTTATTCCAATAAAATATTCAATATTTCATATAGTAATTTAATATCTTCATAAAGTAATTAGTGATATTTAGTATAATATCTATACTCGCGAAAATAAGATCACTTTGTGTGTTTGTTGGTGTCTGTGTGTCTTTTGGAGATGGCTAGCGAAATCTAATGTGCGCAGACGTCTGAAAATTTATAGGAGAATAACCCAAGGTAGGTATTGATGCACCTGAAGTTCATATTTTTAAGTTTTTTGTTAAATAGTTGCGATAGTAATTAAAAACACATAAAAAAGCGATAGTTTTTTCCCAAAATGGCAAAAGCACGCGGATATCTGGACCTAATTTCACAGCGAAAATGAAGGAAATTTTCAATAATGGGATAAAATAAACTTATTAAATTATAGATTTGAAAACTTCAGAGTGGAAGTAGAACAATATCAGTGATGGAACAGTGGCACAGCAGTCGGGCGATTGTCACCATTAAATTTTTATAGCATTCTTCGCCTTAAAAAATCTTGGAAATTCTATCCTGAAGTAAGACGAAGAATACTATTAAACTTTACCGGTGTCAATTGATTCTTTGGTGCTACACTGTTCTATCACTGCAATATTTTACATCGGTGTGTAAAATTTAGTAAAATTAAGTAGGAAATTTTAATTAATTTTAGCAAAAAGACGAACGGTGACAGACTTCTTTTTATACAAAAGTCGACGAAAGAATCAGGCATGGACGTGACATTCATTACAAACTGGACCAAAAGGAGATTTGTTTCTGCCGACAACTGTATGGAATTTTTTAAACAAAAGTAAATTGAGAAATTTTTCGATTCAGCCAAATTAAGAGAACTAATTTGGATATAGATTTGAAAATTCGAAACCACGAGTAAAAAAATGTTTAAAAGTGTATACATGTTTGTAAAAATCGGACGGTATTTTTTCTTAATTTTAGCGAAATTCTAATAGCAGTATATATACTTAGAAAATCTTCAAAAGCTCACAGGAACATTCTGAATGCGAAATATCAATCCCGCACATGTATAACTAAAGGTTGAGGAGAGGAGAGGGAGAGCAGAATGACAATAAAAGGCATTAACAAGGAAATTTGAATCTAATGAGATGTTTATTATATTTAAATGTCATGCATTGAAGAATAATCTTCATATATTCCACGAAATTTCACGTTATCACGATTCAAGATATTTTTATTGGGAGAGCATAGTTGTACAATTTACGATTCGTTTTAAATCATATTTGGGAGAGCTAAGTTCAAGAATTCACGATCTGTTTTTAAATAATATTAATGTAAACAAACATATTTCACAACTGAAAATGGCGCAGGTGTTGTTCAGTATAAAATAGCACAAGATGATTAAAAACTTTGTTAATTCTATATTTACACTTTTAATATGTACAATATTTACAACGGAAACATTTGAATAATATTTGTTATTCCTCACTAGGAATTCCAGATAATTTCTTTTATATGTTCAAGAATATTTATTTCTCCCTTTTCGGAAGATCAAGAAATACACAGCCAGAATGCTGCGTTCGAGATTCACATTTAAACTGAACTATAAACAAGAGAAATGCTTTTAAAACAATTAATACTTCAGCAACTATTTCTTCTAAAAAGAAGTCAAGCATGATTTCATATTCGGAAATAAATTTCCCCTTTTTTTAAATTAAACATCATTTCTTCTAATAGAAGACCACGATAAAAAAAAACCTATACGCAGCTTATTACCTGCTGCGTTCAAGATTCACATTCACAAAACCAACTAAACTAAAAAAGGAACAAGAAAGAAAAAATGTTTTTAATATCAATTTTCTAGTCAGACTACGTGATCTGGTATCACTGGCGCCTAATCAATCTGGCTGAGAAAACTCCCCCCGATGAACAAGGGTTCATCAAAATGGGGATTCAAAATAATTAAAGTAGAAATAAAATTATTCTAAAAAATTAGCAGTTACACTATACATAAATACAATACAAATCAAAATATATACTTACATACTGGACTTCAATAAAATAATAAACAATTTAAAAAATTTGCCAAGGTGTTTCTGCTACTAAAAATAGAAAGAACAATTTAAATCTATACAACTTTTTCTAGAATATTCAATACAAAAAAAAAATTAAACTAAAAATTAGAAATATTATCAAACAAGAAACATTTTTTTTTTTTTTGTGAAAAAAAAAATAAAATAAAAATCTTTTTAAAGTCAATAGCAAAGACAGTTCAAGATTTGTTTAGTCAAATGTCCATGAGAGTTTTTGAGTCTCTAATAATATCAAAGTTTTTTTTTCAGTTCTATTAATAAAAAAGTTCAGAGTTTTTTCACTTCTAAATTATACACAAGAATCAATAGGTCTTTTAATGATGGAATTATTTGCCTTCAGTTCATAAGAACTCATTTTTTTTTTTTTTTAAATCTCTGTCCACAAATACCTAACTTCCAGAAAGTTCTTGATACATGTTCATATGCATAAAAATCACATCATATATTTCAAAGTCAGAAGTTTTATTCTGGTCCGTGTAGTGAGCAGTTTGTAAGTTGAGAAGATACTCATTTTTAAAGCGCTTCCAAAAATGATTCAGAAGAGTCTCACGTAAACGGAAGCGTTTCACTAAGAATTCCTTGGTTGCAGGTAAACACAAGATATGCTTTAGAGTTGCTATAACTAGTTGGCCAGGGCGAAGGCTAAATTTCTTGGAGATTGCACGTTTGTTTAGGATTGATTTTATGCACTGTCTAGATTTTAAAATCCAAAACTTTTTATGAGTTTGTACTAATGTACTGGACACTCTGGAATGAAAAACTTTTTCATGTGCTTCTTTCACGACTATTTCAGTAAGTTTATGTTTTGCAGGAATCACAAGGGGATGTTTTTCATAAAATGAGGAATCAGACTTTTGTAACCGTCCTCGTGCCAACAGCAAACTTTCATCTGACAACATAGGATTTAACTGTAGAAGATTCGATTCTTTAGGGGTACTTTTGTTACATTTCAAGTATTTTGTAACTTCGGGAAAACTTTCTTTCTGCACTAGCTTTGACAAAAAAATTTCAGCATGTAACATTTCCTCAGCTGATAATTCTGAAAAATCTCTTTTATCTACCTTTAATTTTATATTAGAAATAAATCTAAATAGCCATACAGTTACTTGATACAATTTCTTTAGGAAGCTATACTTTTCAAGAATAAAAATGGGAATTTCATCAGATTTATTTGTTTGAACAACACAAGAGATGGTGGCTGCTTTTTTATACTTCTCTTCAGAAACATCAGGTAATCGAGATGCAGCAATTTTAACACTAGGCCACTGATTTTCAGGCAAGGAAAGAAATTCAGGAACATACACATTAGGGTTAGCACCAGGAAAAATATGCAACTGGAGATGCTCCTTTTCCATGATCAGGTTGCTAAAATACTGCCAGGGAATTTTCAAGTGAGTGAGATCAGGGATTTCTGAAAGCCAATTTTTCCAATCATTTTCTAGTTCATCAGAAACAAAAGGGGCAATAAATCCGGCTGAATCAAGGAACATAGTTGCAATTTTCAAAACATTGCGTTTAGTAGAAGAATCATTATTTAATTTTTCTGACAAGGGTCGCAATTCTAGTCCTAATTTATCTTCTGTATTGTTACAGATCAATCCTAAAATTTTCAAGGAAGTATTTGGAGGTTCGAAACTCGAAACAGGAATGTTTTCATCATCTAAAACATTAGAATTCAAGTTAGGGACATGATACAAACATTCGTTTAATGATAGAGAATCACCATATTTAGAAGAAGAATCATAGACTATGCGCATTTTTGTTGTAGTTTTGTCGTCACGGATAACAGGTCTGTGTGGCATGTAATAGGAATTATTAGAATGTTTCTCGGTGCACAATTCTATTACACCCTCATTAAACTGCTCTAGCAAAATGGAGTTATATTCTTTAAATAAAGAATCGTTTTTCAAGAATTTATTTTCTAAACTAGAAAACCGCTTCTTTGCTACTTCAAGATTATTTCTAAGTAATTCGCGAGAATCTTTCCACAATAATTTTGCTTCATAACGCCCATTTACGAATTTTAGATTTTCGTTAAATTCTTTTATTACCTCATGATCGGTAATGCTCTTTTCATTGCTTTCAGCAATGCCAATTGATTCAAGATCCCAAAATGCTTACAGTTGGTATTTATATTTTCAACTGAAACACACAAACAAGCTACTTCTTTTTTATTAGACTCTATTTGCCCTTGCACCGTATGACCGAAAATAGTTTCTGCAACGTATAATTCTTTTGTCAATTTTCCCTCGATTCCCTTTAATATTTTCCACAAAAAGTCAGACCCTAGCAAAATATTTATTTCCTGTTCAAGACCTGTATCAGCAGGCTTAAAGCCTCTTGTTCTCATTGTCTCTAGAAGTTCTGGTTCTAGAGTTTTCACAGAAGCTCCAGTTATATTATCAACTACTAGTGCTTCGATATTTATCGAGTTAATAGGTTGCACAACACTGGATAATTCTAGAGCAACAACTTCATAACAAGATTCATAAGGGCGTCTCCGCCCAAAAGGATAAACTAATAAATTTTCTCTTCGCAATGGCTTCAATTTTAATTTTTGTACTAGCGATCTCTTCACGAAGCATTTTTCTGAACCACTATCACATAAAACGCGAGCCAACAAGCATTCCTTACCAGCAGACACAGAAACTGTACAAGTCTGCAATAATGTAGATTTATTTTGTTTATATTTTTGTTCCGACATCATAGATACAATTGCGCCTTTCATTTCTTTTTCAGGATTTTCTTTTGCTGTTTCTTTAAAACAAAACAAAGGACCATGGGTAGTGTTACCACATTTGGAACAAGGGTTAATTTTTGTTCTACAGTTTACAGATAAATGTGACTTATTTGTGCATTTGTAAGAGCGGCCTTCTTTCTTTAATTTATATCGTTTTTGTTCATCAGTGAATTTCGAACAATTTAGTCCCACATGATCAGAAGATTTGCAAAATATGCAAAACTGTTTTGTAGATGTATTTAAAGCAGCAGCTGAAGGTATATTTTTCTTTTGAGGAAAATTTTGATATTTACTTGAAGAATTTTCATATTTAGTTTTAGAATTTTCATAAGCTTTGCTTTGGGAATTGTTTACTAAATTAGTAGCTTCCCGGCATCTTAGTTCCGTTTTAATAAAATTTATTAAATCGGTGACTTCACAGTCCTTATCGGGGTCACGTTTTCGATGGAAATCTAGTATCAAATTTTCGGGTAACAATCTTAATAGTATTGGTAGTAATAAATGGCCGTAGGAGCCTGATGTCACTCCTAACGTATCAAGATTTCTCATACAAGTTTCGATATTATCATAAAACTTTCTTAAAGAAGTAACATTGTTAGTGGATTTCATTGGTTCAAGATTTAGAATTTTATTCATGTAACAGTTTATGATATTTTCCCGCTTACCATACCTCTCTTCTAACAATTTTAAACACGTTGAATAATTTTGATCTGTCAGTTCAAAACCAGATACAACATTATATGCAGGACCAGACAACAAAGATTTCAGATATTGGAATTTTTCAATTTTTGATAACGATTCGTTTGAATCTATCGCACTAGTAAATAAATTAAAAAATTCTAAGAACTGGCTTGCATCACCAGAAAATTTTTCTATGTTAAGTTTAGGAAGCTTCACTGCCGAAACTGGTTTACTTCCGATTTTTGAACCGTTACTTGATTCTAGTAAAACTTTTGGTTCAGTTTCGATTTTACATTTTTTAAGCCTCATCTTAATTTTAAATTTCAAACTTGATATTTTTTCAGAATATTCTTCTACCGATTTTAGTTCTTTTTCATATTCAGTTTTTTCCTGAATTAGCTCATCTATTTCGGAATCTAATTCCTTTAGTTGAGCTTCCTTTACATTTACGAGCTCTAATGATTCCATTAAAGAATCGCAATCAGTTTTATCAATATCAACAGATAATAGTGTATCACATTTTGAGATTAATTTTGTAACTGCCGCGCGAACGGTAGCTCTTTTACTTTTAAGCATATCAGGCTTATCCATGTTTAAAATTGATTCAATTTTCAAAATAAATTATCATGAGAAATGTATATTTTCAAGAAATCAACAGTCATGCAGAATAATAAAGGTATTTCTTACCTTTTTCCCGGTTGTTGAGGCACCAAAACATGAAGAATAATCTTCATATATTCCACGAAATTTCACGTTATCACGATTCAAGATATTTTTATTGGGAGAGCATAGTTGTAGAATTTACGATTCGTTTTAAATCATATTTGGGAGAGCTAAGTTCAAGAATTCACGATCTGTTTTTAAATAATATTAATGTAAACAAATATATTTCACAACTGAAAATGGCGCAGGTGTTGTTCAGTATAAAATAGCACAAGATGATTAAAAACTTTGTTAATTCTATATTTACACTTTTAATATGTACAATATTTACAACGGAAACATTTGAATAATATTTGTTATTCCTCACTAGGAATTCCAGATAATTTCTTTTATATGTTCAAGAATATTTATTTCTCCCTTTTCGGAAGATCAAGAAATACACAGCCAGAATGCTGCGTTCGAGATTCACATTTAAACTGAACTATAAACAAGAGAAATGCTTTTAAAACAATTAATACTTCAGCAACTATTTCTTCTAAAAAGAAGTCAAGCATGATTTCATATTCGGAAATAAATTTCCCCTTTTTTTAAATTAAACATCATTTCTTCTAATAGAAGACCACGATAAAAAAACCTATACGCAGCTTATTACCTGCTACGTTCAAGATTCACATTCACAAAACCAACTAAACTAAAAAAGGAACAAGAAAGAAAAAATGTTTTTAATATCAATTCTCTAGTTAGACCACGTGATCTGGTATCACTGGCGCCTAATCAGTCTGGCTGAGAAAAGAAGGGGTTTGCGAAATTTCACATGCATTAAAGTTTCCCCCTAAAATTTTCGAAATAATGCATTGTTTTTTATATAGCTTATATAGCTTTTCAGCCATAAAAAGATTTTTAATCATTTTCACCTGATTTCACTTTTAAAATTCGAAGTCACCCCCAAATAGACGATTCCTCTTATTTATCCCGTAACCCCTCATAGTTTGGACTCCAGAGCCAGAAATGCTTAAATAAGAGACATCTGGCTACCATTTTAGAGTAATGCCTCTTCTTATCTTTCAGTTATTAGAAAAAATGTAATGTTTTTTTTTGCCCTATTGGAAAATTTTAAGCCTTCTTTGACACTTCTTAGGAACTTCATAATTTTTTGTACTTTTTTCTCTGCTAGAGAACAATTGAATTTTTAATTTGCGTCAAAAATAAGGTTAATCTTACTCGATTCTCACAAAAATTTATATTTAGATTACTTAAGATTTATGCCAATTTCCTATGAAATTCCATCTGTATGCTGCCAGGAGGTGCTACTTAATTATATCACTATTGTGTGCATAGCGCCTCCGGTGCACGCTGCCGAAGTCTTCGGCGTCCCATTTCAGAGGTTCATTTTGAGATATTCTTTTTTTTTCTCAAATTTTTAATATGAATTGAGGTTTTAATCATTCGAGGTTAATTTGGAGCAATCAACCATCAATTACGCGCGTGCATTAATTTAAGGTTATTATAACGAGGCCGGTTAATGCTGGGCGTATCAGCTGTATATTAAATAAAGTGTTTTATATTACACCTGGAAAGATATAAAATTCATTAATAGTATTCAATAATAACAAATATTTATATAGAGGTTACGTGTTAATGTTTATATTTTTTAAATTCATAAATTGATAAAGTATTTGAACATTGTATGTGGTATTTTAAATTTTTTTAACTTTCAGCAATAGATTTATTTTACCTATCGACATTATTGGCGATAAAAATGGGAGGAAGGAACATAAATAGGTAGGGGGGTGCACAAATGACAATGAATCTGACCGTAAAAAAAAAGTTTGGGAAATACTTCGAATTGGGCTTAACCCCGAACGCGGGCTTTCCAGTTTATAGAAAATAGATGAAAACATTTCTCTTCAAATTGATAATTTAAATTTCACATTAATTATTTTTTTTAGATCGTCCACAAACAACACTAAAGAAAATTTTTATGTGAAAAATATTAATTATATATTGAAATAATGTTTTAAAATTTATTAGCGATACTTTTGTAATAGCCACTTGCAAGGAATTAATAACAAAATAAATCACCAAAGGTTCTGCTACTTACAACGAGCCAGTCATTTCAATAGTATAATCATGTACTTGTGTAACATGTCTGTTAAATTTGCGTTTTATTTATATTACTTTATTTATTGTTTGATGAAGTTTGAATTTCACTATCGAATATAAGCCGGAATCAAATACTAAACTATTTATATTGTTTTAAGAGCAAACGAGTTAATCCTTCGTAATCGGTACTCAAGCTACACTCAACGGAGATAGATTTAAAAAAATTTCAAGCTTGAAGATAATTTGAAAAACCATAAAAAAAATCAGTGAATAGAGATCGAGTTTTCAAGCAAATTGCATTTGAAAGATCATTTTATCCATAATCGCAGGTGTAAAAATTGTCTGATATTTAGATGTTTAAAAAGTTACGGTAAAAGCGAAATTGATTGGTCGTCAGGTGTTGCATCGACCGATATGACATCAAAATTTAATTAATGATATGATTTTGCCTTATAAAGTAGATTTGTGGTATTTTTTATAAGAAAAAACAATTCAGGAAGTATTACGAAACAACCTCATGTTTTTTTGTTTTTTTTCTGGTCTCTACTTTGTTGCTGCGGTGTTGGCTTGCAGGGCACAATGATCCTTGACGATATGCCGAAGGGCTTATGATAGACTCGCTCAGAAGAATTTCAAAATAAATGTCCAAACGTACAATCACCCAAGCCTGACAGTCTCAGGATAAAAGTTCAAATGAAGAGAGGCACGCTGATTCTTCACGTTCGGGGTGAAAGAACCGTGGCATTATTCGGTCAAAATTTTACTATTTTTAAATATCACTCCACATAATTGAAGCAGGTCTTCTTCTGTACTTTTAACAGTTTATTAATTCACACACATATTACACAACACCACACAATACACTTAAATACGACACAAACTTATTTGTTACTAATACACGGCCATTTTGCCGGATCACATAATCAAAACAATATCACGTCAGCCTTGGCTGGAATCCAACTGCATTCTAAATGTTTTTTCCCTCGGGACGGGACGATGCAGGCCGAAATCCCCAATAGGGATTATTCCTTTTTTCCCCAAGTGAGTTGCAACATCCTCCCGCCCCGATGAATAAATTCATCAAATCTGAATTTTTTTTTTTTTACACTATATAAATCTACAAAATAATTACTAATCATGAATACATATATACTACAAAAATTACACTAGGTTAAACTCAATTAAATATAGAATCACAATTACAGAATTTTACGCAATTACAATAACACTAAATGAATAGTTATGCTGCAATTAAGAAATTAAAATAAAACAATAAAGTATGTATAAGGAAACACCAAACCAATGATTTTTCAGTTAAATCATCTAGCTCCAGCGGGTAAATCATCTGAACTGCTCGTTTAATTTTACCTGTAGTAGTCTTTAATGTTACGCTGTGAATACGTCCGTCGCGACCTTCGTGTAGTTCTAAAATCTTGGCCATCTTCCACATCTGCCTGGGCAAACGGTCTTCTCCTACTAAAACCACATCATTTATATTAAAAGATTTTACAGCATTTACAGGTTTGGAGAGATTCACACTTTTAAGTTGGAGGAGATATTCTCCCCTCCACCTATTCCAAAACCTATTCAATAAATTTTCACGGTATACATAACGTCTTAGCAGCAATTTTTTATTGCTTTTTAACGTTTGATCAACTTTGACAGCCATGGGGGGGGGGGGGGGTAAAGAGGTCAACCTCTTTCCTGTAAGGAAATTGGCAGGAGTGAGAGGGAATGGTTCACCAGGTTCATTGTAAACATAAGTAAGGGGCCGCGAATTAATGATTGCTTCAATTTCAAGAAGAACTGTTTCGAGTTCTTCGTAACTAACTAACGCCCGTCCCAATACTTTTCTAAGGGCACCCTTTGTTATGCGAACCATTCTCTCCCAGTATCCACCTAACCAGGCTGCACGTTCCACTATGTATTTCCAGACGATGCATTTTTCGACAAAATAATTTTGCACAGTGTCACTAGTCATATTGGAATACAGATTTTTAAGTTCGCGCTCTGCATTTTTAAAAGTCAGGGCATTATCTGAATAAATAGTTCTGCACAGTCCTCGTCTGGAAACGAACCGTCTGAATGGTAACAGAAAATGCTCAGTACTAAGACTGGATACAACTTCTAGATGAATGGCACGAGTAACAGCACATGTAAATAATGCAACATATACTTTGTTGCTGTCCTTTGTGCATAAAGGCCCTGCAAAATCGGTTCCTATATTATCGAAAGCATTTTCAGAATAAAGTCTGTCCGCAGGCAACGGAGCTACCATTTGGTTGCCTGGTTTGACCCTGTAGCGTCTGAAGATTAAACACTTATTTAAACAAGTTTTCACTGTTTGTCTGCCCTTAAGAATCCAGAATTTTTCACGAAGTTGAGTGAGAATGTCCGATACACCAGCGTGGCACAAATTTTTGTGCTCTCTCATTATGAGTAATTCAGTGAATTTTGAGTTCCCTGGCATAATTATTGGGTGTTGTTCTGAAAATTGGAAGTTAGAATGTTGAAGTCGTCCTCCCAAAATTATAAGTTTGTCAGGTGTAAAAATGGGATTGAGACAGTAAAGTCTCGAATCGGAACTTATCGTTGAATTTTTAAGGAGTTGAAAATACTCCTTTTCAAATTCCGTTTTTTGGCTAAAACGAATCCAGTGCTTTTCTGCATCTGCAAGTTCCTCGGCAGAGATGGGACCTGACATTCTATTAGAGTTAACTTTGCAATTTCTAGTAAAACGAAGAATATAAGCAGTCACCCTTAACATTTTATTGAGGCTGCTAAACTTATCAAGATCAAATAAGGGATCGTTTGGCTCCTGTGAAATTTGAAGGAGAACTTTAACGTCCTTCATTTCTCTTTCTAGTTCATTTATTTCTGTTTTTCACATATTTTGTAAAGTGGGGGAATTAGTTACCCACTGTCTTAGATTCATAGAGGCTTGTCGTAAAATATAAATGGCTTCTTTACTAATTGATACTGCAGATCCAATAGTGTCGCAACCACTGATGAAATCGTCCACATATAAATCATTCAGGAGATCACAAACATGTTTAAAATTTTGTCTATACTTTGATAGGTGGAGTCTTAAATTTGTAGCTAATATAAATGGGCTGCATTTTACTCCAAAAGGAGCCCTGGTGAATTGAAGGATTCTGATGTCATCACGACCCAAACTGAGATCTGCCCCTTGTTCTATTCCCCACAAAAATTGCAGAAATTTTCGATCCTGCTCTGATATACCTATTTACAGAAAGGCTTGTTCAATATCAGCGCAAAATGCGATGGTGATACCTAAATTTTAATAAAATTTTAAGCAAATCGGGATTTAAATTTGGACCACTTTCTAAACAATCATTTAATGAAATTTCCCCCTTCGCCTTAGAAGACGCATCATAACATACCCTGAGTTTAGTGGTTTCCTTCAGTTCTCTAACCACTCCGTGATGGGGCATAAAATAACCAGTTTGTCTATTTTCATTAGAATAGTCAAATACTTCCTCGATTATATTATCCTTTAACTGATTTTTAATGATATCTCTGTACCTCAAATATAAATTTTCATCTCTCTTAAAGGTATTGTTTAAACTGAATAAACGTTTCCTAGCAATTTCATAATTACTATTTAACTCCGAAAAATCATTCTTCCAGAGCAATCGCGTTTCATATCTTTTATCATTATACGTTGTATTCTGACTAAATTCTTCTAAAATTTCTTCCGTTGTACGTGAAACATCATTTTTTACATTTATTCCTATTGCTTCTAATTCCCACAAATCTTTAATTCTTCCGTAATCCAGTTCATCATCAGCGACCGTTAAATGGCTAACATGAATTTCCTTACAATTCGATTCCCTTTCCTTACCCTGAATTACATGCCCAAATATGGTATTTGTCGCCACCAATCTATTACTGAATCTTATATTTGTTTCACTTAAAATTTCCCAAATATAATCCGCGCCTATCAAAATATGCACTTCTTTCGTATTACCAAGGTCAGCCAATTGAATTTCTCTTTCAAACGCAACCTGCCGTATCCAAATCGAAGGCGCTTCTATGGCTCCGCATGTAATCGAATTTATGACGACCGCTTTTATTTACTTTTTTTGATTGGGATTAATTCTACTTCGCAATAATACTTCTACGATATCGTACATTTGTTTTTCAGACTGTTTATTTCCAAAGGGATAAATTATAAGAGATTCTCTTTTAATGACTTTCAAATTCAATAAATCAGCTATTTCCTTCAGAATGAAAGTCCTAGTTGCCCCCCCCCCCCGTCAAGTAAACATCTGATTAACTTTCTTTCATTTGACCTTGATTCAACTAAAGCAGAAAACGTTTGTAAAAAGACGGAATTCGAAATTCTATTCATTATTTTTTTTTCTTTACAAAGCAGGCTATTTTCTGTTAGTGAATCGTCACGCTTATCATTAGAAGAGGAGGGATTTAAGTTTTGAGACTCACAGATTAACACATTATGAGGTAATTTACAAATTCGACATACATTATTTTTTTTCCAACAATTTTTAATTAAGTGGCGTCGAGCAAGGCAGGAAAAGCAGCGCTCATATGTCATTAAGGCTCGCTTTCTGTCAGCGACATTTAAATGGCAATTTTCACTTGAATGGGATTTATCCAAGCAAAATATACATTTATTTTCTGCATTTGCGAGGAGGGTAGACTTGTAGGGTTGTATTTCTTCGGCTGATTATAATTCCTGGGTTTATTGAAATTAGTAGGATTGTAAGAATTATTACTCGCTTGCCTTAGCTTTAAATTTTCCGAACCACTACTCTGTTGATTTGATAGCAAAAGTGATGTTTCACGACAATGAATTTCTTTTCTCAAAAATTCCATCAGATCACTTATATCAAAAAGATCTTCTGATTTCCGTTGTCGATTATATTGCAAATTTATTTCATCGGGAATTTTTTGCAGTATTACAGGGCAAAGTAAATTGCTATACGTTCCTGCGGCTATCCCTAGCGATTGTAGTGATCTAACTTGTATCTCAATAGCGTCGTATATTTTCCTGAGCGCTTTTATATTAGAAATTGCTTTAACAGGTTCAATTAATAATAGTTTATTCATATGCGAGCTAATAATCAGGTCTGAACGACCAAACCGGGTTTTGAGTAAATCTATCGATGAATCATAATTTTCATTAGTTAAAGCGAATCCCGACACTGCTGACAGAGCAGTTCCCTTCAAATAAGTTTTCATGTACGCGAATTTCTCTATCTTACTTAGTGCGTTATTGTTATGAATCGCTACTTCAAATGAATTCCAAAAATCTAACCACTCACTACAATCTCCATTAAATACAGATATATTTAATCGGGGTAATTTAAGAGTTTGATTTTCATTTCGAACAGACAGCCCTTCATCATGGCGGCTAATTTCGGTTCGCCTTTCGGAATGGAGTTCTTTCTCCAAAGATTTTAAACATCTATCTAATTTCGTTTTAAAGGTTATGCCAGTTTCGCGATATTTATCGCTGACTGTTATTTCTTTTTTGAGATCTTTGGTATCGATTTCGATTTCAACCGAATTATCTAATTCTTTTAGCTCTTTAAGCTTTTCATCTAGCTGGTTTTATAAATCATAAAGTTCTTCGATTTTATTTTCAACTAAGTAATTTGCATCGACCGGATTTTGTATCGTATTATCTACCTTTGTGGTTAATTTTGTAAATAATTCCCTGACAGTGGATCGTTTAGCCTTTACGTTTTCTATATCTATAATTATAATATTTACAATTTTCCCAAATCAAAATGAAATAATTAAAGGGACCTACCTCAATCCAATCGCTCTGACATCAGAAAATATTCCAAGAAGGTGCTAGAATCACGTCCGGGTCACCATGAAAGAACCGTGGTATTATTCGGTCAAAATTTTACTATTTTTAAATATCACTCCACATAATTGAAGCAGGTCTTCTTCTGTACTTTTAACAGTTTATTAATTCACACACATATTACACAACACCACACAATACACTTAAATACGACACAAACTTATTTGTTACCAATACACGGCCTTTTTGCCGGATCACATAATCAAAACAAAATCACGTCAGCCTTGGCTGGAATCCAACTGCATTCTAAATGTTTTTTCCCTCGGGACGGGACGATGCAGACCGAAATCCCCAATAGGGATTATTCCTTTTTTCCCCAAGTGAGTTGCAACACGGGGTTACTGGACCAAGGTAAGGCTCTAAAAAATATTTCACGGCTAAAACACCCATGAATAATAATTTTAGACCCACTCTAAAGAAACGACTTGGTAAGAAAACAAGCAATATGACTTTTGGATACTAGAATATTTAGAGGACACCATTGAATAGTCAATGAAGTACAGCCGAACCTCTATTTAACGAAGTCGCTAAATCCCGGAAAAAAGTTCGTTATATGGAAAATTCGTTAAATAGAGATTCACCTTTTAAAGTACTTTAAACTACTAAAACAGATTTTAAATTCATAAACATTAAATATTTTTACTAAAAATAATTAATCAAGTTAAGTTTTTTTTTTTATATATATATATATCGATTCTATCAATTCATTTTTTCTATGTGTTTAAATCTTTGAACTCTGCAAGGAAAACAAAACATTTTACGGGAATACACTGTATTTTCTGTTTAAAGAAACAGTTTTACATTAAAATTAACGAATTTGAATGACCTTATCGTATTTATTATTATTATAACAAATAACTTTAACCATACATTAACATATGCGCCCTTAAATTTAGTTACTGAAAAACTCTGTTAATTTTGTCTGAGTTTTTTCTTTTAAAAAGTGCTTTCTCCTATAATACGTCTCGCATTTTTGCAATGCACCAAAAACTGCTTCATACGTATTTTCTTCTAACTATAATCCGCGTCGGATTGTTTCAAAAGATTTTAGCATTTCATCAAACGAAGTTTTGTTAATTCCTGCATCATGATCATTTCCATCATCATCATATTCGTCTTCATCGCATTATATCATCTTTATATTAGTTCATTTCTACTACCAGTCCATTAAGACACAGAAGTATCTTAAATTAAGGTATCTATTATGTCTAAGCTCTATATTAAGACATTTACGTGTCTTAAATGCTTTTTCAGTCATTTTTCTGTCTTATTTTAAGATTCCTTTATTTGCAGCGTACATAAAATGTTATTTATTGTACTGATATTGTATTGTTTTTATTTTTCACACTGTCGAAAATATCCAATTCGGATAGTGTTTCCGAGGTCTGAATTTCAGAATTAAGTGAAATACATTCATCAATCAGCACATGATGGTTAATTTCTTCTTTTTTTTCTCATCTGTATCCATATTTATTTAAGTTACTCTAAAGGATTATCGTCTTCGTCCTCCGTACTTACAGAATTCTCACTTCTGACAAAGAAGGTGCCTGGTAAAACCAGTTCAAGGCCATTGAACATCCTAAAATATGTTTAAAGAAAGAATAAGTTTGAAATGTCCAGAAATATTTTGAGAAATGGGGAGAAAAAAAATTAGATCACAAGAAAAAGTTTGTTAAATAGAAAATGCACTTCGCTATTTGGAGGTTATTTTTCGAAGAAATTCGCAAAATGTTCTTGGTTCCAAGGAAAAGTTTGCAAAATAGAGAAATTCGCAAAATAGAGGTTCGTTAAATAGAGGTCCGACTGTATTACAAATTAAGTAAAGTTATTATATTGAATGGAAAAGATCCCTCAAAAATATTTCTTCTGGTAGAGGACTTACTTAACCTACTTAATTTTTATATCCTGAATTTTTAATTTTAAAAAAATGCTGCATCTGAATAATTATTTACTTTAATTTCTAAGATATCCAGAACAACATACATAATAATAATTTGATTTTTAAATAAATTTTAATTAAAACAGATTTCATAAATCCGTAGTTGGAGCTATTTTTCAGAATATTTACAAGAATAATTAGTTAAATTAACAAAAAATATTGTTATGGAAATCTCCCAATTCTTACAATAACACTGTAAATAAATGTATTGTTATCCTTTCTGTAACAGAGAAGTGTTTTTAGTTGCACATTTTTCGTCTAACATTTTTTAATAGGATAAAAGATACACTAGGTAAACGGTTGAGAAAAAAAAACATATTAAAAATTATTGGCTTCGACTGTTTAACTGTGCTTTCTATCTAGGATTGAGCAAATTGTTTTGTATGAAAAGAGCAATCTGCTTTTATTAGCACGAGGTGGAACCCGTCGAATTTCGACGAAAGAAAATGTTTACAAATGAACTGTTGTATCAAATTTACAATACATCGACAAAAAATAATTAGAATAAAAAATCCATCTTACACTTGTTAATTTAACTCTCCAAAGACATATTTTAACCTAAGATTAACAAAATACTTTTTCATAAACTTCAACTGTTAAAAATATTGAAAAATTAAACTTTATTCATATACGTAATTAGTAACATATAATCAAGATAAATAATTTTTATTAAGTTATTAATTGATGTTTAATATTACGGAATGAAAAATCTGCAAAAATGATTTCACCTTCACATAATCATAGAATTTTTCTACCTTTACATCTAAACCGAATCAAGTCATTTTCCACGTTTTACATCCATATTAACCATTTAAAAACATTTTAACGCGCAATAGGCTATTAATAAATATATATTCAAGCTTGAAGTCACGTTTGTCAACTATTACAACTTTCCATGTTAAAATTCCCACTCGTGATTTGAGATCTTAGTATAATATTTGTACCTGCGCGTAAAAATTCCAGAAATGTATAACTTTTATACGTATTCAAGGGAAAATATCTCGTTTTATCAAGTAAAATTATCGTTTACTTTTAAATATGACGTCATTTTCAGTCGCTGAAATATTTTGCCTATTGTCTCAAACTCAATATCAGCAAAATGAAAAAAAATAGTGAAACATAACAGCATCATCAGGGAAATTGTGTCTTTTTTAAAGCATAACGTCATTTTCTGTTTAAATTTTAAAAAAAGATATTTTTAATTGTAATGAGAAAATGGCATCAGTAAGAATATAATCAACAAAGATAACTAATCCACTTTTAATAAAAATGAAGTACTTCAGTTGCCACGATTAGAAAATTGGTATTAAAAACTATAAAAAAATTAATGTCTCAAAAATAAATTGAGATACAGCTTTCAAACGAATTGCATTTAAAAGTGTATTTTTTTCTGCATACGACGGTGTAAACATTTTAAATGTGGGATGTTTAAAAGTTTAAAATTTTTCTGTTGAGAAAAGTGCAAAACCGAAATTTCATTTCAAATTTCAAAGTGTTGCCATTCGCAGAATGACGTATGCGTTACGCACAGATATGTTTGTCCTTTATAATATAGATACGAACCAAATAAATTTTACATAAAATTTTATTGCTACAAAAAGTACCGTCAAAACGAAAAAGTATATACCGTAGTATTAAAAGTACCGTCAGGCCATATAGAGTTAACAGAGCGGTCTTCATAAAGCACATACACAGAATATATATTTTTTTTTAACTGCTGATTCTCATGTGTACCTAATATAAAATCAGTGAAATTTACACACGTAATCTGAATAGAAAATCTGTAAAATAAATTAATTAATAAAATAAACTATCTAATTTTCACAGCAGAATCAATTCGGAGAAGACTGGTTCTTGTCAAATACACATTATTAGATTTCCAATGTTTACTGAGTTTAAATTTAAACAATGAAATAGTTCACCGTATTTTAGGTGCGTTCGTAATTATATAAATACGTAGCACATGTATTCGTCGTTCAGTCTGTCTGTCTGCCCGTCTGTCCGCATGTAACAGAGCAAAAACTACCCAACCGAATGGTTTGAAATTTTAAATATGAAATTTTTGCACAATTTTGTCGAGTCATTTCAAATTTGATTAAAATCGGAAGTATAGTTTAATTACAGGGAAAGTCAAAAATTTTCCGTTACATTATGGGCAATGGGAAAAAATTATTTCAATTGCATTTTAATGATGTTACAGCCTTTCGAGCAGAATGAAATTGATAGGCACTTATAAAGTGCAGTAAAATATGCATTCAGTACAACATGCGGTGCAAAAAACATTTGTAAAACTAATTATAGTACGAACGCACAACATTCGCCAAGTTTGACGTGCAATTTCCAACTTGTTTGTGTAGTGTTATACTATAATACATGCAAATTGTGCGTGATTATCACTGCGAATACTTATTTTAACACGTATACAAATTAATATATTTGATCTTATTTCTTTTATTTAAAAATTAAAGTATTATCTATATATATAAAAAAGTAACGGTTGTATAAATCAATTTAACAAATAGAATAAAAACACTTATTGGGTGCATTTTACCCAACCTAGAAAACCAACCAAATGAAAAGTCAATAATCACAAAATGCGATTTTACTTATATATTTTACTGCGTTGCCAATCAACGACAAATCACCAAATTACAAAATGATTTTCTACATGGATGAAATTGAGATTCACAAACAAAAACATGAATAAAATAAAATAAACAAGAATACCGATGCTAGAAAAAGAGGCCTTTTCTTCTAAACTTTTTTGAATATGCGTTTATGTAGGTAGAGCTCATTGTTAGTTGAAATTTAAAAGAATTAAGCGCTGAAATCGATTACTTCAAAATTTTAAAAAAATAATAATAAATGGCTGAAAGTCTAGAGTAAATCAATTTCTTGAATGAATTTTTCCCAAGCCGTGGAATGGCAAGTCAATGATCATAAAACAGCATATTTTTTATTTACATTTCAGTGTGTCACCAAATGGCCTAATAAATAAATTTTAATTATTTTGTATATGGGTATAGTTGAGATTGATAAAATAAATAAATAAATTTCGTCATATGGTGCACTAAATTAAAATTTATGCATAGCAGTATTGAGAAAAAGAAATAGACCTTCTACAAGTCCAAAATATCCTTATATCAAGTTCGTTTCCATATATTCCGTTTTACAAACATGCCCGACATTAATCATATAAAAAATGATTCACATTACATTTAATTTTACGGTCGGGTAGTGTATTCAACCAAATCATTTGAGATAAAATCTAATAACGACAGTGTATTATAAACTTTTGGATTACCTAAAATAAAATTAAATGTTTACATCCAGTTCTTTTATATATGTACTGGCAAAGCCCGCGGCTTTACTCGCGTGATACTTGAAATATGCCAAGTGATATATTTGTATGTCTAATTTTTTTTTACAAGAAATTATACTTTTAGGAATAATTGAAAAATTACTTACTAAGACGCAGTTTAACTAAACTTCATTATTACACTGCATTTGGCAGAAATGAGACGTAAATGAATGAAAAGAACTAAAACTAATTCTAAATGAAGTGTAATATAGAAAATATTTTGAATCTTTTATGCTCAATTAATGCGCTCATTCAAGTATTCATTTGAAGTTTTGAATTTTTTAGAAACTATTTCTTAGTGTGCATTTACTTCTTAAAATTAACCATCATGTCAAATACGAAGCTTCTTGTTTAACAGTCTACCATCTCGCTAGTGGTACTGTCACCATTATTTTGCCAACATTAATTTTGAAATTGGTTTGTTATTTCCTAATATTCCACAGAAACGTAATTTAGAAAGCTTTTAAAGGCCTTTTTTAGAGCGTTTGTTGTTCCTGTGAACCTCAGGTGGTAGAGTCACCGGCATGAAATACAGACTGTGTAGGATCAGAGACTGTTACCATTGATTCGCAACTATTACTTTTATAATCGGTTTATTATCTCCTGAGATTGTATAGAAATCGTATTTTAGGACTTTCTTAGAATGCTTTTCGTTCCTTCCATTCTTTTCACCCCTTTTAAATTTCGAATTTACTTTAGGCTGTTCTTAGAGGGCATTTGTATTTTATAAGTAACTACCATGCCATATTTAATGTATCTAGTCTCTTTAGTATCACAGAAATCGCGATTTAGAATGTTTTTTGCTCCTGCAACCCTCTGGCGGTAGTGGCACCAACATAAAACATAGCTTATGTTTCAGCAGGTTCTATCACCACCAGTTTACAAACATTATTTTTTAAGTCGGTTTGGTATTTGATAAGACTGTATAAAAATCGTAATTTAGAATGTTTTTAGAACGCTTTTTGTTCACTTCATCCTTTTAAATTTGGAATTTTCTTTCGACGGTTCTTAGAGAGCATTTGCATCTTTTAAGTAATTACCATACAAAATTTCAAAATGTTACTCTCCTCAGTGGTACAAAAAAGGCAAATTAAAACACGTTTTGCTCTTACAACCCCCAGATGGAAGTGACAACAACATAAAATGTAGCCTATGTTGACGCAGGGATTGTCACAATCAATTTGCAACCATTACTACTAAAATCGGTTTGATATTCCCAACAGTGTGTAGAAATCATAATTTAAAACGCTTTTCGCGAATTTTCACCCCTTTTAAATCTCGAATTTCTTCGAAACTGTTTTTGGAGAGAATTTACAACTTATAAGGAATTAACATGCCAAATTTCAAGTTGCTAACCCCTGTAGTATCACAAAAATCACAACTTAAAACATTTTTTGCTCCTGCAACACACAGGAGGTAGCAACATCGATATGAAATGAGCCTACGTTGGAGCAAGGGCTGTCACCATTAATTTCCAACCATTACTTTTGAAATTGGTTTGGTAGTGTATGTGATTGCGTAGAAATCGCAATTTAGAACGCTTTTGGAACGCTTTCCGCCGATTTTGGGCCCTTTTAAATTAAAAAATTTCAGGATATGTTCTTAGAGATGATTTATATCTTATAAGTAACTAATTTCAAGTTGCTAGACCCTGCAGTATCACAAAAATCTCAATTTAAAACTTTTTTGCTGCTGCAACCTTCAGGTGTTAGTGACACTGGCATAAAATCTAGCAGCCTATGTTAGAGTAGAGGCTTTCAGAATTGATTTCCAACAGTTACATTTGAAATCACTTTGAAATTTCTTGAGATAGTTCACAAATCGGCATTTAGAATGTTTTTAGAACGCTTTTCGTGCATTTTCATCCCTTTAAATTTCAAATTGTTAAAGAAATGTTCTTAGAGCTCCTTTACATCTAATAAATATATGCCATGCCACATTTCATGAATCTAGACCCTTCAATAACACAAAAATCGTATTTTTAGATCGATTTTTGCCCCTGCAGACCCTTTGGGGTAGTGGAAACCGACAAAAAATATAGCCTTTCTTGGGGCAAGGGCTGTCACCATCATTTTTTACACCATTTAGTTTAAAATCTGTTCGGTGCTTCCTGAGATTGCATAGAAATCGTAATTTATAACGTTTCTAAGAACGCTTTTCGCGCATTTTCACCCCTTTTAAATTTCGATTTTTTGGGGAAATTTTCTTAGAGATCATTTATATCCTATGAGTAATTACCATTCCAAAATTCAATATTCTAGGCCCTTCTGTAACACAAAAAGTAAAATTTAGAATGTTTTTTGCTCCCACAACACCCAGGTGGTAGTGACACAAACATAAAATAGGACCTATGTTCGGGCAAAGCCTCTCACCATCAATTTACAACCATTACTTTTTAAATCGATTTGATACTTCCTAAAATTGCGTATAAATCGCCATTTAGAGTGCTTGTCGCGCATTATCACCCCTTCTAAACTTTGAATTTTTTAAGAAATGTTCTGAGAGATCATTTATATATAATAATAAACTACCATGTCAAATTTCATGTTTCAAGGCCCTTCAGTAACACAAAAATCGCATTTTTAGAACGTTTTTGCTCCTGAAACCCCTTTGGGGTAGTAGCACCGACATAAAATGGGCCAATCTTAGAGCAATGGCTGTCACCATCATTTTGAAACCATTTTTCTTTATTGGTTTAGTATTTACTGAGATTGAGTAGAAATCCCCATTTAGAAAGTTTTTAGAACACATTTTGCGCATATTCACCACATTTAAATTTCAAATTTTTAAGAAATGTTCTTAGAGATCTTTTATATCTTGTAAGTAACTACTATTCCAAATTTCATATTTCTAGCACATAAGATATAGCCTATGTTGGAACAGGGACTAACATCATCATTTTGATACCATTAGTTTTGAAATTGGTTCGATATTTTCAGAAGTTTGATTGATTTGATTTGAAATCCACCGTAGTGGAGATTGCTTTGAGGCCTATAGCAACAATGGCGGTCGCCTCGAATGACCCTTATTTGTACACAGAAATTGTAACACAAACCAGACATAACAATTTTATTTCCCTACATTGCATATATATATTACTTTTGAAAACACAATAGCAATTACATCCATGTCTTACCGAGGGACTCGAACCCGGGACCTTAGCGTGACAGCAGCCTCCGCTTACTGACCACGCCACCAGATGACATTCCAGATGTTAATTCCTACAAAGAAACAACCAAAATTTACCTATTTATAATATTAGTATACATAACTATTATGTTACAAATAAGGGTGAATGTTTATCTCAAAAAGTAATGCATGTTTTATAGGATTTTATAGGCATTCATAGTCATTACTAATCATTTCATAGTCATTACTAAATTAAACTTTCCATATGACATGAGAGGCGCACAACTATAGTAAACCAAGTCCATTTTGAAAAAAAAATGAGATAGGCCATTTCGAAGCTGCAAAAAATCTGTTTTTTCCACTCCCACAGTAAACCAAGTCTGTTTTCACACACATTTTCATGTATAGTATGTCATCTGTTTACAGACTTGGTTTACTGTGGGAGAGGATAAAACAGATTTTATGCATCTTCTAAATGGACTATCTCACTTTTTTTCAAAATGGACTTGGTCTATTATGTTTGTGAACCCCTCATATATAAAGGTAATACTGGGTGATACACTTTCACTGTGTAATAAAATGACATACGGCCCACTGTAATCAAGCTTCTTTTGTATGTTGCAACAATGATTTTTTTCATGTTTAAAACATGTTTCCGCTATAGAGAGGCTCTATTTTAATAGTGTTTAACGTATTTTTATGACCCGATGTAGAAGCCGCTATCCTACTTATTTGAACCCTATCCCGCTTTTTGTGGCAATGCATTTGACAACACTAAGTAGTACTCGTTAAACGATACCTTTATCTTTATCATTATACTTATCGTTTACCTTATATCTTTATCATTAATTTCAAAAAGAAAATGATGGAAAAAACGAAATTGATTCTCTTTAACAAGACATACAACTTTAGCAAAGAAGCATTAAAAAAAATCAACTGCATTTTCTTTTTAAATACACAACTCTTTCCTTTGATGTCTGTTACTACAGTCGCCAGCAAAATGAGTTGAACACCGGTACCACCTCAGAAATTTTCAATATGCTGTTTTCAAAAGAATTTAATCTAATATCAGATGCAATATATTATTAAGATATACGTTCAAAGGTAACGATTGCAGGAACTCCATTTTTGAACTCTAAATATGCTTTGTAATTACTTTAAGCTCATTTACTTATCTTTAAATGTAAATGAGTATTCTTACTTATCAGTAAGAATATACTTAAAAGTAAATGAGTATGCATGTCTTAGAAATGGTTCTGGTTATGGTATTACGGTTTTAGCATATTGCATATCGTTCATAATCAAATCATACTGAAAATGATCAAGTAAATGATTTGGTTCTTAACACCCCTAATTTTGTCTGAAAAATAGAAAAATAGCGCAATGACATTGTATCGCTTGAACCCTTTCCGGCGCAGAATAATTCTGTTCGTAAAATAATGAAATGACTGACTGACACCAGAATTAACAAATGAACTTCCTACAAATTTAATACTTGTTTTTCTTTTAAATCTTTTATTGCGAAAGCAAAACTTTATTAAAATATTCTTTGTGCCATTTGTAATTTTCGAATTAAGTTTTCGTGTTCCCGCAGTGGCACCAGTGTTGCCAGCGGGCTACTTTTTTAAAATTCAGATTTCTTGATTGGCACCGCTTTTTTGAAATGTTAAAATGCTCTTTGTTTTCACCTTAATTTATATGTCATTAAATAAGGCGCATTTTACCATTTCAAAAAAAGTGGTGGCCAATCAAGAAATCCGAATTAAAAAATGTAGCCCATCTGGCAACATTGCACTGCGTCAGAAAGTGTTAAGTAATGTAAAAGGGCGAACCAAGTAAAGATCATTATTCTGATAAAAAATGTCAAATTCACAATATTGAAAGTGCATTTGACGAAACCGACTAGCTTAGAGGGCAAAGCCTGCTAGTTTCATATAAAAAGTGTTTTTTGGTGCTGTTAGTGGGCAACCTAAAAATAATAAGATTTAATTTAAGAATTTCTATTCTTGTGAATGTAACGATTTAAAACACCGATTCCCAATTTTTTTCCCGCAGTCTGATTCGCTGTAACAGTTATATTTCGCGGTCAGCTAAAATATTTTACTCTTCCCAAACAGCTATAATATCTAAAAGTAGGATAAATATAGTCGTAAATTTTAATAAAAGAAAAGGAGCATATAAAATGTCCAAGTAATTTATTAGATTTTTCTAAAACATATATATAAACACTAACACATTTAATACAGTTATAGATGCTATTTGTTAGGTAGTACAGATATTTGTTATTATTGAATATTTTTAGCGACTTTCATTTCTTTGTACGCATAATCCTAAACACTTTATGTAATAATTTTAAATCCAATATTAGTATTCACCTTTTGGAGATATTAAAATATCCAATTACTAACTTAACATTTTACTGAAAATCAAAATTACTACATGATAAAATAACTCAATTATTCGATCAATTTAATTTATCAGTTTGATCGATTTATTTCATCATCTCCTAGTAGTAAATGCCTGCAGTAATATGAAGAAATCAACAACGTCAAACACCGTTAAATCTTCTCCTCATATTTTCCATACAAATACTTATTCTTTTAGAATACATCATGTTACAAACATAATTTTTAAAGGCGTACTATAAATTATATTCATTTATTATAAACTCACACCATAAAATTATAGCAATTAAAGATATTGCTAAAAGGTAAAACAATTTTTAGCCTTAAAATTAAAAATGCATAATAAAATTCATCAGAATCGTTAGCTGCTCTTGCAACCGATTGTACATAATGGAAGTAATGAAATAACTGGCAATAAATACTAAACAATGATTTCTATAGCCAAGCGCTGAAAATTTTCGGTTCAAGTTAGGGTTGCCAGGTGTTCCGCAAAAATCAGGGCTTCAAATGCTCTGGACACCACTAATTTCTTACAGTTTATTTTGCCTTCTTCAATCGCAGGTAATCTAGCCAATAAGATAAGGTGAAGAAAATTACTTTAGCACTTTCATCGCGAGGGACGAGATAACGTGTCTTCCAGGAATATTAGCTATCAATCATGGAAAATCAATTCGCACCGGAAAATTCTGTCATTTAATTATTAGACATTGATCCCGATATCTAATGTCTAATAATTACCAGGCAGAATTTTCCGGTACGAATTGATTTTCCCAAACGGACACGACATTTTATTATTTTTTCATGTTTGTAAGGACAAACAATTTATTAGAGTGAGAAATGATATTGATTATTATTTTTCAAAGTAAAATAAACAAGTTTTAAATGAATTTGTGTTTTGTTTCAGTTTTAGCGCTGCGCAAAGGATTTGGGCTCTTAGCGCAAAGGGTGGGACAAAGGCGCGCCATTGCCACGATGAAAGTGTTAAGGTACTCGTGTCCTGAGCTTTTGGAACCCCGATTCACGCGGTACACCTGGTAACACTACTTCCGATAATGATATGCATGCAGTATTTTTTTTTATAGCAATACATTGAGCATGTTTCAAGTCACTCTTGACCGATTCTAGAGTTTGTCTCCCTTTTGGATCACTTTCAAGCTTGGAGGGGGGTGATTTTTCTGGGGTGAAGTTTTAGTGAGAAAATGTTTTGGAAATATCAAATTTCTGGGCGAAAACTTGGAAAATTATGCTTATTTTACGTTTTCAGGTTCAAACTTATTCCTAATGATCTGTCAACACTGGGACCGTATTCGTCGATTCGGAAATAGAAATATATCACTTATCAATCACTTCTCTCGTCCTCGTAGTTTACTGTTCTTATATATAATTTACCTCATTCTTATATTTATCTTATGGTAATTCGTGTTATTTTCTTTAAGAAAGTAATCGATCAAAATAAAAATGGCCAGTTAGCAAGCTCATTAATTTTTCTTTCTTTTTTCATTTTGTATATATGAAATTACAAATAAGTTGTCGGCGGGCCACGTATTTGATAACTGGTCTACACAGTAGACCGTCTTAAACGAATCTCAAATATCAGTTTGTTTTATAGTAGTCTTCTCTCTTCTTTTCTTTATGAAGTCATTTCGTACGGTGTGGCTTTTCATATTTCCCGCATCGTTAAACGAACTGCTGCGCCACAGAAAACTTAATAAATGTATTAAAAAGATCAGCTGCTTCATTAACTGATGCTGTTTAATTTGTCCGCATCATCTCCATCAGAGACAAAGTCTTTGCGCGCTGTTGGATTGATAACACTCTGAATGATGTCCTCAATTGTTAAAATTTCCTTTGTCGGCTCATCGACACTTTTATTTCTTCTCGATTCAGTTATGACATGGTGGCAACAAACTCTAGAGGCAAAATACCTAAAACATCATCTAGTTCATCGTCAAATGTGTCGCTTTCAGTAGCTTAAACATTTTCGTCCATTACTTCAGGCCAAAGTTTACGCCATGATTTTTTCAAAGTTTCCTGTTTATCCCAATCCAAGCAAGAGCAGCCTTTAACACTAGGTAGGCCGGAAATTTTACCTGAGTTATATAAAAATATCTCACACCTGAATATTTATATAAAACTGTTTAAATTATTTATTTAACAGATATTTATAGTTTGCGGCTTTGAACTTTAGTGTATAATAAATTTTCTGGTTTGAAATGAAATGCATTAATATGTAGGTGTTAAAATAACCTCCTCATGTCCCTTCTACTTTTATCAGAAAACTTTCGTATTGCCAGTAAATTCTGTACAAAGTAGTGTCTGAAGTTCTAGACATCCTTTGATCCATCAGTTGAAGCAAGAATGTGACATTGAGAGGAAGATATGCTACTGAAATATTACCACACACTAATTCTTTTTTATCTCGATGAGCTTTACAATTGCCTAAAAACCAAATAACCTTACTGTCTTCAGGCAATTTAAATTTTTTCCAACCGTGACAAAATCTTTGAAGAACCAGCTTTTAAACAGCTCTTGATTTATCCATGCATTTGATTGTGGTACATAAATCACAGGCAAGCTGTTCACGCTTTTTTAAGGTCCTAGAATTCTTTGACTTTCCTATCACAAAATGTTTTATTTTTAGATCACCGGATGAATTGGAACACATCAGTACTATTAAATGATCTTTATTTTTCTTAAAATCTTTTGCACTGAGCTCATGCCCGCAAACAAAGGTAGAATTTGGTTGACAACACCATAAAAGGCCGGTCTCATCTGAATTATAGATTTTAAAAGATGTCAGTTCATTTTAATACGCAGTAGACTTGAATATAACTTTGAACTTTTCACCATTTACAACATCGGCAGATTTTTGCTCGCCAGAATTTTCTAATTTTATGATACCACGACGAGTGTTAAAGCTTTAGAAAATTTACAATCGGCATCGATGTTCAAATTTCGTTGATACTGTTAATCTGTTTCAAAAACCATAGGGCCAGTTAAGGATTTACCCTCTGTTCTTATTGCTGATCAAATCTAGTTAATATACGTTGGATTTTTTTTAAGTTTGCCTTTCACTGAGAGTTTTCAGTTTCCGATTCGTTCAATAACGATTTAAACTAGTTTTTGATTTTTTTTATGTTGTAAATTGTAGACGACGTATGTCAAAGTCTTTCATAATGATGTGCCTACTTACGCCATTTTCAAGCTTTTCCACGATTTCCAAGCCAAACTGAGAGTCAGATGTTTCTTTTGAAGACATGATATTAACTTTATGACACATCTCTCTTGCCAGTCACAATAAAATCAATCAATAGCTCTACAAAACACTAGAACACAATACGTTAATTCGACATTCATTCAAATGACTATCAGTCTGACCGCCACTGAACAGTGAAACGTTAAACGTAGACGTAGAAGAAGAGCGAATGGCAGAAACTAAACGTGAAATGTAAGCAAAGACATGGTGGCGGCGGATATTTAACAAATGGTACCCTTACACCATACTTACCAACATTCAACTAAACTTCCATAAAATGTGAGTTACGTTGACAGAGGTTATACGCGTTCCTAACCAGAAAATTTATTCAATGTATCATTATATATTTAAAATCATGTTTCTCTATAAAATCTATTTGAATTATTTTTTTTAGTAAATTTCTGGTTCGAAGCGTGTTTAACCTAGGTCAATTTAACTCACATTTCACGGAAGTTTAAGGGAAAGTTGGCAAGTATGACTTACACGCATGCAGGTACACTAAGTCGAACACGACGACTATCACTTGCGACTTCAGATATTTTGCAATCGAAATAAAATTTTACGTAGTCCGGAAATTCGTCCAAATTATTTTGTTTATCTTTCGCAAAAATAAAACAAACATTTGATTCTAATGGTCTACATTCATCAACTATTATTTGATGGCTCATATTAATTTGACGCGTATTCCTTTCTGACATGAATAAAAGCATTTAATTCTGATGACAAAATTTTATTTTTCATTTCAACGGTTTGATTTCGCAAACTATGCGCAGAAATGTCCACCCCTCCCCTCGTCGTCGGGGTGACTGAGCTAATTATAGATTTGTGATTTTCAGTCGACTGTAATGGGTTGTTAAGTAATTCCTCATTCTGAACTTCCATCAGATAATTTTAAACATCACGAGTGATTGAACAAAGAATACTACTTTTTCTGAAAGTCGTGCGGGTTATCCAGTATGCTGCACTTAGAATGCCGGATTAGAGGATGTTTACGGTATTGAAAATAAATAATTTTATATAATTTATAAATATAAATATGGCTTACTAATATATAAAAATTTAAATAAAAAAAAACATTTTTTCGTTTTTTAATAGTTTAATATAAATAAAATTATGTTATACTTTGAGAAAACAAGCTTTAAAATTCTGACATTTTTTTTACTACATGAAATGCATTCTTGACATTAGGCGTTTTTTCAAAATAAACATTGAATGCCTATAAAAGAGTGTTTAAAAAAAAAAAAAAAAAAAAAAAAAAAAACATTTTTACTTTTATGTAATTTTTAAAAATGACGTATAATAGTTGCTACTTTTTCAATTATTATGATAATAATAATAACTAATAAGAATATTTTTCCTAAAAGCTAATTCTGCGTCCGTGAACAATTAACCCTCCGTCTACCAGACGGGTCCATTGGACCCGACAGGTACATACAAAATATTCATTCAAACCAGAAATTTCTTTAAAATAAACTAAGTATATAAACCAGACAAAAATAAGGTAAATAAATAAGTTAAACAGTTTTAAATAAAAATTCTGGTGTAGAACGTTTTATTAAAACTTGAATAAAATTCCCGGTAGATCTAGGGTTAAGAACTTTTATTTATCTGAGCAGAAACGAGACCATTAAAATAAATAGTCTCGGGAATGGGAAAAATTTATGAGGGTTGTTTTATGAATTCCAATTCTTTAAGAGCGTAGTTCATTTGCTTGATGAGGACTTTTAAGTAAAGGCTTATTAGATTATTTAGAAAAGACTATTTTTCAAGCTTTTATCGTTTCTTTGTTACTTTCCTTTAACTGCAGAAGTGGTATTTGAATGATTTTTGCAAAAGTTTACTTCCAGTACAATAGATTTATTAACGTCTTTATATAAATCTTCTTTAACACTAGAACGGCGGGAAATTTTGCTCAAGTTTTAGAAAAATATTTCACATCAGAATTTTTATTTAGAACTATTTAACTTATTTAATTAAGTTATTTTTGTGCAGTATATATCAATCTTATATTGTAAAAATAATTCTGGTTCGAATCGAAATGTTTTCATTCGGCAAGGGTCAAAATGACCCCTCGCCGCCGTTCTAGTGTTAATTATCAGGGATTAAAATAAAGAAGCATATTTGTTGTCGTTTGTCTGGAGACTTTACTAGAATGTGTCACACACCATAAATTTTTTCAGACTAAAATTAATTTCATACCGTTTTTTAAATTGTTTGATTCCCCAAAATATATTAAGGGAATTTTTCAAGTTCAATTACTTCCCTTTGTTCACACACGTTACTTCATTTTAAATAGGTATCTGGAAAGTGGTAGAAGTAGTAGTGCTTCGGATAAAACATATGCAGAGGAAAATTACTGGATGTTTAAGTTTTCGGGATATTTAACTATAATGTATATTGGGATACTGTATGATAGTGAGCTGTTACATGCTTCATTGCTTTTACACATAATTTCTATGGATTCTCTGATAATGGATGCATAGTAATTAAGGGTTAGCTATAAAATTTTTGCTTGATCAAAATTTATTATAATATTCTGATTAAAATTTAACCTTTTCAGGGGTACCGTTTGCCGTTTGCAAACGCTTAATTTTAATTCCCAAAATGCCAAATTGCACCAGTAATTTTTTAGTACAATTTCGATCTCATAATATATGTGAAGAAGAGCTTTCGATTGTTTTCAAATAAATTTGTTTTTAAATTCTTGTGTAAATTTATTATTTGAAAAATTTTGAAGCATAAATGCCTTGCCCGTGAAAGGGTTTAGAATGAAAGAGCTGTGGATAGGCGAGAAAACTGAATATCTGCTATATGCTCTTTATTCTTTCCTTGTGATAATAATAGATTTTGACAATGTTTCTTACAATCAGTAGCAGCAAAAAGAACGCTATTTTGAAAAATGATTCTTTAAGCCTAAGAAAATATGTTGGTTTTTAGGTTTCTTAAATATAAAAAACACGCTTTTCGAAATCGTGATTATTTTCGAAGAAGTTATTCATATTTTTCCTGAATAGCTATACTTTCCTCGATTAATGTACACTGGACTTTTCTTTACAGTGTATTGTGTGCGTTATACACCGTAATATACAGTAATAAATCCTTTAAAGGAACTTTATACCATAAGAATGACTCCAACAAAAAATATCATTTATACATTGAGATTTAATTTCATCCTTGTTTGTCTTTTACGTAAGAATTTCTAAGAATAGAATAAAATAAAAAAAGTACAAAAATAGAATCAAAATGAGTTTATGTAGGAATGACATTTGAAAGAAGAATTAGGTCCTTAATGTTTAGTTCTTAATCGTATTTATTTTCTCTTCACGTATGTATCGCTTCCGTGAAGCTTCGTGCAGTTAAACAAAAGTGCACATGTTAACTTAAAAACTTAACTGATTTTAAGCACACACAATTTGATTTAAAATGAACGACAAAAATAATTTATTTTATTAAAGTTTGTGAGTTAAAAATCGACAACAAAACTTCATCTTTAAATGTAAAAATCAGTTTCGTTAATTAACAGTTCCACAACGTAAAAATAAATGCAGTACTTTTCTTTCCAATCTTTCTATCTTAAGAACTATTTTCGTTGCTATAGAAACATTCTTAGATCCGAATCGTTTTAAAGATATCTTTCCATACGCTCTCCGGAAATTTGTCATTTTCACTCTTCATCTAATATCAAGGAAAAGAAATTAGCAATACGTTTTCGATTTGTAGTGATAGGCAGTTGATAAAATGTTTATTTGGATGGATAAATAAATCAGGAAAGGAACGAATGATCCAAAAATTGATAAAGCTAATTGATGAAATGAAATCACCAGAAGAATGCTGTGAAAAAGGCACAATAAATCAATTTGTTGGTAACTATTGTTTTTAAAATATGATTTATTTTCAAACTGTTACTATTTATTTAATTATATGTGCATGCATGTACAAAGCAATATTTTTATCGTAAACGTATGCTTATTTTATTAAAGAAATTAGTAATAGGAAAATAATGAATTATCCAAAAATTGATATAGAAGTCTCGTTTCAATTTCATAAAATAAAATCCCGAAGAAATGCTGTGAAATAGTCATCATGTCGAAGTTACTGTTACCTAACTATAAATTTAAGAATATAATATATAGTTTACATATATATATATATATATATATATATTCCGAACTGCTAATAATAATGCTATTGTACTTATATATACTGTGCACAAAGCAATATTTTTATCGTAAAAGTATGCTTATTTTATTAAATAAATTAGTATTAGGTCTTCGATTTGCAGTGATACACAGCCGATAAATATGTTATTGGAAAAAATAAATCAGTAAGGGAATAAATTATCCAAAAATCGATACTAGTTGTAAATTCATGAAACAAAACCTCTCAAGAAATGTGCGTAAAAGTCATCTTATAAGAAATTGATGGTAACTATAAATTTAAGACTACGATAAAAAACATAATTTTGTTTCAAACTGCTAATATTTATGCAATTATACGTGCATATATATTCCGTAATTTCCGACGTATAATCTGCAGACCAAACAATTCTGTTTGGATCCAGAATTTTTTTCAGTAATTCAATACAAATATTTACCGCGATCTGAAAAGTTGCACTTTATTTTTAAAAATTTCTGGGTCGAAATATGATTGTTTGATCGGCGGATTATACGCAGGAAATTATGGTATATATGCAGGGTGCATAGGAAAGTCCCTTTAATCTGAAAGTATTTGCGAACGGAGAGAGGCTACAGCTATGCAAGTGATGTTACGGTATAGTAAAGCGACTACGCCCGATTTAATGTAAACGACAGCAGCGCCCCTAGTAGCGAAATTTGGAAGACAGCCATTGCAAATCGAAAACGAAAAGAGATAGAGAAAAATTTCCAGTTAGAAAGTTTTAGAGCATCAATTAATTTGTACAAAACGACATTTGGTTCACACGGATAGAAAGTTTTAGAGCATCAATTAATTTGTACAAAACGGCATTTGGTTCACACGGATAAGATAAATCGTCGCCTGTATAACCAAAAATGTCCGAAATCGACGAGCGACGATTCTACTATGCATATTCACATTTCGGAAATGTAGCAGTGCGCAATTCCAGATTGTGACGTTGTACTGTACCGTAATGTCTGTAAAGATTTAATTTCCAATGCATTTTAAATTTTAGTTTAACCCATTCAGAGGCAAAAGAATTCTGTTCGTAAAATGATGAAACAATTGACTTACACCAGAATATTCAAAAGAATTTCTTACAAAATAAAAACACGCTAATTTGACTTTCATTGCAAAAGCAAAATTTTATTAAAATATTCTTGGTGCCATTTGTTAGTTGTGGAATTAAAATTAGTTGGCTAGACCGTCTAGCTACCGCCCTTGAAAGGGTTAAATCTATGTCGTCGTATTGAAGAGGCTTGCAATAGACGTTCCATGCTGAGAAATCTGCATGCAGAATTACTCTCACGAATATAAACGTGTATCGTCAGCAATGTTGAACTTTTCGAACATACTGAATATTAAATTTTTTATCACTGTGAAACAATTTGTCTTTTTTGTGTGATTTTATCAAAATGTATTGAGGAAAGTACGTATTTATGCAATAAATTGTGCGTATTTCTTCATACTTTTGGATATTGCACCCAAACGTTTACACAAAATGGACTGCATCGATTTCGGGCATTTTTGGGTATACAGGCGAAGATTTTTCTTATCCATGTAAACCAAGTGTCGTTTCGTACTACTTAATTGATGCTCTAAAACTTTCTAATTGGAAATTTTGCTCTATCTCTTTTCGTTTTCGATTTGCAATGGCTATCTTCCAAAATTAGCCACCAGGGGGCGCTGCTGTAGTTTCCATTAAATCGGGCGTAGTCGCTTTACTATAACTTTACCTCACTTGCATAGCTGTAGCTCTCTCCGTTCGCAAGTATTTTCTGGTTAAGGGGACTTTCCTATGCACCCTGTATATATACAGAGCTTTACATATATCTTAAATGTTTTCTTATTTCGTTTAGAAATTAGTGATAGGTTTTCGATTTACAATGATACACACTCGCTAAATCTGTAATTTTAAAAAATAAAACAGGAAAAACATAAATGAAAAAATCATCTTATAAGACATTGTTGTAAATATAAATTTAAGATTATGACAAATAACCTAATTTTGTTTCAAACTGCTTATATTTATGCACTTTTGCGTATATATATATATATATATATATATATATATATATATGTACTAGCAAACCCCGCTGCTTTGCTGGCGTAATAGTTGAAACATGCCAATTGATATTTGCATCAATATTTTTTATTAGAACACTTTTTGAAATAATTCAAAAAATACAAATTAAGCCACAGTTTGACTAAACTTCATTATAAAAGTGTAATAGACAAAAATGAGATTTTAATTAATAAGGAGAACTAAAACTAATTCCAAATAAATGATAATTTAGAAAGTATTTTGAGACTTTTATGCTCATTTCATACGCTCATTTCAGTATTCATTTGAAGTTTTGAATTTTTTAGAAACCATCTTAACATATACACATCTTAAAATTAACCATCATGTCAAATTCCAAGCTTCTTGTCTAACAGTCTGCCACCTCTCTGGTGTTAGTGGCGCCAACATAGAATGCCGAAACAGAGTTAAAATAGAATATCTCGAAAAATGTTGAACCAGAGACTGTCACCATTAATTTGCCAACATTAACCTTGAAATCGGTTGGTATTTCCTAATATTCTATAGAAAACAGAATTTAGATGTTTTTAAAGGCTTTCTTGTTGTTCCTGCCAACCAGGTGGTAGTCACACCGGCATACAATATAGCCCGTATAGGATCAGGGACTATCATTCTTGATTCGCAACCAATAACTTTTGTAATCGGTTTACTATGTCCTGAGGTTCCATAGAAATCGTAATTTTGGACTCTTTTAGAATGCTTTTCGCTCCTTCCCTTCGCTTCACCCTTTTTTAATTTTGAATTTGTTTTCGACTGTCCTTAGAGGACATTTATATTTTATAAGTAACTACTAGAACATTTATATTTTATAAGTAACTGCTAGTATATTTAGAGTTTCAAGCCTCTTCAGTACCGCAGAAATCGCAATTTAGAAAGGTTTTTGCTACCCTCTCGGGGGTTGTGGCAACGACTTAAAATATAGCTTATGTTTGAGCAGGTTTTATCACCATTAACTTGCCACCATTATGTTTGAAATCGGTTTCGTATTTCACACGATTGCATAAAAATTGTAACTTAGAATGCTTATAGAACGCTTTTCGCTCACTTCATCCTCTTAAATTTGGAATTTTTTTTCGACAATTCTTAGAAAACATTTGCATCTTTGAAGTAATTACCATTCCAAATTTAAAATGTTAGACCCCCCTCAATAACACAAAAATCGCAATTTAGAACATTTTTTGCTCCTGTAACCCCCAGGCGGTAGTGACAACAACGTAAAATATAGGCTATGTTGGAGCGAGGACTTTCACCATCAATTTGAAAGTATTACTTCTGAAATCGGTTTATATTTATTGGGATTGCGTAGAAATCGCTATTTAGAATATTTTTAAAACGCTTTTCGTTCATTTTTACACCTTTTAAATTTCAAATTTTTAAGGAACACTTCTCAGAGAGTATTTACATCTCATAAGTAATTATCATGACAAATTTCAAGTTGCTAGCTCATTCAGTATCACAAAAATCACAATTTAGAACGTTTTTTTTTAAATGCAACCGCAAGGTGGTAGCGACGCTGACATGAAATAGATCCTATATTGGAGCAAGGGCTGTCATCATCCATTTCCAACCGTTACTTTGAAATAGGTTGGGTACTTTACGAGATTGCGTAGGAAACTCAATTTAGAACGTTCTTTAGAACGTTTTTTGTCCATTTTCACCCCTTTTAAATTTTGAATTATTTAGGAAATGTTCTTAGAGATAATTTATATCTTATAAGTAACTACCATGCCTAGTTTCAAGTTTCTAGCCCCTGCAGTATTACAAAAAACGCAATTTAGATCGTTTTTTGCTCCTTCAACCACTTTGGGGTAGTGGCACCGACATGAAATACAGCCTATGTTGGATCGGGGGCTGTCACCATCGTTTTCATACCTTTAATTTTTAAATCGGTTCGGTACTTCCTGAGATTGTGTAGAAATCTCAATTTAGAAAGTTTTTTAGAACGCTTTTCGCTCATTTTCACCCATTTTAAATTCCGATTTTTTAGGAAATGTCCTTAGAGATCATTTATATCTTATAAATAACTGCCCTGCCCAATTTCAGGATTCTAGGCCCTTCAGTAACACAAAAATTGCAATTTAGAACGTTTTTTGCTTCTGCAACCCCTAGGTGGTAGTGACACTGACATGAAAAAGAGCCTATGTTGGAGCAAGGGCTGTCATCATCAATTTCCAACCATTACTTTTGAAATAGGTTGGGTAATTTCTGAGATTGCGTAGAAATTGGCCATTTAGAACGTGTTTTAGAACGCTTTTCGCGCATTTTCACCCCTTTTATATTTCGAATTTTTTAAGAAATGTTCTTAGAGATCGTTTATATGTTATAAATAACTACCATTCCAAATTTCATATTAATAGGCCCTTCAGTAACACGAAAATCGCATTTTCGAACATTTTTTGCTCCTGCACTCCCTTTGGTGGTTATGGCACCCACATAAAATGTAGCCAATATTGGCGCAAGGGTTTTCACCATCATTTTGAAACCATTATTTTTAAAATCGGTTTGACACTTCTTGAGATTGCGTAAAAATCGCCATTTAGAACGTTTTTAGAACGTTTTTTGCGCATTTTCCCCGCTTTTAAATTTCGAATTTTTTTAGAAAAGTTCTTAGATATCCTTTATTTCTAATAAGTAATTACCATGCCAAATTCCATGTATCGGGGCCATTCAGTAACACAAAAATCGAAATTTCGAACGTTTTTTTGCTCCTGCACCCCCTTTAGGGGTTGTGGCACCGACATAAAATGTAGCCTATGTTGGAGCAAGGATTGTCGCCATCATTTTGAGACCATTATTTTTGAAATCGGTTTGGTACTTCCTGAAATTACGTAAATATCGCCATTTAGAACGTTTTTTAGAACGATTTTTGCACATTTTCACCCCTTTTAAATTTCGAGTTTTTTAAGAAATGTACTTAGAGATCATTAGTATCTTATAAGTAACTACCATTCAAAATTTGATGTTTCTAAGCCCTTCAGTAACACAAAAATCGCATTTTTAGAACGTTTTTTGCTCCTGCACCCCCTTTTGGCTAGTGGCACGGACATAAGATATAGTCTATGTTCTAAGTTGGACTGACACCATCATTTTGATACCATTACTTTTAGAATCGGTTCGGTAGTTTCAGAGCTTACCTCCTACAAATAAACAATTTTTACCTCTTTATAATATTAGTATAGATATAGATAAAGAGCATTACATTTATCGTAATAGTTTGCTTGTTTTATTTAGAAATTATTGATTGATTTTCCATTTGCAATGATATACAGTCGATAAATCTGTTATTGGAAAAAAGAAATCGGGAAAGGAATAAAAGATCCAAAAATTGACAGAGTTGTCTAGTTGTAAGTTCATTAAGGAACCCACCCACAAGCAATACTGTGTAAAAGTCATCTTATAAGAAGGTGATAGTAACTATAAATTTCAGAATATGATAAATAGCATCATTTTGTTTCGAACGGCATTATTTATGCAATTATACGAGTATATATCGTAAGGTATGCTTATTTTATTAAAGAAATTAGTAATAGGTTCTCGATCAGCGGTGAAGCACAGTCGATAAATCTGTTATTTGGAAAAATAAATCAGTTCAGGAATGACTGACTTAAAACTCGATATAGCTACCTCGTTACTAATTCATGAAATATAATTCTTTAAGAAATACCGTAAAATTCATTATATAAAAAGATGGTAATATCTGTTAATTTAGGAATATTATAAATAGTGCAATTCTCTTTCAAACTGCTGTCATTTATATAATTATACAAGGTGTCGCAGAATTATTAGAAACATTACAAAATTACGTAAAACAAAAAATAGATGGTAAAGAAACAAACATCGTTAGTCACTTACAGTAGAAGTGCAAAAGTTAGTACATCTCCTTGTGAAATCTCTTGATTTCGCTTATTATACTCAAGCTATACTCAATTTTATGAGATGTAAATTTGCAACTGAGCGAAAAATGTCCGTACCAGGATTCGAACAAGGGATCTCTTGGCTGAAGACGCCAATGCTCTACCAATAATCCACCAGATTCGTTCGGGATAGCTCAGGTGGTAGAGCATTGGCGGTTTCTACCAAGAGATCCCTGGTTCGAATCCTGGTTCGGACAGTTTTCGCCCAGTTGGAAATGTACATCTCATATGATTTACTTATCAATTAGAATTATTGTGTTAAAATTAATCTAGTATACTTAATTTTATTCTATGTATTTTCATTTATTTCAGGAGTAAAGAATGAATAGTTGCTCTGATACGCTGCTTCATTTACGACAAATTCGTACAGGGCGTTTCATAGGCATATTCCTTCACATAATCCTACATGAAAAAAACAAAGGTGTTAAACCTAGGGATCGAGGAAGCTAAGCAATCGGACCACCGCAAGAAAGCCACCTGGTGTGAAAAAATTCTAGGAATAAGAAATCTGCGGTCAGAAATGTGTTACTATTCCTACCACTATTTCCGATTATTAATTTTCCCTTTAATTAATCTGTTTTTAAAGAAAGTAAATAATATTCGAAAATAGTGTTTTTTCTGAATAAAACTCCCCACTAAATTGGCAATACTCGAGAAAAGAGAAGAAATTCGCACTTTGATAAATGAATTCGCGTATTAAGTGTGATTTCCCCCCTCAAAGTAGCACGGATGTATTGCGTATTAAGCTTTATCGCGTAATAACCGTTCGCATATTAAACGCGGTATTTTAATGTTAGCCTTATCAGCGATGATCAAAGGATTGAAAAAAATCAGCCCATTAAGCGGGATCGCGTAATAACCGGGTTCGACTGTAGACAAAGTATGAATCCCCAGATTGAAAACTACGGTAAAGTCAGTGAGATGGACTATGAAGTCTCAATTTACAGCATTTTCCGTTTTGTCTTCCCAGGGTATTAAGTCTTATATTTTTTTCATCGTTCTTTATGGTTATAATTGTATACATGTATTTTATTGTATGTTATAATTGTACAACAATAAATTTAATGAAGCGCCAAAAAATCTGCAACAACGAAATATTAATACTTTAAAATAGAAAATATAATGGAAAATAAAGAGTACAGTGGGTGATCGGTTGACGAATTGTTTGGTTTGCGAACAGATCGGTTAACGAACACTTTCGCAAGCAATTTTTATGTTCGGATAACGAACGCATGTTCAGTTAATGAACACCTCAGAAAACAAAGCCAAGAAGAAGCAACGCTGTGTTTCAGATTTTTCGTGTTCTATTTAATTGCGTCTATTGTCGACCATTTTAACAGTTGTATGCGTATGGCTACCGGAGTTCGGGCCCTATATTTCATGGCCCCCAAATTAAAATGAACGTATTTGAAAGATTAAATTATATATTTATGTCCCTTTTTAAAGAAATGTTTTTAGTTGCAAATTAATTCTTCTAATTGAAATTTAGTTCACAAATTATTGACAGGCTCTACGCTCAACATGAGCTTTATCGGGCCCTGCAGTAAACACGATCTTTTAGATAATTAAACATTTTATTGTAGGTCAAAGTGACGAAGTGTTATGATTTAATGCCATAGTCAATGAATGCAATCCTAAAAGGTTTTACAAAGGGCGTGTCATTTTTTTGTAAATAGGCCACGACACGGACCAAGCCATCAACGTACGATCTGTCCCTATTAAATAAGGACGGATATTTAACCTATTATGAAGGAAAGATTTATATTACTTTTTATAAGTTATTTAACTTTTAAGGGGGAATTAATTGAGCTTCCATACAAATCAGTACAAAATCTATGATCGGTTAACCAACAATTCGGTTAGCGAACACTGTTTTGGAACTTATTAAGTTCGCTAACCGATCACCCACTGTATACTATATTTTTAAATACGCTTTGATCAACTAATAGTTTCAAATTAATTTTATGAATATGGGGCATTCTCACAATCTTTCTACTTTCGGGGAAAAAAATCTGGTGAAATTAAAATTGCTTAAATAACATTTTAATCTGATAGACGAATGCCTTAATGATTCAAAGTTTTAAAAAAAATGGTCAGCAGCGAAAAATATTTTATTTAACTGAGGTTTAAGTTAAACTTGCGAGTGTAATTTTTCTCACCATTTTACCACTATAACTTTTTATTTTCTTCTAAATTTTTACTTATAATGAATTTGCATAGTACCCACAGAACATTCAAATAAGAAATGATAAAAATGTAGTACTTTTAATACAGAATTTTTGTATAACATTGTCTTAAAGGGGTATTAAAGAAGGGACGGTAAGGTTAAAAAAGGGGATGGTATAGGAAAAAAGGGACGAAATGTGAAAAAAAGGGACGGCAAGGATGGAACGGTAAAGAAAATTACCACCTTTTTTTAGGCAAATCATGTTAAGACTAAGTGATAGCCAGAATGTTCATTGATTTTTAGAAACAGTTGTTAACATTGGATTAAATTATTTTTCTTTTAAATTTACCTCGAAAAGAGCAGGAATAAACCTGGGAACGGTAAGACTACCAATAAAGCCAAAATCTTGAAATTGATATTCAAAATGCTGATTTAAATTCTGCAGTCAATTTCCTGTCAAAGAATTTTAGACATTCTTTCTCTAGCGTACTTCTGCATGAGAAAAAACTTGAAAAAAATTCTGTGGCTGCATCTGAAGTGATTTTCTGTATAAGTTTAGCAAGAAGGGCGGTAAGGATGAAAAACCTAGCGACAGAGTTCAAAAAATAATATCAAACGTAAAAATGTGTGCAAGTTAATTTTTTGCTACATATTTATATAAAACAATTGTCCCAGTTTCGAAAAAAAAATTACATCGAATTACTTTTATTGAAACACTTTTATACAGACAGCTACAAACTTAAAAATCGGCATCAGGGACACGGGACGGTATGGGAGTTTTCTTGGTATTTGGATTCCCAACATCGTCCCCAAACAATCTAATTTTTTAAATAAATTCAATAATTCATACTTTCTACCGACTATAAATAAAGCGGTGAATTTTCCATAATCGAGATCGGTGTCCACGCCAAATAAATGTATTTATTGTAAAGGAATTTCTTCGGAAAAATTCATGAATTGCAGTCATGCGATTAGACGTGATTTTCAAGATAAACATTGAAACATAGAAGGAAAAAGATAAACTTTGAAACATAGATAGGAAAAAGATAAACATAAAAGAATGAAATTTAAACAAAAAATCTATTTTTACTTTTAAATTTATTTTATAAAAGAAATTGGTAACAGATTCTCAATTTGCAGGCACATGCAGCTTATAAATCTGTTATTTGGAAAAAATAAATCAAGAAGAAAATGAATGATCCGAAAATCGACACAGCTGTTTCGTTGCTAATTCATGAAATAAGATCCCTCAAGAAATGTTGCGAAAAAGTTATCTTGAAAGAAGTTACTGGTAACTATGAATTAATATCTACCCTATATATATAAAATCCTAATGAAATGAATTTATGAAACGACTTTATGAAACGATTTTATGAAACGACTGATTAAATGACTGATTTAGTTTTACAGCTATTTTTCCTAAAAAATAGAATGTTTGGCGGTTAAATTAACATCAAAAAGCCGTATTGATCCACAGATATCAAAATTGGTATTAGAATTTTAAAATTTGAATTAGTTTTCGAAATATTAATTTTTTTCTAATTTGAATTAAATTTATCTAATGATGGTAACCAAATCACTCCATTTTTGTGGAAAAGGTGAGAAAAGGGATTATTAGATTTCTTCAATTTCGCCATTTTCAAATTAAATTGAAATTGTCTTGTATTTCAATCGGTAGTGAAGGCAATATTGCGATTAAATTATGTTTTTCAGGAAAACTTGAAGAAATAATTCATTAAATAATAATAATAACTTTAATATTAAATAAATAATAATTTCTTAAATTAAATTTTCATCATTTCAAGAGAATTTTTGTACATTTTAGAAAGGATTTTATTTCAAATTGTTGCCAGTCGTAGAAACAGTGAAAAGAATAATATTTCCTTACGATTAAAAACTCATTTACACGTGACTATATAAAACAGAAAAAAAAATTCAGAATTAAATGATTACATTATAACAGCAAGAAAATGTTGAAAATTACGTCATAAAATTTGCATTTTACTATGACTATTAAAAGAGAAAAAAAAATTAATAAATAAATTCATTAATATGCATTAAAAGCAGTAATTGCGAGAAATAACGTCATATTTTAAATAGCCAAGTAATAATCCTGCCAAAAAGTTTACATTTAAAAATATGTTTACGAGACTTTTATTTCTTATTTCGAGAAGCATTTTATAACGTTTGTCGTCAATTCTAAGGCAGCGCAAATGATAAAACTTCCTTTCTAACAACAAAACAAATTTTCACGTGAATATTAAAAAGAGAAACAAAAACTTTGAAATGATAAATTCATTAATATGCGCCAAAAGCAGAAGTGGGAGGAGTTATTACGTCGTAATCGACAAATGAGTATATTAACAAAGAGTTAAAAATAAAAAATATATCTATGCGAGACTTTATTTCCCAAGAAATTGTGGGGTTTTGTGCGTTCCCATTCAAGAAAAATAATAACGAGTTTGTACAAGTGCATGGAGGCTACACACTTTTAAATTAAATGATGTATGTACCCGTGAATCTTAAAAGAGAAAAAAAACTTAAAAATAAATAAATTATTGCATGAGAAATGCATTTAATAGTGTAAATTACGTCATATTTTAATATGATACATTAGAACGATTTTTATTCTGGAGAATTTTAATGTGACGTCACATTCTATAAAAGTAGTGAGGCTAGCAAATTTATTTGTATATTACATCACTTGATTCAGCATAAATACAGGTAAATGTATGCACAAAATACTTTAAATTAAAATTCGATAAATACATATTTGAAAATTCGGATATTCCTGTTAATTAACATAAACAATATGAAATGTAAATTTAACACAAAAATATGCATGATGGTGTATCAAAATAGAGGAAAAGAATTCATGAATAAGCTATACCTGTTCTTGAAAATATCCAGAACTCGATCAAAACATATAATATAAGCGCAAACATAATTATTTTCAATACCGTACTTCTGAAAACTATTCCCAAGCCAACGTACGATCTGTCCCTATTAAATAAGGACGGATATTTAACCTATTATGAAGGAAAGATTTATATTACTTTTTATAAGTTATTTAACTTTTAAGGGGGAATTAATTGAGCTTCCATACAAATCAGTACAAAATCTATGATCGGTTAACCAACAATTCGGTTAGCGAACACTGTTTTGGAACTTATTAAGTTCGCTAACCGATCACCCACTGTATACTATATTTTTAAATACGCTTTGATCAACTAATAGTTTCAAATTAATTTTATGAATATGGGGCATTCTCACAATCTTTCTACTTTCGGGGAAAAAAATCTGGTGAAATTAAAATTGCTTAAATAACATTTTAATCTGATAGACGAATGCCTTAATGATTCAAAGTTTTAAAAAAAATGGTCAGCAGCGAAAAATATTTTATTTAACTGAGGTTTAAGTTAAACTTGCGAGTGTAATTTTTCTCACCATTTTACCACTATAACTTTTTATTTTCTTCTAAATTTTTACTTATAATGAATTTGCATAGTACCCACAGAACATTCAAATAAGAAATGATAAAAATGTAGTACTTTTAATACAGAATTTTTGTATAACATTGTCTTAAAGGGGTATTAAAGAAGGGACGGTAAGGTTAAAAAAGGGGATGGTATAGGAAAAAAGGGACGAAATGTGAAAAAAAGGGACGGCAAGGATGGAACGGTAAAGAAAATTACCACCTTTTTTTAGGCAAATCATGTTAAGACTAAGTGATAGCCAGAATGTTCATTGATTTTTAGAAACAGTTGTTAACATTGGATTAAATTATTTTTCTTTTAAATTTACCTCGAAAAGAGCAGGAATAAACCTGGGAACGGTAAGACTACCAATAAAGCCAAAATCTTGAAATTGATATTCAAAATGCTGATTTAAATTCTGCAGTCAATTTCCTGTCAAAGAATTTTAGACATTCTTTCTCTAGCGTACTTCTGCATGAGAAAAAACTTGAAAAAAATTCTGTGGCTGCATCTGAAGTGATTTTCTGTATAAGTTTAGCAAGAAGGGCGGTAAGGATGAAAAACCTAGCGACAGAGTTCAAAAAATAATATCAAACGTAAAAATGTGTGCAAGTTAATTTTTTGCTACATATTTATATAAAACAATTGTCCCAGTTTCGAAAAAAAAATTACATCGAATTACTTTTATTGAAACACTTTTATACAGACAGCTACAAACTTAAAAATCGGCATCAGGGACACGGGACGGTATGGGAGTTTTCTTGGTATTTGGATTCCCAACATCGTCCCCAAACAATCTAATTTTTTAAATAAATTCAATAATTCATACTTTCTACCGACTATAAATAAAGCGGTGAATTTTCCATAATCGAGATCGGTGTCCACGCCAAATAAATGTATTTATTGTAAAGGAATTTCTTCGGAAAAATTCATGAATTGCAGTCATGCGATTAGACGTGATTTTCAAGATAAACATTGAAACATAGAAGGAAAAAGATAAACTTTGAAACATAGATAGGAAAAAGATAAACATAAAAGAATGAAATTTAAACAAAAAATCTATTTTTACTTTTAAATTTATTTTATAAAAGAAATTGGTAACAGATTCTCAATTTGCAGGCACATGCAGCTTATAAATCTGTTATTTGGAAAAAATAAATCAAGAAGAAAATGAATGATCCGAAAATCGACACAGCTGTTTCGTTGCTAATTCATGAAATAAGATCCCTCAAGAAATGTTGCGAAAAAGTTATCTTGAAAGAAGTTACTGGTAACTATGAATTAATATCTACCCTATATATATAAAATCCTAATGAAATGAATTTATGAAACGACTTTATGAAACGATTTTATGAAACGACTGATTAAATGACTGATTTAGTTTTACAGCTATTTTTCCTAAAAAATAGAATGTTTGGCGGTTAAATTAACATCAAAAAGCCGTATTGATCCACAGATATCAAAATTGGTATTAGAATTTTAAAATTTGAATTAGTTTTCGAAATATTAATTTTTTTCTAATTTGAATTAAATTTATCTAATGATGGTAACCAAATCACTCCATTTTTGTGGAAAAGGTGAGAAAAGGGATTATTAGATTTCTTCAATTTCGCCATTTTCAAATTAAATTGAAATTGTCTTGTATTTCAATCGGTAGTGAAGGCAATATTGCGATTAAATTATGTTTTTCAGGAAAACTTGAAGAAATAATTCATTAAATAATAATAATAACTTTAATATTAAATAAATAATAATTTCTTAAATTAAATTTTCATCATTTCAAGAGAATTTTTGTACATTTTAGAAAGGATTTTATTTCAAATTGTTGCCAGTCGTAGAAACAGTGAAAAGAATAATATTTCCTTACGATTAAAAACTCATTTACACGTGACTATATAAAACAGAAAAAAAAATTCAGAATTAAATGATTACATTATAACAGCAAGAAAATGTTGAAAATTACGTCATAAAATTTGCATTTTACTATGACTATTAAAAGAGAAAAAAAAATTAATAAATAAATTCATTAATATGCATTAAAAGCAGTAATTGCGAGAAATAACGTCATATTTTAAATAGCCAAGTAATAATCCTGCCAAAAAGTTTACATTTAAAAATATGTTTACGAGACTTTTATTTCTTATTTCGAGAAGCATTTTATAACGTTTGTCGTCAATTCTAAGGCAGCGCAAATGATAAAACTTCCTTTCTAACAACAAAACAAATTTTCACGTGAATATTAAAAAGAGAAACAAAAACTTTGAAATGATAAATTCATTAATATGCGCCAAAAGCAGAAGTGGGAGGAGTTATTACGTCGTAATCGACAAATGAGTATATTAACAAAGAGTTAAAAATAAAAAATATATCTATGCGAGACTTTATTTCCCAAGAAATTGTGGGGTTTTGTGCGTTCCCATTCAAGAAAAATAATAACGAGTTTGTACAAGTGCATGGAGGCTACACACTTTTAAATTAAATGATGTATGTACCCGTGAATCTTAAAAGAGAAAAAAAACTTAAAAATAAATAAATTATTGCATGAGAAATGCATTTAATAGTGTAAATTACGTCATATTTTAATATGATACATTAGAACGATTTTTATTCTGGAGAATTTTAATGTGACGTCACATTCTATAAAAGTAGTGAGGCTAGCAAATTTATTTGTATATTACATCACTTGATTCAGCATAAATACAGGTAAATGTATGCACAAAATACTTTAAATTAAAATTCGATAAATACATATTTGAAAATTCGGATATTCCTGTTAATTAACATAAACAATATGAAATGTAAATTTAACACAAAAATATGCATGATGGTGTATCAAAATAGAGGAAAAGAATTCATGAATAAGCTATACCTGTTCTTGAAAATATCCAGAACTCGATCAAAACATATAATATAAGCGCAAACATAATTATTTTCAATACCGTACTTCTGAAAACTATTCCCAAGCACAGGACAACATCTTTTAAAATCGAACCGAAAGGAAGTAAATTGTCCATAGCGCCTTTATAAAAGACAGAAATATAGCGATATTTTTAACGTACCATTTTATACAATTGATTTTCAAATGTGTAATTGATCTTACTTATCAACACCACAGTCATCAGTTTGACGGCCTGCGTGGAGCAAGATCGCCTGATCAGAGATCCAACTTAGACTTATTTACGCTCCACCCGGGGGTCTCCCAAACAGGCAGGGGCTCGCAGTCAGAAACCCAGCCCAGACAGAAGGGGAATGTACCTATCTTTTACAAAACATAAAAAAACTTATTCAAGTTCAAATTAATTTATAAACTGTGGCAAAAGCCAGGCTTCCAATAATCTGACAAGGGGCAGCATAATCAGTAGTTCTGGAAAGTTGCAAAAAATTTTAGGGTACCAATCGAAAAAAAATTACAGTTATATTCTGAGTTTAACGATAACAAGTTAAATTCTGTTGCATACAATAAATATTCTCTGTGTCAAAAGAACTTACAATTTCTGCAGTCGAACAATTTGGCAGTAGATTAATTAACAACAAATTTATATTTTAATTTTGCTATAAGTACTTTTGAATGCCAAAAGGTTTAACTACACAATTATTGGACCATCAGTATACTAAATAATAGTGTTGCGACAATGATGAATGAGGCCAGGGTAACAGAAAAATGCCTCATTCAAACGGAGAAGCATGGCAAACTGATTACCGAAGTCAGCCGCCGCTATGGGGATAATATCATTCAATTTTCCGTAACCTGTTAATATTTTTCAAACAGGGCACATTACTATAATTTCAGAGGCTGTAAAGTCTGAACGGGGTTGGCGGGCGTAGCTCGCAAGGGACTGAGACCCTTGTATGTTATAAAAATAAAAAAATGTTTCAAATTCTAATATTTATACAATGATAATTATATATAGAGGATCGCTATAGTTAACTCAGTAAGGTTTTTTTATTCTTATTTCTTATTTTTATTTGTTTAAGGGGAAGTTATACTTCTAAAATTCATGTGATTTTTTAAGGGTTTTTTTTAGTTATAAGATATCACCTTCGGAGATTTTTCTGTTATATATATAAAAAAAAAAAAAGATATGTCATGTTCGGAGTTGCTGCATTATGTTTATTGAAATTTCATTTACATATTTAAATTTTGTGTGTAAAAAAATGAATAATTCACCTTGTTTGACGGATAGTAGTTGCTGGGTTGCTGGTGCGCGCAATAAATTTCAAATCGGGTGAGCATGTTTCTGCGGTCACAAGTACTTGAAATAAATTTAGTTGCCAAAATAGGAAAAGGCAATAAATTATCCGTATCTTAACCAAATTTTATGTTAGTTTATAGTTAGTTAGTTATAATGTTTAGAAAACAGTAATTTTTGAGAGAGAAAAAAAAACAACTAGGTGATTTGTTCGCTTTTTTTACCATTTCCGAGCTCGAAAAAATAACTAATCAGTGAAAATCATACATTTAGTTCTTAAAACTATAGCAGAAGTGATTAGTTTTTCTTAAAACGAAAAGAAACCGATAAATTGTTCTCGAGAAAAAGGGTCAGCCATTTTAAAAAATGGTTTCGAGACGCAATAAACTTAGAACGTTAGAGCTGCGGCTAGAAATACATTTTCTAGCTGCTGTGGCGCAGCATACTGCTCAGAGAACAAAAAAGATTTTAAGGAATTGGAATTTCACGAAATCGCTTTATGAGCAACAATCTATGTACTTGAAGAACGCAAAAATACAAAAAAAAAATTCAGAAATGTTGACCAAAAGTCGTAGTACCCGCCCTTAATGACTTTTGGGACAGTGTTTTTAAATTCAGAAAATTTACTTCAAAATGAAATTTAAAATATACGAATTATTAATAAACATATAAATATGATAACAAACATTTTTTTTTATTATTATGTGTTTGAAATTTTTATGTAGATTGTTTACATAAAATACGATGTACACGTCTTTTAGGATTTTGAAATTCCGATGATCGACAGAGAGATTTGTGATTCTGATTGTATTTCCTTTTTACACACTTTTATTTAACTTAAACTGTTTATAGGATTCCGTACTTAAAAAGTAAAAACTGAACCGTTATAAGATCACTTCTGTCTGTCTGTCCGTCTGTCGCAGCCATTTTACTCGTAAACGATGGAACGTGGAAAGTTGCAATCAGCTGAAGTAATAAAGGCTATTGACCCACATATTTATAGATTACTAACCATTCACAAATATTTTTAAGGAAAATGTAGAGGGGCTAATTAAGTTACCTGAAAAAATCTTTTCTTTGTGTATCTTGTGGTGTATCGCTTGAAAGCTTTCGTAATGCGGAATTCAAAATTATATTTCTTTTATTATTAGGTAATATAATTTCCGAGATATCGTCGAAAATGTAATACAAATATATGTCCCCTCCTCTATTTCCGAATCTACTGAAACTAAAATTATGAAAAAATTAGGGGTAGTTGAAATTAATTTAAACCTTGCAGGAAAACTGTAGCGAATCCCCTAGGTTACATAGTTTTTGAGAAAATCACATTTTTCCGTTACACACAAATTGCAATTTGCAGGCGTTCATTAAAGGATTTGAGCAGTGTTGCCAGTGGGCTACTTTTTTGAAACGGTAAAATTACCTTTGTTTTCGCCTTAATTAATATGTCATTATATAAGGTCCATTTTACCATTTCAAAAAAGTGGTGCCAATCAAGAATCTGAATTTTAAAAAAGTAGCCCATCTGGTAACACTGGATTTGAGCATAGATGCCAAGATCTTTGAATTATTCCCGAGTCTGATCTAGACAAAGATGTTTCAAACCGGAAATTTCATTAAATAAACTATTTTAAAATGAAATTCAGTAAGTACAATGTTTAATGGAGACACATTTTCTTATAAACACTTTCCGGTTTTAAACTTGTTTGTCTTGGATCAGACTCCGGAATAATTAAGAGATGTTGGCATCTATGGATTTGAAGAGCGCTGGAGGTATCTATCGTTGCAGAAGTGTAAAAGGATTCTTAACAATGATTTTCGAAAAAAAAAATGTTGGCGACACGGACGATTTGGACATAAATAAAGACGCGGGTGGCGTACTCTATGCATCATCGGCTTTTAAAGCCTAGATAACAAGTTTTAATGATATATTTGTGAAATGCAATGTCCAGTTACTAATTCGTATATTTATTGTACGGAACCCTCAAGCGCGAGTAATACTCACACTTGACCGGTTATTTATGTGTAAAGATGGGATTTTATAGTCGATTTTTCACTCACTTCTTGATCGGCTATATTTATAAAAAAGTTTGTTTATGGATGTGTTTTCGATGGTAGTGTAACGTTTTAATATTTTTAGAACTTAATTATAAATTAATAAGTTAATTTTAAGCTACCCTCTGCAACTGATAAATCACAAAATATTCTTTAACGTTGCAATTGTATACGACTTAATATAACTCAGGACGAATTAGAGGACAAATCAAGCTCTTTAAAATATTCTTAGAGTAAAATGAGAAAGAACATTCATTCATATCAAATCTCCTCTACAAAGCATGATATTTATGCATGAAACTAAACAAGCTATGAAAATGTATGCAATTTATATTACTTGTATTTAAAAGCAAAATCACAAATTATACACCAGAAAAATAGTAAAAAGAAATTTTAAATCAAAAAATAAAAATTTCTGCGTGCATGATACAAATTCAAAATACAGTAAATCAAGAAATGTAACTTGTACATAATAGACGGTTACAAAACTAAATTTGTGATCTAAGATCAAATTAGAAGCTACTGTTGACACAGATTGCTTTGAGTGCTATAGCAACTACGGCTTTCATTTCGAATTATCCTTATTATACACACAAATAGCAACAAGACACAACAATTTTTCTATTTCCATTACATTTTCCATTACTTATTTACGGTTATATACACTACAAAAGGGCATTCACAATTACAACCGGGCCCCTAGCCTGGCAACAGCTGCCCCTACTGACCACGCCACTGGGCGACAAGTAGCAGCAATTCATGATTCTACTTCTTACAAATCTGTCTGACTCTATGCGTAAACTGTGTAAATTAACCACTAATCAACAAAATAATTGCCTTATGTATTCTCCTGAAAACAATGTCTGTCACATACAAAATTGCTAATAGATAATAAATTTTCTGAAAATACATTTTTAAATCGCTGGTCATTTTTAGATGTCTTTATTATGTATGATCAAATCCTCAGCAAAAACGCTTTATCATCCTCGTGCAACCTTTATGTAAAAAGTACATTCGATATTAATAAAAGACAGATTAAAATTTATCTTCATCTAATACATAAAAAGTCAATCAATGTTTAAATTAACACAAAACGCTCACGCGTGTAAGTATGTGTTATGAATTCATGACAATGTTAAATATGTATAACTTTTAGGCAATTTTTTTTATAAAAATTAGTTTTTTTTTAAAACGTAACTTCAGTAATTAATTTTAAGGTTAACGCTTAAAACTCGAACAATATTGCGAAGGAAAAGAACTGTTTTTAAAAGTAAACTAAAAATATTTTACCTGTGTCTAGTGTAAACACATCTAAAGTAAATAAATATGAAATGGACTTTACGGTACTGTTTGCTATTGAATATTTGATTCATCAAAATTGAATTCATTAAGTCTGATGAATTGTATTAACATATAGGTATATCCATACATGTTCTATCAAACAACGTGTTTTTATGGAGATCATGATATCCAAATTATGATAACTAAAATAATATGTTTTATGAGAAATATATTTTTAATATAATATATGTAATTAATTTTGTGGTAGCTCTCAAAAGAGAAAAAAAAAACCTGCGTATAAAGAAAAAACATTGCCTTATAGTAAATTAGTTTTCTTAAACCTGTGGCTAGCGGGACACCATAATATCACTATTTTTAGATAGAAAATTGTCTTATTTAATGGTTCAATTTTTGCGATTAACCGTCTAGTGTCCATGGTAGAGAATATGCTACCACAACTGTTTCCAATTTAGTGGGTTTTTTAATTCAGATATTACTAATTCAGATCAGAAATTTAAAATAGCACTATTTGCTTTAATTAATAACAGAACAATGTGGAACAATGTAGATGTTTTCTGGATTTTCTAGTCGAGATGCAACTTAACATCCGGTATACAGGTATAAGCGTTTTGCATTGCAGTGGAAGTCATAGAAGAATGTTTAGCTGCAGCTGGTTGCAATAAAAATAGAAAGTTTAAAAATTAATTTTAACAAAAGAGAAAAAGTTTAAAAATAAAAAAACATATGTTATGTTAGTTTAAAAATATGAACAAAAAAAAAAAAAAATAGATGAAATGTCCATTAGATCCAATCAGACCTGAGTCAGCCCATAAACAGGCGAAAAAGATATCGAAGGGATGCCCCAACATAAAAACAAAGATTCTTTACAGAGACCATACATTATAGTTTAACAAATTATATAAATGCTCAAAAACAGAATAGAAGAGAGAAAAAAATTAAATATTTTCAAGTTGAAAATTTTACATATAAACATGAAAAAATAAGAAAAAGAGGTAATAAAAAGTTCACATGAGGAGAGTTCAAACTAACTATACAATTAACGTGAAAAAATAACAAAAAGAGGTAATATAAAATTTAAACGAGGAGAGTTCAAACTAACTATACATTTAAAAACATAATACGAAGGCTGTTTAATGGGAAAAAATAGGACGGCGACCGCATAGTCTCGTAGCTCTGAGATAAATTTTACAAACAATTAAATAAAAATAAGGATAATATGAAAAAATTATAAAAGAGTAATATAATCGAAGTCGATCGAAAAAAACCGCTTTAAGAGGGTTTTTTTTCCATTTTATTTATTTATTTTGACATTCCGCCATTAAATAAAGAAAAGTTTATTAATGAAATTTTCTGGTATGAATTCAGATTCTTGGAAATTTAAAATCTTAGAAATTTCTAGGACGTAGTCTATCATGGGAATTAGAGACTTAAATGTGGGGAATATAACTTTTCGAAATTTCTGGTGGCTAACGCCTTTCAAGTAAAAAAAAAAATGAAGACTCCTATTATAACTAAAAATATTTCATCCACATTATTTTTTAAATATTAACAAGAAAGAAAAATCATCCATCACGGAATAGATTAGGAAAGATTTTTTAACATTATCGGTATATTATTAATATTTTTTCCCGCTACGAAATGAGATATATCTAAAAAAATACAACACATTAAACAGGCGAATATTATCAATCGGGAATATTGGTAGATTTTTGAACTAAAAATAAAATTAATGTGGGGAACTTCCCTCACACTTAAAGAGCATTTCGGGTTTTAAAAACGACCACATCGTGTTTTTCTCAGCAAATTTGTGGGGTGTGTCCCAGCAGATACATAGCTGCCAACTTGTACGGATTTTTCTCACCACTAAAATTTAATAGTAAATTTTACCAATAGCATTCGCCGAAATCTAACGCTATATAACGAAGAAACAAGGCAAAAATTTCTGTTTTATTTTAGTGGTAAGAAAAAAACGTACAATTCGGCAGCTATGCACATGGATCAGACCGTTATTAACCCCTTAACAGTTCGATTTTTTTCTGATGAAAAAAAACCGAAAACATGGAGAAAATACTACTTTTGTTATGAAAAATATCTGTCTTGTGTAATAAAAAAATATCTGCCAAGTAATAAAGCAAAAGTTATAGTTAAAAATTAGTGGTGTTCAAAAGATTTTAGTAACGACGTAAGCAAACTCTTTTTACGTGAGCGGTGCTCGTCAAAAACTGTTAGGAGGTTAACGCCCTAAAAAAATCTACCAAAAGTCTAAATTTCGTCGAATCCTCGTAAAGCGATATAGTAACAACTGACATCTCGCAGATTGTTGGGTAGAATGCAGCCTAAGAACATATTGGAGACAGCGTCAAATCAAAACCGAATATCTCGGGGCTCTGGTTTTACCTCAAACAGAAGAGATGCTCAACGAGAGGAATTTGATAACCAACTCTTATCTAATATTAAATTGCTACGATTCTTGATAGCGCAAGATCTTTTTCCTCGAATAATAATTGGCACTGACAAAGCGACTTCGTAAATTTAGAAGACTTTATAAAAAAAAAAAAATAGTAATTATAATAAAAGCTATGATCAAAGCAGGTAACCTCAAGGACGACCACAAACCCGAACACCCTCAAATTCTGTCATTATCCTGTTGTTGCAAATGCCTTCAACGTCTTACTGAGGTAGTCCTAAAAATTATTATGGTTAGATGATTATGTTTATTGCTAGTTCAGGACTGCCACAGGGACTATCTTTTAATTCTACCTCACACCACTTTCTCAAAACAAAAATTATTGACACACTGTTCGAGAACATTTGCAAAAGAAATATACTACAAAATCTGAGTTTTTTTAATAGTGGTGCGAATAAAATAGAAAAATAGTCGCCTTTGACAGCCCTCTTAGTTAGGTTTTTAAATGAATGCTATATCAGTACTATGCACTACAATGCATGTTATAGCAAATACGATTCGTGTCGAATACGATAGATAATATTTTGTGAAAGTTAGACGTTGGACAAAGACCGGACAATAAAAAAAGATTGAACAAATGCGTATGCAGTTGTATATTTCTTTTATGTTTTCAACCTTTTGTTTACTTGTTACCTCGCTAATAATATTTTTTTTTCTTCACAAAAAAAATAAACAAAATAAAATAAAATAAAAATAAGAACTGGCTATAAAGGCATTCCTTAATACAAGTATTAAAAATGATTTTGATATCTGGGTTGCCCTAAAAATAATTAATATTTTTATTTGTGCTAAAAATATTAAACTTGCTGGAAAATTAATTTTGTTGTTTCATTTTTTTTGTTGCAACGTATTTATTGACAGTAAATTCCTATTTCAATCCATATTTATTTTCAGTTACTAGTTATTCCACGGGGCCTTATAAAAACAAACTAGTCGGAAATAGTAAGTCAAACGTGGCAAATGAAGTACGTTCGTACTATAAGTAGTTTTATAAATATTCAGATTTTGGTGCAATAGCTGTTGCACTCTTATGCAAAAATGGATGAATACAAAATTTATTGCGATTATATATATTAAATTCAGTCATACGAAAATATAGGACTCCATCTTAAATAGGACGTCATCACCATGGCAACCTTAAATCATTACCTATCACGGGATATCCTTGAATTAATTACGGATGATAGAATTTAATCGAATTAAGAAAACTTTTATTTATGTCTTTTTATATTTTGTTTCGATTTTTATAAAATTCGAAAGGACTCGACAAAATTCTTCAGCGATATTACATATTAAATTTCAAACCATTCGGTGGTGGTAGTATGCGGACAGACAGACAGACGGACGGACCAAACGACGATTATAGGTGGTATGTATTTCTAAAATTTCGAACGCACTAAAAATTCGTTAAACTTAAATACAGTTAAATTTTAATCTAAATATGAGTAAAGAAGTAATTTTTGACCGTAAACATAGAAAACGAAAGCACTAAAGTTTATTTTGATGATTTGATGCGTAAATAGGCACAGCTCATACAAAAGTTTTCAAATCACGTTTGATACGCGATCCTGTTTAATACACGACTTTTGTGCGGTCCCTTTACACGTGTCTTAACCCTTTCCGGCTGAAAGAACTTCTGTTGCTAAAATGTTGACATAATTGAGTGATACCGGGACTTGCGAACAAGTTTATCTGAAAATAAGTGAAACCTTTTCTTCACGTAAAATCTAAAAAGCAATAATTCATTTTAAAATACTGGTGCCGTTGTAGTATTTGGGAATTAAAATAAAGTGGGATAGCATTCAACCCACCTACTGGAAAGGGTTAATCGGATTCGACTGTTTATTCATTTTAAATGTTATAAACACATCCGAAGTTAATAAAGATAAAATGAATTTTATAATGGTGCGTGTTTTTGAATATTCTATTTATTAAAATCTAATTTTCTTTGTCATCGAAACATTTGCTCTGCTTTTATGATTGACGATGAAAATTCAATAAATCGTTTGTGTACGAATGTTTGTGTACGAATATATGTTACAATATTGCTAACGGTCAGGAAACTCTTTAGGATGAATACCAGTATTTTCTTACCAGATCTACACCCATTTTTTTCTAATAAGTGCTTAAATTAGGGGAATTTTCCCATATGAAAATACTGGTAGTTTCTTTAATTTTTTTTTACCCGTAGTAATAACCCTGTATATTTGTATGTGTGAGAGTGTGTCTTGTGGGTGAGTGCATAATTTCTTAAATTAATAAACGCGTGTTACTTTATATTATAGGTGAACATGTAAAAGGCATTTTAAAGTCTCTAAATGAAGAACAGAAGAAAGTCTTTATGGAGCTATTGCCGCTAAGTATATCACTAAATATTACAATACCAGTCATTTTCGACGAAATATACTGGAAAAGAAAATGCGTTGCTGCCAGTTGGAACTACCTTCATCACTGGGTACATAATTGCAGCTGGAGAGGCTATAGATAATTTTCTGGCAAAGAAAAGAACATTTAAGCAAATAACAAGTGATCTCCAAGTGTTCGTGGATCATTTGAAAATAGTAAAAATTAATGGTTATAAGGGCAATTTTGCAGAACAGAAAAAGCAAATGGACTCTGCTTCAAACACAGTTCCTTTTGTAGAAATTGTTGGATGGTTATTTACTTTTTTCCCTAACTTAGAAGAAGTTTACCTCAATATCGCACCAGCAAAATATGTTGTTAGTAATAATGATGCTAGAGATGTAAAAGAAAATAATTTATTTAATGTTATATTCTTCCTTTAAATGTTAGTTAAACTTACGATTATAGGCTATTCATTGAAAGGTAAGCATGTGTGTATGCTTGCAGATTATTTAATTGGCTCTAAAGTTGTGTGTTTGAATCTTTCCTGTAATTTATTGAATGATGACTGTTGCTTTAGTCGCGGAAGTGTTTTAAATTCGCAACATCTAACAACTTTGGTTTTGAGTAATAACTGTATTGGAAGCACAGGAATTACACTGTTATTATCTTCTTTGTGTGACGGTAACTACTTACAATTTTAAGATTTGAGTAAAAATTACATAAATGATGACGGTGGAGTAGCTTTAGCCGAATTTCTTAAAGCTGATTTTGCTCCTCTGATAAAATTTGCTGAAATTCTGATTTGTAAACATTACTTTTGTATATGACTGTACAAGGTATATCATAATTCCGGTAAGAGTTTAGAAACGTTACTCTTAAAAGAGAGAAAAAAAAAAAAGACTACAGTAAACTTCCGACTATCCGGCCGAATGTGGCGGAAGGGTAGGCCGGATAACAAAAAAGCCGGATAGACCCTAGTTTTATAAATATTTGCTCACTTCCTGCCTTCCCCCCCTCATTGTATTAAAAATGTATGTTACACATTTTAAGGTAAATTTTATATACACAATACATACGGTTTCAAAATAAGCAAAACATTAACGCAAAATGTAAGCCTAATTCGTAAAAAAGAGTAAATATTATTTTACTGTTTATTAATAAATGATTGTACAAATATTAAAAGTTATTAAATACACAAAAGTTATGTATAAGATAAATAAGTCAAAACTTACTTTTTAGTTTTTGAAAAAGTCCTTGATAGATGACTGTTTCTCCCTGTTAGCCCTCTTCCACGACGCAATATCCCTCCATTTACGCAAGCAGACATTATCATCTGGCGTCACTTCCTCCTACTAACTCGTAGTTTCTCCTCCATAGTCACTACAACCTTTTTTCGTTTATCACCCATTTCGTTAATCTTCAATAAGTAAACACGAAGCACATCAAAAGTCTACACGAAAGTAACTAGGATAAAATAACGCCCACACTTGTTAACATCCGTTGCACAACTAACAAAACACGTTATCAAGTCTTAACCCATGACCCCTCACTTCCCGTTTGTCTCTGCTATTGCATTCCTCAATTCCTTCTTGCTCATTCCTGTCGAGAATTAACACTTTCTTATTATTGCGGCCTAGACCTGCCAGTCTAGGCTGCTTGCAACATTCCTCATTTTTTTTTACTAGGCCGGATAGTACGGGGGGCCGGATAGTCGCGAGCCGGATAGTCGCGAGCCGGATAGCCGGGAGTTTACTGTATTACTAATATAGCACTCGTTTTTCTGAACCAATCTGGATGTGTCTGGGTATGTGCATCGTGTTTCAAAATGGCCGCTACTAAAAGATTTAAATGTCAAAAAGACTTAGGAAAAAAATTGAAATGCTAACGTTTTTTATTAAGTATTTGGCTACGATACGAAGGATTCCAAAACCTTTTTTGTTTCATGTTAGAGAAGTTTGCCTTTTCTTAGACAATATGGATTAGATATATCAGTTTAAATTTCTACGGCAAGTTACGTTTTGAAACAGGACAACAGCTTAAACATAAGTTTCTCTATAATTCCTCCTTAAAGGGGTTTAATTTATGAGTTTTGGAGAGAGTTCTTGATCGCAATTTTTTTTTCATTGTTGTAACCATTGTACCAACTCTCGTACACTTAAAACTACGCATTTATATTCGCCAGCGTCAAATTCCACAATAACAGAATCTTATGGCATAAAACCGGATGATTTGCATTTTTACAAATGAGTCGTTGATTTTGTAAGTGGGTCAAGTCCGTTTTACGTTATTGCCAGATATTAAATGGTTTGCGTTCCAATTGGCTTTAAAACATTTGTAAGCAGTAATAAACTTATTTTATATTTTTGTGGTCTTATTTCAAGAATATTTAATATGTATAATGGTTATCCAAACAGCTAAAACAAATCATGGTTTTGGCATTCGGTCAATGGAGTTGGCAAATTTTCAAAATCAATGATTGGTTAAATACTTGATTTTCTTTTAATGGAATATAATTATAATAACGAAAAAATGTTTTCTTTCATTTACCCATTTATTTTATTTCAATCTTCTTTAGAAAATTTGCAATAAAACAACAACGAAAAGTTAATTTAAAGAAAAAAAAAAGTATTAAGTAAGTAATAAGCTGTATGCCTCAAATTACAATCCTTAATTCAGATAGTGAAATATTTTAAAAATATTATTGATGAAATTCGGATTGTGCTTGTTAATGTTATGGAACGTAAAAATATTCCTGTTCAAGGTGGCGTTGTCTCACTTTCAAAATCAATGATTAGTCAAAAACGTAGATTTTCATAGAATTTAATATAAGATTATAATAAGGGGGAAAATGAATATTTTATTTTATTTTTATTAACCAATTATCTTATTTTAATCTTTCAAAATCTTCTTTAGAAAAGTTGCAATAAAAGAAATAAAAAGGTTAATTTAAAGAAAAAGTGAAAAAAAGAAAGAAAAATTATTCTTTAATAAGTTGTATGCTTCTAATTATAATTCTTAATTTAGATAATGAATATTTAAAAAATATTCAAGATGAAATTCGGATTGTTCTTGTTAGTATTATGCAATGTAAAAATAAATCTATTCAAAGTGGTGTTGCCTCACTATCAAAATCAATGATTGTTTGAAAATGTTCATTTCTTTTCAATGGAATATAATTATAATAACAAGAAAAAAAAATTAATATTTTATTTTATTTACCTATTTATTTTATTTCAGTCTTACAATCTTCTTTAGAAAAGTTGCATTAAAACAAACAAACAAACAAAAAAAAAAAAAACGGAAAAAATAACCAGTAATGGTATGATTAATGCAATAACAATCACTTTAACAAATTATTTAAATTCATTTAATAAGAGATTTCTAGTTGTTGTAAAATGTGGATAAGGAATACTTATTTGGGATGCTACAACTATAAACGCGTGATCATAAATATTGCTACGACTACACACCAAACCAGATAAACGAACCCATTAACATTATTTACTTCTTATGATTTGAAAAAATAAGCATTTTACGTGCACCAGGAGAATATAATTGATTTCCTAAATAAATAATTTGTGAGAGAGATAAGGTTAGATCATTTAAATAGATTTTATCTTTGAAAGTAAAGAATTTCTGCTACTTAACTATTCTATATATCTCAAGAGGACGTTTAAATAAAGAAAAGAAAGAATAAATATGAGCAAGATATTGAAATTTCAGAAAATGTTGTTTACTGAACTATTTCAATGTTTAAAATTATAAAAATATTTATTGTAATCACATGAGATAATTTTAAAGTGAAATCAATAAATACTATTAGGATGGGGTAGGTTTATAAAAGTTTTAAGGTATTACGGAACACAAAAAATGTAAGAAGAATGCTTTTAAAATGAGTCAATGAAAGTTGATTACTCTACTCAATAGCATAATTATCCATAAATTTTAGCATATTTATGTATACTTTATATCGAATGGAAAAAAAAAAGATATAAGAAAAAAAAATAGTAATTATAATAAAAGCTACGATCAAAGCAGGTAACCTCAAGGACGACCACAAACCCGAACACCCTCAAATTCTGTCATTATCCTGTTGTTGCAAATGCCTTCAACGTCTTACTGAGGTAGTCCTAAAAATTATTATGGTTAGATGATTATGTTTATTGCTAGTTCAGGACTGCCACAGGGACTATCTTTTAATTCTACCTCACACCACTTTCTCAAAACAAAAATTATTGACACACTGTTCGAGAACATTTGCAAAAGAAATATACTACAAAATCTGAGTTTTTTTAATAGTGGTGCGAATAAAATAGAAAAATAGTCGCCTTTGACAGCCCTCTTAGTTAGGTTTTTAAATGAATGCTATATCAGTACTATGCACTACAATGCATGTTATAGCAAATACGATTCGTGTCGAATACGATAGATAATATTTTGTGAAAGTTAGACGTTGGACAAAGACCGGACAATAAAAAAAGATTGAACAAATGCGTATGCAGTTGTATATTTCTTTTATGTTTTCAACCTTTTGTTTACTTGTTACCTCGCTAATAATATTTTTTTTTCTTCACAAAAAAAATAAACAAAATAAAATAAAATAAAAATAAGAACTGGCTATAAAGGCATTCCTTAATACAAGTATTAAAAATGATTTTGATATCTGGGTTGCCCTAAAAATAATTAATATTTTTATTTGTGCTAAAAATATTAAACTTGCTGGAAAATTAATTTTGTTGTTTCATTTTTTTTGTTGCAACGTATTTATTGACAGTAAATTCCTATTTCAATCCATATTTATTTTCAGTTACTAGTTATTCCACGGGGCCTTATAAAAACAAACAAGTCGGAAATAGTAAGTCAAACGTGGCAAATGAAGTACGTTCGTACTATAAGTAGTTTTATAAATATTCAGATTTTGGTGCAATAGCTGTTGCACTCTTATGCAAAAATGGATGAATACAAAATTTATTGCGATTATATATATTAAATTCAGTCATACGAAAATATAGGACTCCATCTTAAATAGGACGTCATCACCATGGCAACCTTAAATCATTACCTATCACGGGATATCCTTGAATTAATTACGGATGATAGAATTTAATCGAATTAAGAAAACTTTTATTTATGTCTTTTTATATTTTGTTTCGATTTTTATAAAATTCGAAAGGACTCGACAAAATTCTTCAGCGATATTACATATTAAATTTCAAACCATTCGGTGGTGGTAGTATGCGGACAGACAGACAGACGGACGGACCAAACGACGATTATAGGTGGTATGTATTTCTAAAATTTCGAACGCACTAAAAATTCGTTAAACTTAAATACAGTTAAATTTTAATCTAAATATGAGTAAAGAAGTAATTTTTGACCGTAAACATAGAAAACGAAAGCACTAAACTTTATTTTGATGATTTGATGCGTAAATAGGCACAGCTCATACAAAAGTTTTCAAATCACGTTTGATACGCGATCCTGTTTAATACACGACTTTTGTGCGGTCCCTTTACACGTGTCTTAACCCTTTCCGGCTGAAAGAACTTCTGTTGCTAAAATGTTGACATAATTGAGTGATACCGGGACTTGCGAACAAGTTTATCTGAAAATAAGTGAAACCTTTTCTTCACGTAAAATCTAAAAAGCAATAATTCATTTTAAAATACTGGTGCCGTTGTAGTATTTGGGAATTAAAATAAAGTGGGATAGCATTCAACCCACCTCCTGGAAAGGGTTAATCGGATTCGACTGTTTATTCATTTTAAATGTTATAAACACATCCGAAGTTAATAAAGATAAAATGAATTTTATAATGGTGCGTGTTTTTGAATATTCTATTTATTAAAATCTAATTTTCTTTGTCATCGAAACATTTGCTCTGCTTTTATGATTGACGATGAAAATTCAATAAATCGTTTGTGTACAAATGTTTGTGTACGAATATATGTTACAATATTGCTAACGGTCAGGAAACTCTTTAGGATGAATACCAGTATTTTCTTACCAGATCTACACCCATTTTTTTCTAATAAGTGCTTAAATTAGGGGAATTTTCCCATATGAAAATACTGGTAGTTTCTTTAATTTTTTTTTACCCGTAGTAATAACCCTGTATATTTGTATGTGTGAGAGTGTGTCTTGTGGGTGAGTGCATAATTTCTTAAATTAATAAACGCGTGTTACTTTATATTATAGGTGAACATGTAAAAGGCATTTTAAAGTCTCTAAATGAAGAACAGAAGAAAGTCTTTATGGAGCTATTGCCGCTAAGTATATCACTAAATATTACAATACCAGTCATTTTCGACGAAATATACTGGAAAAGAAAATGCGTTGCTGCCAGTTGGAACTACCTTCATCACTGGGTACATAATTGCAGCTGGAGAGGCTATAGATAATTTTCTGGCAAAGAAAAGAACATTTAACCCTCCGTCTACCAGACGGGTCCATTGGACCCGACAGGTACATACAAAATATTCATTCAAACCAGAAATTTCTTTAAAATAAACTAAGTATATAAACCAGACAAAAATAAGGTAAATAAATAAGTTAAATAGTTTTAAATAAAAATTCTGGTGTAGAACGTTTTATTAAAACTTGAATAAAATTCCCGGTAGATCTAGGGTTAAGCAAATAACAAGTGATCTCCAAGTGTTCGTGGATCATTTGAAAATAGTAAAAATTAATGGTTATAAGGGCAATTTTGCAGAACAGAAAAAGCAAATGGACTCTGCTTCAAACACAGTTCCTTTTGTAGAAATTGTTGGATGGTTATTTACTTTTTTCCCTAACTTAGAAGAAGTTTACCTCAATATCGCACCAGCAAAATATGTTGTTAGTAATAATGATGCTAGAGATGTAAAAGAAAATAATTTATTTAATGTTATATTCTTCCTTTAAATGTTAGTTAAACTTACGATTATAGGCTATTCATTGAAAGGTAAGCATGTGTGTATGCTTGCAGATTATTTAATTGGCTCTAAAGTTGTGTGTTTGAATCTTTCCTGTAATTTATTGAATGATGACTGTTGCTTTAGTCGCGGAAGTGTTTTAAATTCGCAACATCTAACAACTTTGGTTTTGAGTAATAACTGTATTGGAAGCACAGGAATTACACTGTTATTATCTTCTTTGTGTGACGGTAACTACTTACAATTTTAAGATTTGAGTAAAAATTACATAAATGATGACGGTGGAGTAGCTTTAGCCGAATTTCTTAAAGCTGATTTTGCTCCTCTGATAAAATTTGCTGAAATTCTGATTTGTAAACATTACTTTTGTATATGACTGTACAAGGTATATCATAATTTCGGTAAGAGTTTAGAAACGTTACTCTTAAAAAAGAAAAAAAAAAGACTACAGTAAACTTTCGACTATCCGGCCGAATGTGGCGGAAGGGTAGGCCGGATAACAAAAAAGCCGGATAGACCCTAGTTTTATAAATATTTGCTCACTTCCTGCCTTCCCCCCCTCATTGTATTAAAAATGCATGTTACACATTTTAAGGTAAATTTTATATACACAATACATACGGTTTCAAAATAAGCAAAACATTAACGCAAAATGTAAGCCTAATTCGTAAAAAAGAGTAAATATTATTTTACTGTTTATTAATAAATGATTGTACAAATATTAAAAGTTATTAAATACACAAAAGTTATGTATAAGATAAATAAGTCAAAACTTAGTTTTTAGTTTTTGAAAAAGTCCTTGATAGATGACTGTTTCTCCCTGTTAGCCCTCTTCCTCAACGCAATATCCCTCCATTTACGCAAGCAGACATTATCATCTGGCGTCACTTCCTCCTGCTAACTCGTAGTTTCTCCTTCATAGTCACTACAACCTTTTTTCGTTTATCACCCATTTCGTTAATCTTCAATAAGTAAACACGAAGCACATCAAAAGTCTACACGAAAGTAACTAGGATAAAATAACGCCCACACTTGTTAACATCCGTTGCACAACTAACAAAACACGTTATCAAGTCTTAACCCATGACCCCTCACTTCCCGTTTGTCTCTGCTATTGCATTCTGCAATTCCTTCTTGCTCATTCCTGTCGAGAATTAACACTTTCTTATTACTGCGGCCTAGACCTGCCAGTCTAGGCTGCTTGCAACATTCCTCATTTTTTTTTACTAGGCCGGATAGTACAGAGGGCCGGATAGTCGCGAGCCGGATAGCCGGGAGTTTACTGTATTACTAATATAGCACTCGTTTTTCTGAACCAATCTGGATGTGTCTGGGCATGTGCAGAGGATTTACAAAGGTGTCGACCGAAGAAGATTTCCAGTTTCTTCCGCCATCGTGTTTCAAAATGGCCGCTACTAAAAGATTTAAATGTCAAAAAGACTTAGAAAAAAAATTGAAATGCTAACGTTTTTTTATTAAGTATTTGACTACGATACGAAGGATTCCAAAACCTTTTTTGTTTCATGTTAGAGAAGTTTGCCTTTTCTTAGACAATATGGATTAGATATATCAGTTTAAATTTCTACGGCAAGTTACGTTTTGAAACAGGACAACAGCTTAAACATAAGTTTCTCTATAATTCCTCCTTAAAGGGGTTTAATTTATGAGTTTTGGAGAGAGTTCTTGATCGCAATTTTTTTTCATTGTTGTAACCATTGTACCAACTCTCGTACACTTAAAACTACGCATTTATATTCGCCAGCGTCAAATTCCACAATAACAGAATCTTATGGCATAAAACCGGATGATTTGCATTTTTACAAATGAGTCGTTGATTTTGTAAGTGGGTCAAGTCCATTTTACGTTATTGCCAGATATTAAATGGTTTGCGTTCCAATTGGCTTTAAAACATTTGTAAGCAGTAATAAACTTATTTTATATTTTTGTGGTCTTATTTCAAGAATATTTAATACGTATAATGGTTATCCAAACAGCTAAAACAAATCATGGTTTTGGCATTCGGTCAATGGAGTTGGCAAATTTTCAAAATCAATGATTGGTTAAATACTTGATTTTCTTTTAATGGAATATAATTATAATAACGAAAAAATGTTTTCTTTCATTTACCCATTTATTTTATTTCAATCTTCTTTAGAAAATTTGCAATAAAACAACAACGAAAAGTTAATTTAAAGAAAAAAAAAGTATTAAGTAAGTAATAAGCTGTATGCCTCTAATTACAATCCTTAATTCAGATAGTGAAATATTTTAAAAATATTATTGATGAAATTCGGATTGTGCTTGTTAATGTTATGGAACGTAAAAATATTCCTGTTCAAAGTGGCGTTGCCTCACTTTCAAAATCAATGATTAGTCAAAAACGTAGATTTTCATAGAATTTAATATAAGATTATAATAAGGGGGAAAATGAATATTTTATTTTATTTTTATTAACCAATTATCTTATTTTAATCTTTCAAAATCTTCTTTAGAAAAGTTGCAATAAAAGAAATAAAAAGGTTAATTTAAAGAAAAAGTGAAAAAAAGAAAGAAAAATTATTCTTTAATAAGTTGTATGCTTCTAATTATAATTCTTAATTTAGACAATGAATATTTAAAAAATATTCAAGATGAAATTCGGATTGTTCTTGTTAGTATTATGCAATGTAAAAATAAATCTATTCAAAGTGGTGTTGCCTCACTATCAAAATCAATGATTGTTTGAAAATGTTCATTTCCTTTCAATGGAATATAATTATAATAACAAGAAAAAAAATTAATATTTTATTTTATTTACCTATTTATTTTATTTCAGTCTTACAATCTTCGGCTAAGATGTGTTATTATCCCACCCTCCGCCGGTGTTGAGTATTTGGCGATATTTGGCGGTTTTCATCGCTCTGGCAACTCCGATGATTGGCGTCGAGTAACTTATTATGGTAACCCCATTTTTTACGCCGCGTGAGCGTACTCTTTTGCGGGAAAATTCATTTCACTTTCGGGTGTTGTTGCTGTCGGTTGCGTGACTCTGTACCAGGTTGTATCTTTTTATTTTCATTTTATTTTGAGGATTTCTTTTCTGTTTGGTGTTATGAGTTGCGCTGTAGGAGAACGAGTAGTACCGTCTGCCGTAGGAGATGTTATTTCACAATATCAGAGCATTATAAAAGAAAAAGGCGGCTTTTTCCGCACGTCAGGGAATCGGGCAATTTTAGGAAATGAGGGGGATGGTAGTAGGTTTTTTGTATTGGAGCTAATACGCGACAGAGCATTGTTTTTTAGTTTTTTAAAAGAGATTGGGTTATTGAAATCTAGTATGTGTTGTAGTAAATGTAGCGGCGATATGTTAATTAGAAAAAGAACGCAACTATCTGACGGTTGCACGTGGGTTTGTCGTAATAGGAGAGTTGTGGATGGTATAACCGGCAAACAGATTTTTCGTTCTATTTGGCAATGTTTCTTTTTGACAGAGCATGTTATGATGAAAAAATACCAGTTTTCAACAAATTTTTGGAAATTGTTAGAGTGATTAAGTGGGAGGATTATTCGACGGAAGTTAGTAAATGAATATTTTTTGTGTATTTTTAATAGAGAGAATCTTGTTTTTGTATTTTTAATCCAGAGGAAATTTTATTTTTGTATTTTTTTCCTATTTTACGTAATCGCGAGATACAACCTGGTATCGGAAATTTAGTTTATTATAATCCAGAATTATAATTTTTTCGTAATTTGTTTCTTTAAATTGTGTATTTCAAGTTGGAAATAGAACTTATTATAATCCAGAATTTTATTTTGGAATTTTTTCGGAATTTCTTTCTTTAAAGTGTGTATTTCAAGTGTAAAAAAAGAAACGAAAAAGGTAAGTAATCTTGAAAATCTAATATTTTTATGTTTATTTTTTCCAGAAATATTGCTTTTAGTACATCGCTACTTGGCGACATTTTGCACTTGGCGAGAAAGGGGTTTTCTCGCCAAAAAAAATCCAAGATGGCGGAGGGTGGGATAATAACACATCTGTTCCCAATCTTCTTTAGAAAAGTTGCATTAAAACAAACAAACAAACAACAAAAAAAAAATAACGGAAAAAATAACCAGTAATGATATGAATAATGCAATAACAATCACTTTAACAAATTATTTAAATTCATTTAATAAGAGATTTCTAGTTGTTGTAAAATATGGATAAGGAATACTTATTTGGGATGCTACAACTATAAACGCGTGATCATAAATATTGCTACGACTACACATCAAACCAGATAAACGAACCCATTAACATTATTTACTTCTTATGATTTGAAAAAATAAGCATTTTACGTGCACCAGGAGAATATAATTGATTTCCTAAATAAATAATTTATGAGAGAGATAAGGTTAGATCATTTAAATAGATTTTATCTTTGAAAGTAAAGAATTTCTGCTACTTAACTATTCTATATATCTCAAGAGGACGTTTAAATAAAGAAAAGAAAGAATAAATATGAGCAAGATATTGAAATTTCAGAAAATGTTGTTTACTAAACTATTTCAATGTTTAAAATTATAAAAATATTTATTGTAATCACATGAGATAATTTTAAAGTGAAATCAATAAATACTATTAGGATGGGGTAGGTTTATAAAAGTTTTAAGGTATTACGGAACACAAAAAATGTAAGAAGAATGCTTTTAAAATGAGTCAATGAAAGTTGATTACTCTACTCAATAGCATAATTATCCATAAATTTTAGCATATTTATGTATACTTTATATCGAATGGACCTCTCTGTGGCGTTGTTGGTATTGGAGGCTGAGCGACCGGGTTCAAATCCCGGATAACGCATGGATGCAGTTATGTTCGTCATATTGATTATCTCTATTTATATTGTCCCCTTGTATGCATTAGAAGAAAATAATCGATCAAGTGTGAGTTTTTCTTATGCACAAAGTGTTCCGTCCAACAAAGACCTTGCATAAAGTTTAACCATGTCATTATGCCAAATATACTTCGAAAGGAAGTGGCAATTTTACAACTCCACCTTGATCTCTGCACTGTTTTCTAAATAGGTTTTTAATTAATATATAGACTAATTACGAGAAAAAAAAATCGAAAATCCTTATCAACAGTCTTTGGATGATTCGACTTCGATAGGCACCTCTAGTGCCCCAGAAGTGCTCCGCTGAGCGCCCACAAAGTAAAGTTTGTGAAAAGTGTAAAAGAAATAGGTTAATCTGGTAAAATATAATTTCATAAATATAAAATCATCCAATCAATCTAATACTGCTTATTTAATTAATGCCCAATTTCGAATGGAGTCACATGCATTTTCATATCGCATTGTGCATGCAGACGTGATTCTTGTTCTTAACATGAACATTGTTTTCCAACCACAGATGATCGTATCGAAAATGCAAGATTGGTTGAAAGTATCTTGTTAATATCCTTTCCATTCCATGCTTACACGATTAGTTCAATCATTCACGTGGTAAATTATATACGAGGGTCACACAACAACAACAAAAAAACGTAACAAGCAGGAGCATTTGAAAATTATTTATTGTGAAGGAAATCTTTGTTCCCCAGAGTAGAGACAGATGGCACTAGTTGTCTTATAGCGGTCGTACGTATAGGTGTATAAGTTAGCAAGCACGTCAGAGCGATTGGAATAGCAAGACATTTAGAAAAGTCTCGCTTCTAGGTGTGAGCCATGATTCGTTCGACTGTGACATTTGGAACGCCCTGGTATGTTGAATGATGGTGTCATCTCCTTGTATGAAAATGCTGGGCCCCATCCCGCTTGCCAAACTAAAGAATTGCTGCAAAATTTCAAGTCGAAAGTCTTGAACATCTCCATACAGCCCAGATTTAATACCCAGTGACTATTTCCTTTTTCCGAAATTGAAGGAACACTTATCTGGAACAAGGTTCTCTTCAGACAGGGCAAACAGCTCCGGAGCTGGCTGAATGTGGAGGGACCTGAATTCTACGAAGCCTAGTTAAACAAGTTGGTCTTTCATTCAGCTAAATGTCTAAATAGATTTAGTGATTATTTGGAAAAGTGATCGACAAGTATTCTTCTTAATTCCCTTTTGAATGTTTTGTCTATTGTTAATAAATAAGTCTTCACTGCCTTTGCAACCCTTTTTTTAAATACATCCTCGTAGGTAAAAATTTTGCCACATTCTGATTCCAAAAGATCCATCCAATTGTTTAACTTTTAATAAAACTAATAAACTATCTTTTAAATTTTTACAGGAAAAAGCAGTCTTTTCATGGGTGGACTTTTGATCAGCCGAAATGATTTTTTTGTTATGGAGAGAATACTGGAAATTAGAGAATAAAGAACAATTCCGAAACAAATTAGTGAGATATTTTTTAACATGCTGATATAATCAAATTTGTTATCGTACTCACTCTATATCTAAAACGTCTATTTACACGATCGATCTTCTACGTCACGTGACGACAATGGTTACAATAAGAGTAACATCTTAATCATTGGTGCATTCACATTTTCGTTACATTTTGATCACGATTTTATCAGGGATATCTATATATATATTTTTTACCAACGAATATAAAAAAAGAGCTTTGTAACTATGTATGTGATTTAATTGACAGTGAAAGTAACTTTTCTTCAACCATTAAATGTATCTTTTTAGACGTGCTTTTAAAATTTCAACGACTTTCAAACAAAGGTTATTACTCATTGTAATGCTTATTGTTTTCAGGAAGTCGGTGAAGTGTTTGCTAAATCCATCTCTACAAAAAAATCCATCCGTTATTTGGGTGTAGAGTTTTGCGGATTTGATGAAAAGGAAGAAGACGTCATATACACAAGAATCCACTTTAATACTAATGCAGATGGTGCTGCATCGATTTTTTAATTATTTTCCCATTGACAAGATTTTTTTTCTTTAAAAAATTGTTTGTTCTTTATCTACAATAAAAATTATAATCACATCCTACATTCTCAGGATTTCAGGCAAACTTCAAATATATACTCGGCATCAGACTGTTTGCAGAGACCATTTATATGAAATAATAATAATAATAATAATAATAATAAATTCCTTATTTGTGTATAAAATTTTGCAAATTTGATATCAAATGAAAAGACATCATATATATACAAGTAATCACTTTACTATTAATTAACCCCTTAACTATTTCTATTTTTTTGACACAATAAATTAAACATAAAGATCCGTCACTACCTTTTTTTACTAAATTTGGCATGGTAATTACTTACAAGATGCAACTGCTTCCTAAAAACAGTTTAAAAAAATTCCAATTTAAAAGAATAAAGTGAGCGAAAAGCGTTCTAAAAACTTTCTAAATTACGATTTTTATGCAATCTTATAAAATTCCAAATCGATTTCAAAAATAATGGTTCCAATTGGCGGTTATAGAACTTTCTCAAACATAAGCTTTATTTTATGTCGGTGGCACTACCACCAGAGGGTTGCAGGACCCAGTGGTGGAAAATTGGCGCAGAGGTGGAGCCTATTGACACCACTAAATTATAGTAGTATTGTGCCTCTTATCTAATGATCAAATTTCTGAGTTTTTATTAAACTGAATACCATAAAAATTTTGTGGTGTCAATAGGCTCCGCCTCTGCGCCAATTTTCCACCACTGCAGGACCAATAAAAATTCTAAATTGCAATTTCTGTGATACTGAAGAGCTTAGAAACTTTAAATACAGATATTTATAAAATATAAATACCCTCTAAGAACAGTCGAAAATAATTTTGAAATGTAAAAGGCATGAAACGAAGGGAAGGAGCGAAAAGTGTTCTAAAAAAGTCCTAAATTACAATTTCTATGCAATTTCAGGAATTATAACCCGATTTCAAAAGTAATGGTTGCAAATCAATCGTGACAGGCTCTGATCTTACAAAGGCTATATTTTATGCCGGTTCCACCACCACCCGGTGTTGGCAGGAAAAAAAAAAATCTAAAAGGCCTTTAAAAACTTTCTACATTACGTTTTCTATGGAATATTAGGAAATACTAAGCGGATTTCAAAATTAATGTTGGCAAATTAATGGTAACAGTCTTTGTTTCGACATAGGCATTTTATGTTAGTGCCACTAACACTAGCGAGCTGGTAGAGCATTAGAAATGAAGTTTGGAATTTAATATAGGGGTTAATTTTAAGATGTGCATGCGTACTAATAACGGATTCTAAAAAGTGCAAAACTTCAAATGAATACTGAAACGAGCGAATGAGTAGAGCATAAAAGTTTCAAAATACTTTCTAACTTAATATTTATTTAGAAATTATTTCAATTCTTCTTATTAATTTAAGTCACATTCCTGCCTAATACAGTGTAATAATGAGGTTCAGTCAAACTGCAGCTTAATTAGTACTTTTTGAATTAGTCTTAAAAGTATAATTTCTTCTAATAAAAATTAGACATACAAATAACACTTGGCATATTTCAACTATTACGCGAGTAAAGTCAAGTGTTTTGGTAGTATGTAGTAATTTTAGACCCAATATTAGTATTCACCTTTTGAAAATATTAAAATATTAAATTAGAAATTAAGCGTTTTATTGAAAATCCAGGGTGTTACATAATACAATAACTTAATTATTCGATCAGTTTAATCCATTAGATTGGCCAATTTCATCAATTTATTTCACCATCTCCTAGTAGTAAATAACTGCAGTAACCTGAAGAATTTAACTTCGGTAAACATTATTAAATCTTTTCTTGATTCTTTCATGCAAATATTTATTCTGTTAGAATACACGATCTTACAAACAAAATTTTTATGTATGTACTACAAATTATATCCAATTATTATAAAACTCACACCATAAAATTAAATTAAATAAATATATATATATACAAATGAAAAGATATTGTATGATGTAACCGATTCTATATACAATTTTTTTCATGAAATCGGCTGTTTCACGCAGCCGAAAATATTAGTAAGCAAGGAACAAAAACTCATGCGTCAAGCATAGGCTATAAAACACTTTCCAACATTCCGTGTATTCTGTATCGAAACTTCGTTGTTTACCCAACTACCTGTGCTGGTGTTGCGTTTACGCAACGTTAAAAATAAATGTGCATTTCTTATATTAACTATCAAAATACCACTATTTTTTAATTTAAAAAATTGCCCTATTTGATACCAGAATCTTTGACCATTAAATAAAGCGAAGATTATCTTTCAAAATGTGTGGTGCTAACGTTTCTTCAGTCAAAAGTTGGAAGGTCCCTATCTTATGGTCTCGGTAGTTAATGGGTTAATAAGATAAAAAATAACTCTAAGTAAACAGATAGAAAACTCAAAACACATTTGAAAACAAGATTTCAGCAATTACCGTCCCTAGCCGGAAAAATAGTCCACATTTTTTTTTTTTTTTTTGTGCAACCCTGTATTTAACAATTTCTACATATTTTGCATAATATGCTAAAACTTAGTTTAGTAAGGAAATGCATAATAAGATGAAAATTCACCTTCAGCAGTTTCTATCAATATAAGGAAACATACTTGAACAGATTTGTTTATTACCAACAGATTTTTGTATGCGCCATATATTAAGCTAACGTTTAATTTAGTCTAAAACGTGGTTAAAACTACGTAAAACACACTTCTAACCATTATTATCATCCCGAGGTCATGTATCCAGTTCTTTTCATAATCCTGTATATGATTTTATTTGTATTATACAGACATCTCTTAGTATACTAAATATAGATAGACTTTAACCCCTTGGGGACAAGCGGCACGTATGCGTGCCGCATGAAGCGCTCAGAATCCTTGTTATTTCTCACCAGTAAAATTTTACCGTAAAAGTTGCCTTATTTTATCAGCGCATTTTCTCGATTCAAGAAAACACAAATTTCTGTTTTTAAAAAACGGTGACAAAAGATTAAAAATTTCGTAAAAGGCTCCCGTCCCTAAGGGGTTAAAGTGCATAATTCAATTAAAAGGCGGATTGAACACATTCACGCTGCAAATCCGCAATGGTTGCGAATTCTTTTGTGTACTCCTATATATGATCTATAGCATTTATACACACTACACAGTAGGCAAAAATTTAGTTGAACCCCGCCCCTTGAGGGGCGGTGGGATATATTATATCCCACTTAAATTTAATCTTGATTTGCACCAGAAACTTTTAATTAAATTTTTCTTTTTTAACTCGGATCGAAGGTAGTTAACGAATTTGCTTTTCCTTATTTTGAACTTAATTTTTTCGCAAATTCCGGCACTGTTGCCAGATTGGGGATTTTGTACGAATTTTGAGGAATTTTGAACCTTTAGGGGAATTTTGGGGGACAAGTAGTTCGTGAGGAAATGTTTGCCTATCAAAATTTTTGGGGGGAAACTTGGGAAATATCTTTCACTGTTTCATTTAAAGTTTACTTTTAGTCATCTTACAACAGTGGATCTTCGAACTCTATTTTGATTTGGAAAACAAAACCAAAATACAGAAATCGGAGGTATCAATAATTATTTTTGTGATCATGCTCATCATTTACCACATTAGAGTTCAGACGTATCACAGGTGCATCACCTCCTGCATTGGTCTATCCCTACCTGAATTTCTAGATCACTGAGTGCGGCAGATTTTCCCAGTCATTGCGGACAGACACACAAATACATATACAAATTTCTTTTATTAGTATAGATTTTTACAACACAAATAAAAATAATTTTATAACTTTTTTGTTGTTTAACCCTTTGAGGGGCAGAGTACGTATGTTAATAAAATATTGAAATTATTTGATCACACCGGGATTTAAGCACAAATTTATTTTAAAATAAATAAAAGAGTTTCTACACGTATAATTATAAAAGCAAAATTTAATTCCAAAATTCCGGTGCCATTATGGAGTTTCGGAATTATAATTAGGTGGAATATATTATATCCCACCGCTCTTCAAGGGGTTAAGGCTGGTTAATTTGTGCATCATTGAATGACAGTAGAGCTTCTTGCAAAGACATGCAATTGAATACTACAATCACATTGCTACGTCAGGGCACGGCCAAACTCGATTCCCCTTCCCCTTATACGGCCGTAACAAAAAGTCGAAATCCCTTTGTTTTCGGGGAATCAGAGTTTCTCTCCGGAGAATTGTAGGGTGCGCTTTTACCTACTATGTCTAATGAAGAATTTGCTTTGCATGCTTGTATTTTGTTAGGTATAACTTTCCTGAAATTAAGATTTTTGCTTTTTTTTTTAGTAAAAACCATTTCATTGCTGTGTTCCATACTGCACTTACGATTCACTAAAAAAAATCCAGAAATTTCTTTTCTTGCATTTCCTTCAAATTTGGAGTACAAACTGTTGAAAAAAAAGTACTTGTTGATTCTTTAAGATAATGAAACATGAAAAAAAAAATTATTTATGCATCATTACTTTTTTCTTTCCCCGTATTTCATAACCAGCACCTACAATATTTAAATTTACTGAAAATTGTTCACAATGTACACATATCTATATTTTTCTAAATTAAGAGTCATGTAAATATCATGTTTTTTTTCGATAAAAAATCGAAAAATAGATGTCTTTTTGACTGATAGATGTATTTTCTAAATAATTAAGAATTATGTAAGTATCCATGTTTTAAAAAAAGAAAATCGATATGAGTTGATTGCCGGATATTAGCAAAGAGACTTTCTTATTTTTTTATATTATGAAACAGATAAATATATTTTTATTTTAATCGTATACTTTTATACCATGACTGTCCAGAAATAGAATATTTAATTTTATATGCAATTTTGTTAATTTTTATATATGCTTGAATATTTCAGATCAACACATATGATGGCCAAATTTATTGAAAATTGTTTGCAATGTACACACATACATATTTTTTTAATAACTAAGAATCTTGTAAATATCGATGTTTTGAAAAAAAAAATCGATATGAATTGATTGCTGGTTATTGGCAAAAAGACTTGCTTATTTTGTTGATATTATGAAACATGCAGTTATCTTTTTAATTGTATCACAGTTTTATACCATCAGTGTCCAGAATTAGAATATTTAATTTTATATGTAATTTTGTTATTTTTCTACATGCTTGAATATTTCAGATGAATACATATAATGGCCAAATTTATTGAAAATTGTTTACAATGTATGTGCATACATACATCTATATATTTTTAATTAATTAAGAATCGTGTAAAAACAATCAATGTTTTGCGAAAAAGTATTTCGTTATGAGTTGATTGTTGGATACTGGCGAACTTGCTTAATCTCTGAATAGTGTGTAAATATTTTTTTATTATAGTTTTTATAATGTAACTGCCTAAAATTCAAACATTTGATTTTATAACTTCCCCTGTTTTTTTTTTTTTTTTTTTTTTTTTTTTTTTTTAAATTATAGAAATCTATAATTATTATTATTTTCTATTTCTCTGTACACTTCATTTTCAGTACCTCTAGTGTGTACTAAATCCAAAGTTGTCCGCAATTAACTTTATATACCTATATTTTACATCAGAAGTCTGGTGCAAAAAATAATTGAATGGTTTAAAAAATTTTCCTGATTTGACAAGAATTTGGTTTTTTGAAAAAGTTTTGGTTAATTTTCTTAATATTTGAGAACTAGTAAATAATATTAAAAAAAAATTGCAATGTAATTTAATTTGAATTAATTTTTTTTTAAATAAATGCAGAAATTTACTTATAATCTTTGTTTTCCGTGTTTTGGTAGCATGTTATTTAACATATTTTTAGTCGCTTATGTTTAATGCATTGTATTTGTTTATTTTATCTCCAAATCCTTCAGTTTTCCTGTTTGCAGCATAAAAAACGCCAATATACGTACGAGGCAAAATATAAGTATATTATCTATACCTTTTACAAGGCATATACAGAGACGTTTTTCGTATTTTTATGTATGAAAGTAATTCTTAATAATCATTATTTACAGTATAGGAACTATAATTTACAGTAACTATTCGCGCCATCTGGCGGCGACTGTAGTCTATAAGGATTCCGAAACTAAGGGATGATTGTGCAGGGCGTATAAGGCAGGCGATCGAGTTTGGCCGTGTACGTTTATAACTGAACATTGCTCAATGATTGATCCTTAGTTTTCCTTATAAGATACTTGAATGAAAACTCTGTGGTCTTAAATGGTATAAACCTTCAAATTACTAAATGCTCAGGACTTATCCGAAATGTTCTTTTACCGTGCTTTTTAAAAGATTTAATTAAAGATGTGGAAAGAAGCTATTTTTCTTTTATTATTGATGAAGCACAATGATTGATAGAAGAAAGGATTTTTGCATTAAGATCAAGTACTTCTACTAGCTACCTGAGGTAGGTACTTTCTTAGGTACTACTTTGTCATCCCTATTGAAGTAAGTAGAGGTGAGAAAAAATGAAAAAAAATTATATGTTAAGTTATACAGAAGCAGATTATGTCAACACCATCTCGGCATTCATTCAAACCCCAACTGATTAGAGATATCCTAAATCTTGAAAAAGTCATTGGAATAAGCATAGATGGGGCTAAAGTAATGATAGGCCAGCATCATAGATTGAACACAATTTAAAAAACAAGTGTAAACGAACTTGTCGTTGTAAAATGTATCTTTCATTCTCTTCGTTTAGCTGCGAATATGCAAACAAAATTCTGCCGGGTTTAAATGTTAATTTTTTGTAGATGGGGATTTTTTTTTTTTTTTAATGCTTCATTTCGAGAAAAAAATTTGAGTTTAAATTAGTTAAAGATTTTTTATAGTGGAAATTAAAAAAATGAACTCACTTTTTTGAGTAGAAACTGCTTTGGGGATTTTTTCGGAAAAAAAACTGATTTGGGGGAAATTTTCAGAAATTTTGGGGAAATTGACTTTCGACTATCTGGCAACACTGTTTGAGCTAAACGATGATGTTTTATTCGCGCGAGAAGTAGAGCGTGTGTTCGAATGAAGTGTCGCATTATTAAGTTATATTTAAGATGTATCAGTAAGATGTATTCATTCAACTGTAAACAAAGTTTTGTCTCACCAGTGGCCGAAAGGTTGTGCTTTCGAAGCTATTAGACGGGAGGTGCTGGGATCGATCCCAATCGCGTGCGTCGATCCTAATCGTTCGGAGTTTTCTTGGTTTTCTTCGAGCTTTGTTTTTCCGAGCGTAAATACGGGCTAGGCTCAGTTAGAAAGACCTCCACGGAATGCAATACACCCCTTAAGGCCTATATCCCATGTGCTAATAATTGGCCCTCATAAACACAACCAACCAACCGTAATTTTTTTTTTTTATTTGTATTTATTTATATATTTATTTTTTGTACATACTGTCTTGTAAATAGTTATCAACATAAGAATTCTAACCTGGAAGTGTCGTTTATTTTTTGGGTTTAAAGAAATAAGTTGATGGTGTCAGTAGATCCTTTTCTCTATATAAAAAAAATAAAACTCTTCCTTGGACACTTAAATAATAATAATAATTAAACATGATTTTTCAATGATTAGCCGTCAATTTTTCAATTGACTGCATGGCATCATAAACTAGCAAATACAAAATAAATTTTATTTAAAGTAAAAAAGGAAAAAAGAAACATGCTAATATTAACAGATGCTAGTCCTAACTCAAGATAAAGTGTAAAGGGATTTTTTTCCAGGTTTTCAGGAAAGAAAATTATTCATGATAAATATATTGCAGTACACATACGCACATATACTTAAGTATAACTTCAATATTAAAGCATATAACTTAAGGGGGATGATCACCTACAGAGCAGCTCGATATTGCTTATTTTTAACACAATATTAGAAAAAAAATGGAACTGTAAATATTTCACAAAAGTAAACAATTATTTTAGAATAAATTGTACGAATTCTTGTTTAAGCATTCCTTTAAAAAAATTAATGATACATAATTAGAATTTAGTTTAATTAAGACATACTAATTGAGGATTTTCAATGACATACATGTATTGCGCAAATGATTATAAAAAACGTATATGATATATCTACTTAATATTACAATTATTTATTCTTAAACTATCGTACTTCAACTTAAACCTAAATTAATAATAAAGTTTAAAGAGGGAAATATTTTTTTCAAACAATTAAAACGCAAAATCTATGATAAATTTCAAAAAAATTAAAATATAATAATAATAAGTAAATATATTACTGGTACTTACTTACAAATGGTACAGGTTATAAAGATATGTAAAATACGATATACAGGGATGAGAGGGCTCCGACCGAAATGGTCGATTTTCACCACTTAATTTTAATACAGTATTATTTGCTTAAACAAATCTCAGAAATTCTGCGTTAAATACGGCGAGTAAAATACTATTAAAATTTAGTGGTAGCAATCGGTCATTTGGATCGGAGCGCTCTCATCCCTGACTATAATATACAATTTCAAGTTTCTATGTTTCTTAGTTTTGGAAATAGGGTGCTCGCAACGTCAAAATTATCTTATTTGAGAAAAATCACTTTACAGTTAAAATCGGTATTGCCAGACTATTTTTATTCAGATTATTTGACTGTCACCACTTTTTTTAAATAGTATAATTCGTCTTATTTTTCAGAATTTTTAACCAATTTCTAAATAGGCCGAATATTCAAAAATGCGGTGACAATCAACAATCTGGGAACAAAAAAGTCCCCAATCTGGCAACACTGGTTAAAATTTACCTTGATTTGGATTGGTTTCGTTCCACATATTTTTATCATAAAACCAGTTTTAATTGGAGTATCGTCTTATTTTTTATTTTTTTACTTCGGTAACATGTTATTCTCTCATAATAGACAACAAATTTTGTTTTGTGTTTTAAAAAGATTTAAGGTTATCTCCCCCTTAAATGTTTGGTATTAAGATCTATCACCCCCCCCCCCCCCTAAGAACATACACAGACACACACACACACCTTCTCTCTCATTCTCTCCCCACCTTTTTTTTTTTTCTTATTTTTTTTTTTACTTTAAAGAGATTTTATTTCAAATGTACTAGCTTATGATGTTATATCATAAAATTAAATTTTTTGGGATAGTCAAAAAAAGAACACATAATAATGATAATTATTATAAATATTTAAGAATACTATGAAGATTTACTTTTTACTTCAATTTTAAGAAGAAAAAAGAAATGTAAAATTAATTTCAAGAACCCTCAACAATCTTATTTTTAGACGATTAGTCAGAAGAGGGTACTCGTTTCTAGTGTGGAAGGAACGTTCCCCTTGTTTATACCAGGACATTGAGCGATTTATCGCCGACCTTAATTGTTAATGCGGATACCATTAAAGGTTTAAGAATTATATAGGAAAAATCACTTATTATGATAAAAATAAAAATTACATACGTTAAAAATGATTACAGTGAACACAAAGGCTTAAAAATCTTTTAATAAACCTATTAGTATGGGATTATAAATATTCTCAACAATTTAACTTGACAGACTCAAAGGTTTTATTTAATCAATACGAAATATGACACAAAATAAAAAGCATAACACGAGGAGTGTGAAATAAGTGCAAGATATGTGGCAACGGCTCGATTGGAAAATAAAAAAGAGCAAGAGATACATTTAAAAGTTGATAGATGGTACATAAAGAAAAGGTTGAAAAGAAGTCCTTTACAAGAAGTTCTTCTATTTATACTTACCTATGTGCGAATTGTTTATACTTTATTTATAATGTTATAGAATTTCCTGGACCTACATTTGTTAGTATAAGTAATATATTTAGAATATACCTAAAAAATTTATTTATGAGCTCATTTATACCTATAAGCTATTAGAATATTTAGGTAGATAAAATAATAAATCCTACATTAGTAACAAATAAGAACATAATAAACAAACCTAATTAATAAAAAACGTACTAGCTTCGTACACACAGCCGGTGATATTCCCAAGATTAGCAACTATAAAATAAACTAGTAACCCCACCCCCTAAAAAACAAAAAAAAACTTGATAAACCTATTAACCCTTAAAGCTCCGGCGTCTCTTACACAAATTTTATTCGATCGGCATCACTTTTTAAAATGCAGTTTCCTTCAAGTACACAATTTCAAAAATGCTCTGATTAAATGAGTTGAATTTTATTTTCCTTTATTACTGGTACCAAAAACAAATTTTGCAAAGACTAAGAATGTCTCCGCAGCGGAGCCAAAGGAGTGGGAAGGGTTAATAAACCTATTAGTAACTACTAATAACATAATAAACTAACCTAATTAATAACAAAACTATAAGTTTCGTACACTCAACCGGTGATATGCTGCATGCTAGTAATGGTAAAATAAACTATAATTAACCTCCCCCCCCCCACACACACAAAACAAAAATAGATAAACTTATTAATAAACCTATTAGTAGCAACTAATAACATAATAAAGGAACCTAATAACAAAAGTACAAGTTTCGAACACAACACCGGTGATATTCCGAAGACTTGTAATGATAAGATAAACTACCCCCCCCCCCCTCCACGAAAAGAACTTTATAAACCTATTAATAAACCTATTAGTAACAACTAATAACATATTAAACTAACCTAATTAAGGGCATTTGGAAGTACGTATACCTGCCATGTTAAATTAATGCACCTTTTCTCAGAAACGTTAGCCTGGTAGTGAGTAGGTTTGATGTCCTCACATCGTGCCAATGGGAATTTAAAGACATTCCTGTCTAAGAGGCACGCAGATAGACCATCCCTGTTATGCTACGAAAAAAATATTTCCAAGTAGGCAGCTTATAAAAAAAGAAGGTATTTATTCTATTTTATTTATTTATCATAAGTTGTAGAGACATCCATCTGAAAGCTTTATTATTTTAATGTTAGCATGGCTCTAACGAATGATAATTGCTTTGATGCTCGCGTAATGCAATTTTTGATAAATTTGGAGTTTGTATATTGAAATTTTTATAATAGCTACGTTCAGGACTTGGGAATTTTCAGAAAACTTTACCAGCCGAAGATTTATTTTACCAACCAGCTAGACGCAACGTACAGTTAATTATTGTTATGAGAAAATGTACGTGACTTATGGAATTTAGTACCATGTTTACATCCCGGTCAATATGAAAAATTGAAAAATATAGCTAGCTATTAAAAATACACTCATGTCCAAAATTAAGGTCACAAACTTAAAATCTGTGAAATCTGATGAACTATTCACTGTGTTGCCACGAAATTTGGCACAGAGGTATAATACAATAGGAGAATATATATAGCATCATAATAATATGGAAAAGATTTTAATTGTGAATAAAGAAACAGGGTATATCAAAAAGTCTTAAATCATGAATCAGAGAAAGCATTTATCGCTGGAAAAGCCTGTCTAATATGGAGTGTGACCACGGTGCACTGCTACACGAGCCTCACAACGAGCTCTCATACTGTTTATGAGGGTATCAATAAAACTTTGTGGCAACAAAGACCATTCTTCTAAAAGGGCGGCTTTTAACTCCTGGCGGATCCTGGGAGGAGGGTTACGCAGTACAATGGCTCTTCCTAGACCATCTCAAATGTGTGCAATAGGATTGAGGTCTGGAGACCTCGAGGTTCACTTCATACAGCGAACATTCTCTTCTTCAAGAAAATCATCAACAATGTGGGCTCTGTGTAGCATCACATTATCGTCCATAAACATGAAGTCCGGACCTACAGTACCCCGAACTACCTCACATAGGCTTCAAGAACCTCGTCCCAAACACCCGGCGTCTTGTCGTTTGTGTCCCTTTCACGGCATACAATAGGAGAGCCCGGTTGTTGTGGAGCCGAAGACATCAGTCTTGGACACAACAAGAATGGGGGGCTTGTTCTTTTCAGTGATGAGTCGATATTCACTACGCAGTGAGTCTCGTCAAATCTTCATCTGGAGAGGACCTGGACCTCGCTATCACCCCTCCTACATAAAAGAAATCGACAGATTTGGTGGCAGAGGAATCCTTGCCTGCGGCGGCATAATGTTGGGCAGCCTTCACCACTGCACGTCTTCGATGCGGGTACTGTTAACGCACTTCGCTATGGGGATGAGGTCCTTGAAGCTTATGTGAGGTTGTTCCGTGGTGCTGTAGGCAAGGACTTCTTGTTTATGGACGAAAATGCGAAGCCACACAGAGCTCACATTGTTGATGATTTTCTTGAAGAAGAGGATATTCACCGTATGAATTGGCCCTCGAGGGCTCCAGACCTCAATCCTATTTAACATGTTTGGGATAGTCTCGGAAGAGCCATTGCACAGCGTAAGAGCACCTCCCAGGACTAGCCAGGAGTTAAAATCCGCGGTTTTGGAAGAACGGACTTTGTTGCTACAAACATTTATTGACACCCTCATAAACAGTATGAGAGCACGTTGTGAGGCTTGTATAGCATTGCACGGTGGTCACGGTGCATTTTAGACAGACTTTTCCGGCGATAAATGCTTTTTCTCTGATTCATTATGTAACACTTTTTGATATACCCTGTTTCTTAATTCACAATTAAAATCTTTTCCATGTTGTTACGTTGCTATATCATTTCTCCCATTGTAATATACCTCTGTGCCAAATTTCGTGGCAACACAGTGAATAGTTCATCAGTTTTCACAGATTTTATGTTTGTGACCTTAATTTTGGACATGAGTGTAGATGTATTTCCCCATTCTTGTCTATATACTTATGTGTTTTTCTTCATAATGCTGAAAGTTAATTTTTTAAATATTGTTTTTAAAAATTTTTAATGGCTGTATTCAGGGATTTTTTTTTTATTGTACGTAATCATTCTGTCTTTACACCTTTTCAAAGCGAATGGAAATTATTTGTATATCTGCTTTATTCCTAAGCTTAATGCTGTATTAAAAGTACACAAAATGACAATATTTTTTAGATTTTAGTAAAAGAAATTTATTAACTTTCAGTAAATTAAAATTTTATAATTGTCATACATTTTTTTACTATTTTTAATTTCAAAAGCCTAAAAGTAATTCCATTATTTTTGTTATATCAACATTATTCCAAAATGTATGTAAATGTACAGTCGTGGGGGAAAAAAAGTAAACACCCCCTACTAACTCCTCAACAAATTATCGTAGAAGAAAGTTTTGGGTACCGAACGATCGGAAATAAAGTCTACTTTTAAATGATGTATATAAAATATGCTTAGGGTGGCATCTACATATTAAAACGAACCATTACTTTTTTTTTCAATAGCAGTACACAATTTTGACAATATAAATGAACTCTACACCCTTCAATTAGTCTAAAAACAAATTTTTATGCAATTCGTACCATAAGTTTCCGAGAAATTAATTATTTTAAAACTAGCGTATTTTATAGGCGTTATCCAAATTGAAGTTGGGTACTCGATTGTTAACCGAGAGAGCTTCCTTCTTGATCAAGGCTCCGTAAGCAGTCAATTAAGCCTGTTAGATTACAGGATAGCATAAGAAATTTCAAAATATTTAGTCACTTCTATCATGGACGGCCCCTTAAACCATCATTTTGCCGTTTTTTAAGCATAATTTAAAAACTACTTGGAAGAAAAATGTGAAATTTTGGATTTCTGTAAAGCAGGACTTAACAAATCTGAATCCATCAAAAAAATTGTAGGTTGCAATTAATATTTTTTTCGAATATTAATTTCATAATTCCTAATTCATATCAGAAAATTATAAAAATTGCAAATTCAACGTATTTATGTTTGGGTGTATTAGTGTTATTGCTACACAAAAAATTAGAACATTAGGATCATGATTTCAGAAGTTATAAATAAAAATATGAAAATGTAATTTAACATTAAAAGCACTAAATTTTGAATGTTTATAATTCAAAAACTTATCATTCAAATGACTTGAAATTTGGGGTCTAGGCATAGTTTGAACCAAAGATTTGGAATATCTCGTTAAAATTGTGTATTGCCATTGAAAAAAATGAAGATTGGATTCGTTTTAATATGTAGATGGCCCCCTAAGCAAATTTTACATACGTCATTTAAAAGTAGACTTTATTTCCAATCGTTCGGTACCAGTAACTTTCGTGTACAATAATTTGTTCAGGAGTTAGTAGGGGGTGTTTACTTTTTTTTTCCACGACTGTACATTTTTTTTCGACTCTGGCCATGCAAAATATTTTTATTCGAAACTATGCCAAACATTCTGGTTATTTATCTCAGTCATTTTTAAAAATGATTCATTTATAATCACACAAAAAAACTTGATTTGTTATTTTTCGAATATTTTTTTTTTTTTATTAAGTTGTATTTCATATTTTTTTTACTGATGCTGAGATAAAAATTACTAATTTATAACAGGGATCGAAAAATTTGAAAATTTTTACATGCCGTTCGGGCATGTGGTAGAAAAAACTTGATGCCCGAATAAATAAATTTATATGCCCGACATGACTATTGCATCTCGAATGCCACCAAAAGTTACACACTCCATCGGGCATGTTGATAAGAATAATACATGCCCGATTGGAAATTTTACATCCCCCGGGCATGTCGGGCAATAGATTTTTCGAGCCCTGCTTTATAATGAGGAATCTGCCATAAAACTGTTTACGTCAGTTTGAAGGGGCAGAATGTCATAAATTTTAAAATACTTTACGCACCCTGCAGCTTTTTTTTTTTAACTATGTTATGCATACACATGGGTGCCAAGTTGCCACTAATCCTCCGTAACATGTGGGTTAATTTAACCCTGGTTTAATACATTTCGCACCAGAATTTTTTGTCAGAGATAAAATTAAAAAAGTTCCATGTAAAAAACTGGAATTAAATAAATAAAGATTCATCAAATAATTTTTCTGGTTCGAAGCGTTGTTAAACTGGGTTAAATTAATCCACGCATTACGGAAGATTAGTGCGAACTTGGCACCTCTGCATACAACAGCCCAATTTAATTGTTTTACTATTATAATTGCTGGGGCTTTAAAGAATTTGAAAAATTGCACATAGAACAATAAAAACAAATGAACTTTTCAAAATATGAAGAAAAACACATTAGAATGTAGCTTTTATAAGAATTTAAACATACAAACTCCAATTATTAACTTATTTTGCACTTGCATTACACGAATGATGATCTTGTGACTAACAACATTTTTAAAAAGCACATTCTCTAGAGTATCGCAATTTTGTAAACATCAAAATAATGAGGATAACTTATAATAAACAAATAAAATAGAATAAATATACTGGGTTTCCACATGGGTATTTTTTAACTACTTGCAAGCTTAGCCTTGTTTAACCCTTTCAGAGGCAGAAGAATTTTGTTCGTAAAATGATGAAATAATTGACTGACACTAGAATTTTCAAACGAATTTCTTAGAAAATAAAAACCCGATATTTTTCACATTCATTACAAAAACAAAATTTTATTAAAATATTCTTGATGCCATTTGTCAGTTTTGGAATTAAAAATAGATCGGCTAGACTTCTATTGTATTGTTATTTGACAATGTAACAAATATCGGTGTTGAAACCAGATATTTTCTTCTAGAAGTGGTAATTTCACCTCTGAGGGAGGAGGGATTTCACTTCTAAACCATTAAAAATCGTTGTCTTAAATTTTATAGAGGTATTTCAATGTACAGGGCAGGGGGTGGGGGGATATTCTCATTAAGCCACCTTCTGAATTCATCTCTGGCATACATTATCAAAGTAAGCTGAAATCGTCATCTCTTAAAATAATCCCATTGTACTTTGAAAAGTGTTAAACGGGAACACTACTTTTTTTTTTTTTTTTAATAATATATTTAATGTAATGAATCATAGTTTTATGCATGCAGTTCAAATTCAATTTTATTTTATCATTTAATTTCAATTTTTTTAAAACAAATAGTTATTTTGATAAAGTAAAAAAATTCATGAAAATCTATAATTTTCAAATGATCATTTTCAAAACTTTTTTTTTTCAAAGTTTTTATGGGAATTGCACGATTTTTTTGACCCCGCAAATCCGCAAATCCCTCAAATCCGCAACCTTAAAATCCACATATCTTTACATATGTAAACAATGAAACTTTCAGATGTAGGGTCACAATTACAGAATTTTTTAGTTTTATTTCACCCTGTATTCATTTTAATATGTAATTCTTAATAGCATTGAACTCATTTTTTTCCATGAAAGGAATATAAATTTATTATTTTTTTTTAAATCAAGATATTGTTGATACCGCTGGTAATCATAATATTTTTACCAAACATATTTATGTATTAACCTTCCGTCTACCAGACGGGTCCATTGGACCCGACATGTACATTCAAAATATTTATTCAAACCAGAAATTTCTTCAAAACAAACTAAATGTATAAATCAGACAATAATAAGTTAAATAAACAAATTAAATAGTTTTAAGTAAAAATTCTGGTGTAGAATGTTTTTATAAAACTTGAGTAAAATTTCCGGTAGTTCTAGGGTTAATCAAGCTATTTTTAGTTCTTATTATGATGATTTTGATGTGAATTAATGGAAAATGTATCTCATCATTTTTATACATATTCAAATATGCATTATCAATTATTTATTAACCTTTACTTTTAATATTTTATTCATTTTTTAAATTATCTTTTTATCCTTTTAGTTTATTACTTTGATTAACCCTTTAACGGTCGCATTAAATTACGGTTTAAAAATTCAAACTGCTCATTGGCACCACTTTTTTGAAAAAGAAATAGTCACCTTATTTAATGGCAGGTAAAATGATGCCATAATAAAGCCAACTGCATAATTTAATAAAACTAGTGGGAATCAAACAATCTGAATAGAATACACAGCTCGTGAATATGACGGGAGCGAGAATTAAGGGGTTAATTATTTTAATATTTTACTTTATTACAATCATTCCTTATAATTTTTATTGCATCATTGCTTAAAATTACTGTTTAAAAAATGTAAACAAAGCAATGACCAGAAATCGACTAAATTCTCACATCTGCACAACCTCTGGCCACAAGCTGTGCGGATTTGAGGGAGTCTACCCTATAACAGACTCAAAATGTTATATATCAGGAATACACGTCTTGTACAAAATAGCAGAGATGGAAGTGTGAGTTAAAATTGTTTGCCAACTATGTTATATATGCATTGTTAATTTTCATAAATATTTATAAATTTTTAATATTTTATTCCTGAACGAAGTGGGCAACATTGAGCCGTTTCATTGGTGATGGTGACGTCCCCACCTTGTTTTGTGGATAATAGCAGTGCTGGAAAATTGGCGCAGAGGTGGAGCCTATTGACACCACTAAATTTTAGTGGTATTTTTCGGCTTATCTAATGACAGAATTTATGAGTTTTTATTAAGGTGAAGAATACTATAAAAATTTAGTGGTGTTAATAGGCTCCTCCTCTGCGCCAATTTTCCAACCCTGATAATAGGGAGATAATATATTCTTTATATATATACAGGATGTCTACAGAATCTGGAAATCAGGGAATCGTGGAAAAATCAGGGTTGTTTATGAATCTGCATAGAGAATTTTGTTAAATTACTCAAAAATCAGAGAAATTTGTCTATAGGCAATAATGTTTGCATTTTCGTCTTGCCAACGAAACTCATTCATCTATTTTATGTACTATATTTTTTCCTATGTTGATTAGTCTTTCCCAATATTTTTTAAATATATATATGTTCATGGTAGGATTTTTTGATTTTTAACACAAATTAAGGTCATCGTATGTCCTCATTTCCTGTGGATAGTACAGTACAAAGTCCAAAGTTCGGAATTCTCCAAAGTTAAAAAAAAGGTCTAGATAGCCCGGGAGTCGGCAGCACAGACAATCATATCATCGAATTCGGGGATGAAATTCTAGGATTAGTTAAATCTTGATTCGCATATTAAACCGCAATCGGTCTGCCAAGTCATATATTGGTGGAAAACACTTGAAAACCCGACTTTAGTTGCTGACTCGTAGGTTTATCATTGCGTTTTCATGCGCCAAAAGGTATGAAAAAAAGGAGGACTGGGTGCAGGAAAACACAATGGTAAACCTACTAGCCAACCGCTAAAATCGGGTTTTTAGGTGTTTTCCACCAAGATATGACTAGGCAGACCGATTGTGTTTTAATATGCGAATCAAGATTTAACTAATCCTAGAATTTCATCCGTGAACTCGATGAGGTGATTGTCTGTGCTGCAGGCTTCCGGTCTAAGAGCAAAGAAGCTTTTTTACTGAATATTAACTCAAGTATATGTACAGAATAAAAGAAAAACTTCTTAATGATATACCTAAGTTAATAAATCAGTCCACATTAACTAAAATGTTCATTAGTTCAGAAAGTTACAATTTCTTCTTATATTGTTCCCTTAAGTGCCCCCCCTCCCTATTGTTCCCTCAACTGCTCTGCTCAGCAAGCGCAAAATGTTTTGACTCATTTACAAATTCATTGTTTAACGGAAAGTCATAAAACTGGAAAGCCTGACTATAGAAGCGAATTGAGATCGAACTGTGTTTTCCATTTTTTGATAAATAAATTACACATTGAGTTATAAGCGATTTTCTTCACGTGACAAAGACGTTTTTCACCCTTCCTTGTGCAGTTATTCTTCTTTCGCGATCGAATTCGATTCAAAACGCCCACTTTGACACTATTTTCTGAAAGATCAATTGTGTTTGCAGAAAAACTGTAAAACTCAGTTCGATTACATAGTTTCTGAACAAAACACCTGCTAGTTTCATCCATCTCCGAACAAAAATAAATTAAAACTTATGTCATAAAGTTGCCCTTTTGGATTTGAGAACATCCTTAAATAAATGTTTTTGTTTTACTTTTTATTTTGTTATCATTTACTTAATGAAAATGATTGTTTAATTTAGTATTAATAGTTGTTCTGTGCAATTTTTAATATATGAACGTCATATTTTACCTTTTCATGTAGTGAATCTTCTTTTCATTTTTATTGAAAAAGTAATATTATTGATGAGCCAAAGTTCGGAAAAATCAAAAGTTCGGACTTGGTAAAGTCCATAGGATTCCGGACTTTAGACTTTGTACTGTACTTATATTGAAGATGATTTATGCAATTTGGAAAAATTTTAATGATATATATGGGTGCAAGACCTTCAATCTCAGTACTGATTCCAGTCTTTAAAATATTTTAAACCGATATTTAATTCTGCTCTTTATACTTAAATAATAGCTATTTACTATCAAGAGATTTTAATTGTTGTATTGTAAAACGTCATTTTTTTGTCATAATGCAAGCTATGGAAGACATTTCCTTATTTACATTTGCTTATGCTTGCTAATACTCAGAAATTTTGTCAGTCTTGGCTTTGCTGAACTACTTGCACCCTTGCACCGTGATGATATATTAGCATAGCTTGACCAGATGGACAGCTTAATCCAATTTGCTATGTCGTCAAATGTACATATGTCTCAGGATTGAACTTCTTCAGCAAATGAGGAAAGTTTTTTATCAACATATATCCATTAACCACTGTATGAAGTTGTTGGACTAAATATTGAGTTCAGATTTATAAAACTGTCAACCAATATTTTATGAATATTAGGCAGTTTTTATGTTTTTCTCTTGTAAATAAATAAATAAAAAAATATAATGCTTATTTAATTCTAATATTTACTTGTTATGTATTTTGGCATTTTTCTTATAAATGTGTGTCAATAAAAGGTATTGTATATTTTAATTACCTTTTTTTTCCTAATATGTTTTTGTAAGGTTGTGTGTTTTAGTTCCTGCAAAAAGTATTCTATTTTTCATGCACTTTTTGTAAAATTTTGGTATTTCATTAAGTTTATTTTGTTTCTACGAAAATTTTATCCATGAAGGTGTACTTTTTTAATCTTTTGATCCTAAACCTAAAAAAAGTTATGATATCAATACAAAAATCCTTAACGGGTTAAAAGTTTGACGCAGCACTTTACTTTATGGCTATACAAATATGAAATATGGGTCTTGAAAATCCTAAAATCAAATTTTGAGTGACGCTGTGCTATTAAAATGAATTTATATATATATATTAATTTTTTCTTTTTTGTTGTATTTATTTTTAATCAGTGATGCTTTTTCATTCTAAATATGAGTTTTAAAAGATATGATGTCAAAATTCAAGTGACGCTGTGATCTGACTTAAAGATTTGTTAAAAAATTACTTTACACATATTTGTGTTTTGTCTTCTGAAATATATTTAGACATTGAAACATTTTTTTTTTCAATACGCTATCAAATATGTCATCTTTTTCTCAGCTGATCTTATGTATTAAATGATTTAATTCAATAAATTCATTTATCTTTTGCGTCACGATATCCAGAACTATCGATAAAATGTGTGTAAATGTTTTCTTTGCATCACACTATTTGCATACTATTTACTTAGTTTCGATACTATGACGCCAAATAAACATTTACACAAATTTTACGGATGGTTCTGGATATTCTGACGTGAAATTAAATAACGAAAGTTTCTCAAAAATTAAGTAATGCACCCGGAACATCAGGAATAATAAGTGCTTAATTTTTAGGCTTTGATATATTATGATAATGTTTATTTAAAATTTCAGCTAAAAGCCTTTTTCGGATGTTCATTATATTTCTAAACTGATACGCAATCAACTGAAATTTTCTATCTATAACTTTATTATATTTTTGTAGTATTTAAGTTTAATCTGTTTAATTAATTCTTCGGAAACACATTAAAATGTTATTTATTACTCCACTCCACCATCGACTCCTTTTTATGGTTATACACCGCCCATCACCGATGTGATATGCTTTCATTTGTAATGTAAGCCTCAATGCAGAAATTTAACGATGTAAAGGTTTTTTTGGAATTCCGTCAACAATTTTTGTTAACCCTTTCATGGGCAAGGTACTTGTATTCGAAAAAATGTTCAAATAATTTAATGACACCAGTATTAACAAGAGATTTTATTTGTAAACAAGTAAAAGTATTTTCGCGTACTTAATAAAGATGACATTTTCATCATAAAATTCCGGTGCTAATGTGGCAATTTGGGATTAAAATTATGTGATGCCATGACGGCATCGCCGCCCTTCAAGGCGTTAAATTGCGAAATAAAAAGGTATTATTGTTAATCACTAAAAGGTATTTCAAATAATAACTGCTCAGGTATGGTAATATTTGAAATGCGCATTAATCTGAGAAACTCTCTATAAAGATTATAACAGGCTCGCGCACCACATTAGATATTGCAATTTAAAACTAGAACGGCGGCGAGGGGTCATTTTGACCCTCGCCGAATGAATACATTTCGATTCTAACCAGAATTTTTTTTATAATATAAGATTAATATATGCTGCACAAAAATAACTTAAATAAATAAGTTTAATAGTTCTAAATAAAAATTCTGATGTGAAATATTTTTTATAAAACTTGAGCAAAATTTCCCGCCGTTCTAGTGTTAACTCATCTCGAAAACTCAAAATATCATAGAAAACACATTTTGAACAAACGCTCAAGGACTAAAATGCTTATCTGAATACTTATGTTTACCCTGTATGATATCTACACACCTCATACCGTATGTATATATATTGATAATATGAACACCTAAAAATATGTAACGTCATCATAAAAATCTTCTCCGAAAAATTCCAATCACACACATTAATCACAAGCATAGAAAATGCAATGTTTAAGGCATAGTATATTCAAGCTTCAAATGTGGAATTGTGAAGCTCCGCCATTAAAAATTTAGCCGTTTTCTTTTTTTTAATTCATTTTTACTCATATATTTGTGCATACTTATGTAGTACAATTCTTATGTAGTACAATACTTATGTAGTACAATTGCACAATTTTGTGATATATTTTTTTATTGACGCACTCGTTAAATGTTTATCAAAAAAGGTTGACTACTCTCTGAACATGATATAATATTTTAATTATACCACCTTTTCTCATATTTATCAATTGAAGGAAAACTATAGAACAAAATACTAATACTTTAGTAGTTTTACAACATATCTTCATTTCATAAAATTTGGTACAGTGTTTTTGAGAAATGTAGCTGTTTTTGAAATCCAAATATTTTAAACTTATTTTTAAAAAATAGTAATATGTATAAGCAATTTTTAAGATGAAATTTATTGCTGGTTTAAAAAAAGAAAACAGAAAGCAGCACCATAAATGCCAAGATTTACGCTTTTTTCCCACCACTAATTTTTAACAGATAAATTTGTCTGACTGAATCATCGAAATCATAAGATTACGAAAGGTGAATTCTTCTGATCAAAGATAGTAGTAGGAAAAAAGCGTAAAGTGGGACAGCTATACGACACAGATTCACAATATGCCAATGAAAAATGAACTGATTGTGTAACAAAGAATTGAGAAAATTTAACTACTTTCTTGTCTAATAAGTGCTTAAATTAGCGATAAATGCAATAAAATTAACACAAAATTATTAATAAATTTACAATACTTAGAATTAGAGATCAGATTATTCTTGGGAATTACAGCAGTACCTAAAATACAAAATCCTTACATTCAAAAAGGATTGTGTCTATGGGAGAGAGAATATTGGCAATTTTGTGATCGATAACGACTAAGAAAGGATACTAGTGGGCTACTTTTTTTAAATTCAAATTAATTGATTAGCAACATTTCGTAATAAATAGAGTTGGCCGAAGAGTCGAAGAGTAGACTCAAAATCTCGACTCCTTCCAAGTGAGTCGAACTGTCGACTCCTCGCTAGTGAATTGCCTCGACTCAAAAGAGTCGAATTTTAATTTCCACTCATTTTGGGATTCGGAGTCGAAGAGTCGAAGTCAACTCACTCAAAGAGTGGTTCGACGAGTTTAACCCCTTAATTCTCTCTCCCGTCATATTCATGGGCTGTGTCATGGGCTGTGGGTGTGTGGGATTGTTTGATTCCCACCAGTTTTATAAAATAGTGAAATTGGCTATATTTTAGTATCGTTTTACCTGTCATTAAATAAGGCAAATATTTCTTTTTCATAAAAGTGGTGCCGATAAGCAATTTGAATTTTTAAACCGTAATTTAATTCGAGCGTTAAGGTGTTAACACAGTGTCGGACTTGGAGAGTCGAGAGTGGATTTTCGATTCTTCGACTCTTCGATACTTCGACTCTTCGAAAACCACTCTTTTCACTTAGTATCGGATTTCAACTCTTCGAATCAGGGCTGGGTTGTTTAGCAGAGAACGGAGATCTTGGTTTAACTATGTATTGGCGATTTTGAGAATGGTGAAAGCAATGTAGATGTATGTTTAGGAAGATGACGGTATAAATGAGAGGAGAGGGAGGGGTAAAGACAAGGGGGCGGACAGCAGGATATTTCGTTAGAGATTATTTGATTTTACGATATGCTTAGGGGAAAGAAGATTAAAAAAAAGCAGATGTTACCTTTCTATTTTTTGGCAAAAAAATAAGTAGGACTAGTTAGGAGAATATTTACAGCTGTTTTCATATCATGCGATATTAAAAAAAAAATAAATAAAAAAAAAATAAATAAAAAAAAAAAACCTTAGAAGAAACAGAAATAAAATTCTACTTTAGTAGCAGGCTGTTTAAAATATACTACTAAGTTACTGAATTTATTTTATAATAGATGTATTTTAGATAAAAGTGAATATCCTTTATTTGTTTTCGTTATTTTAATTCCGTTTTATAAATAAAAATGTTCGCAAATAACATTAAATGGATATAATTTAGATATTTTTTTTAAGTTAAGCCAATCGATTTTTTTAATGTTCCTTATTTCTTCCCAGATATGGAAGATATTTTCGGAATCCTGTCGCTTCCACGTCCCACCCACCTTTTTTTCGTAAACAGCTAGACTCTGATTGTCTCTCTATGGATATAGCTCAATATATTATCATGGTTTAAAAAATAAAATTTTAAAAGGGTAAAAATCAAAAACTGTAAACATGAGAAAAAAAAAAAGAACTTTTTAAAACTTACTCTCCCCCCCCCCCCCTTCAGTTGGGCGGGGGACTGATTATTGAATTATTTTTTGTTCGGAAACGCGTAAAATTGACAGGTATTCTTATTTACAAACTAAGTAATCGAATGGCGTTTTCCTTTTTTGCCGAAATATCCTTCAAAAATGCTGTCAAAGTTGATGTTTTTAAACGAAATTCGGTACACGATAGCACGGGGAAAGAAAAAACTTATCGTTACGTGACAAAAATTTCATTTTTCTTGATAAGCAATTTATTTATATAAAAAAATGGAAAACTCTATTTGATTCCAAATCGTCTTAATAGTCAGGCCTCTCAATTATATAACTTTGTAATTAAAAATACTGCCGCTGAGCCCCGCAAATTAATGTTTGTGTGTAACGGAAAAATGCGATATTCTCCCAAAATATGAGACCGAGGATAATCGCTATAATTTTCCATCAAAGTTTGAATAAACTACTATTCCCCTAGTTTTAGTAGATTCGGAAATAGGCTGGAGGGGGGAGGGGGCATATTTTTGTATCGCATTTTCGACAGTATCTAAAATTAGAACAAATATATTTTTTATTTCGGTGTTACGAGGTCTTTTCAACAATACCCAAACGATATACATACGCACACGCCTAAAAAAGAAAAAAAAAAAAAATCAAGTAACTAAATTAGTCCCCCTTTTTTTTTCGAAAAATATTTGTGAATAGCTTTTAATCTAAAAATTTGTTAACACGATCAACTTATAATAGCTCCGTTTTCACCTTTTAAGTACGGAATCCTAAAAAAAAAATCAATGGATAAGAGATCTAAGAATTTAAAATGTTGTGATTGGGAAGGATTTTGGATATTTTGAAGCATTCTTGTCATTGTTAGCAGTAAATTTCACTTATCCCGCGCTCCCCGCGCGCGTACACACACACATACACACGAAAAAAAAAATCCGTTTCCGTTTTGTTTTCAGCACAGAAAATTTAAACCTTTAAAACTTGATATATATAAAAAATAACGCCTCAAAACCTCCCACTCCCAGTTAAAAAGAAGGTAAATTTTTAGACATGATACGGGATTAAACAAGAATATTTCTATATTTTACAGTTTGGCTTAGAGGTGTGCACCGGCCCAGCCCGTGGGCAGGGTTAGGGCCAATTTTTTGCAACGCTGGGGGTCGGACCGGGCCTTACTTTTTTTTTAAGGCCGGCCTAGGCATTGCTCTTTGCAGACCGGGCCTTTCTTTTTTCTAAAAGATTGCGCCGAGCTTAACTTAAATTTTCAGGACCGATCCGGGATTATTGTCTCGCGGTCTGATCCGCGCAAAAATCAGTAAAATTTGTCCCGACCCAAAACTTTTTGTAAAAAATGTATATATTTTTAAATTGCCATTATTGTACAATTAAAATTTAAGATTTATTCTTTTTAAAGAATAGCAATTTCTAGGCAATAAAATTAAAATACAATAAAACTTGTGAAAAAGACCCGTATATGACGGAATCCTGTCTTAAACTAAAAAATGTGTTGATACATGAAAAATGAATATAATAATATGTGAGGAAAAGTGTATAATACATTTAAAACTGTTAAGAAGGAAACTTGTCTATAACGTATATTTTTTATTTCCTAAGAAATTTCGTCTTAGGCAATTTTGCTGTATAGTATTTATCAGATTCTTAAGCCTCCAATACATAGATATGGATTAACGATATTAATGTTAACTGAATCATTTACATACAGATAAAGATTCATTAACCCCTTGAAGGGCGGTGATGCCGTTACGGCATCACGTAATTTTAATCCCAAATTGACACATTGGCACCGGAATTTTATGATGAAAATTTCATCTTTATTAGGTATGCGAAAATTTACTTTACTTGTTTACAAATAAAATCTCTTGTTAATACTGGTATCATTAAATTATTTGAATATTTTACGAATACAAGTACCTTGCCCCTGAAAGAATTAAAAAAATAAATATCGCAGTACACGATGTTTCTTTAAAAATGAAGATTATAAAAATGATAAGAAAAAAGGGTAAAATAGGTATTTTTAGTCACAAATCCTCGTACGAAACAGTTTTTAATCCTATCAACGTAAAAATCCGTGTTTTCTAATTTTTAGTACTTAGAATTGAACACTTTTGTGGGGGCCGGTCGGGCCAAGACGGAATCGGCCCGAACTTTTAAGTTTTCTACCGGGTCGGACCAGTAATTTTTTTTGTACGGGATGAACTTTTAGATTTCATACCGGGGCTGGTAGTTTAATATTTTTCTACGGGCCAGGCCAAACTTTTTCGGTGAGCAAACCGAACTTTTTTTCTGTGGACGGGACTGGGCAGGGCATTGAAATTTTTGGATCGTATCGACATTTAATTTGGCTGTTTCCAGTTACCATCCAACAAAGTTAAATATAAAATACTTCGTCTATATAAAATCAAAACCGAAATAATTCAAGCTTGCGCTCAAATATTTTCTCGTGCGCAATAAATTTGATACGTTAAGTAGATTGCGTCATCTTTACAACCAACCAATCTTGCTTTCGCAAGAGAGTCGAGAGTCGAGTCAGTATGTCGACTCATCAATCAGGTGAGTCGACTCCTCAGAATGAGTGGAAATTCCCATACCCAGTAATAAAAAAATCTTACGTAAAAAAAGTCTACTGACAAGGCGGCAGAATACGCTATTGCGCCAAGAAGATCATTTTCTAAAAAATATAAAACACTTTTATACATTCAACGAGAACTCTCAGTCGTTATTTTAAATTCACTGCTATACATTACGGGACAATATGTAACAGTGCTGAACAGTGAAGCAGCGGTTAAGGGGTTGCCTAGTTGAAGTCAACTTTACACCCAGTCTCATAAAATGTGATGTCTTACGTAATATAGAGCCATTGGGAAAGTAAGAAATGTGTAGTTGTTTGCAACTACTTATAAAATGAGAAAACTAAAGATATAGCTAGCATAGATGCTTTAAAGGTTAAGAGAAAAAAGATTAAGAACTTGGATTTACATAATGAAATTATATTAAGATATAGGTTTAGCTGCAGTACAAACTGCTGTAATGAGGAGAAAAATAAGTTAGAATAGAAGTTAGCACTAGTTCAGAGAATTACTCACACCAAGCAAGGGCAGGGTCGGCGGTTAAGGAAGGCAGCAAGGCTGCCTACAAAAACAAAAAGGCACTAATCAGGGCAATATATCTTTTTTTTTTTTTTCTATATAATAAAGTTTATATAGAGGTATATATATATATATATATTTTTTTTTTTTTTTTTTTTTTTTTAGAATTAAAAAAGAAAATAAAAAAGGAGAAAAAATTTTACTTAGCAATCTTATGCGGTGAACACAAAGCTCACGGGGATTCCATTATTGTGGAATATTTCGGGCGTTTGCGATGACGGGGCTCGAAGGCGTCATAGTCAGGGAGCCCTGCTACAATATCATTTGGAAGGTCATATACGGTAGAATAGAAAGTATTTGCAAGGTCTTTAATTCTTTTCCTAAGGGTGATGGTGTTCAGGTCCCTACGGACAGTGGTATTATGTAAATATCTGGAGGCGCCACGGACGATGCGAAGGTTTTTATTATGGAGTCTGCTTAGGTTGTCCATAGAGGATTTGCAGGTAAAGCCCCAGATAGGGCTTGCATAGGTAATGATATGTATTACGCGCACATATTTATTAATATAAAAGAATTTTCAAATTTTACTGGGTTCAGTTGAATATTTTTTATCATCTTTGTCATTTTTACTTTCTTCTATCTTTACAAGATTCGTGTTGGACAATTGGATTCGTGAAAATTTTCGACTTTCGGTTTTCGACGGATTTACACGTTTTAGGGGTCAGAGATTCCGAAAAATATGTTTTTACAAAATATCTGTCTGTGAGTCTGTTTGTCTGTATGTGACACAAATTTTGCGGGCGCTCTATCTCAAGAGCTAATGTACAGAATTTAATGAAAAATTATATTCACTTAGTGCCTGATAAAATTGGAGTTGATTAGTTTTTGGTGTAAATCGCTCTACAGGTGGCGCTGAAATCCACCATTTTTCACAATTTCCACAATAGCTCAATCTCCAGAACTAATGCACGGATTTTCATCAAACTTCAGATTCAGTTAATCCTTGAGAGGAATTCATGTTTCATAAATTTTGGTGTAAATCTGTCGACAGGTGGCGCTGCTATGTTGCATTTTTTGTAATTTCTGCAATAGCTCTGTTTCAAGAACTAATGCTTGGATTTTCCACAAACTTCAGATTCAGGTATACCTGGATATGAATTAGTGTTGTTTAGTTTTTGGTGTAAATCGCTCAACAGGTAGCGCTTCTATGCAGCATTTTTTAAAGATTTCCACAATAGCTGAATCTCCAGAACTAATGCACGGATTTTCATTAAACTTCAGATTCAGTTAGACCTTGACATTAAATGATGGTTTATAGATTTTGGTGTAAATCGCTCAACAGGTGGCGCTGCTATGCTGCATTTTTGCAATTTCTGCAATAGCTCTATCTCAAGAACTAATGCTTGGATTTTCATCAAACTTCAGATTCAGATATACCTTGATGTAAATGAGTGCTGTTTATGTTTTAGTGCAAATCGCTCAAAAAGTGGCGCTGCTATGCTGCAATTTTCAGAATTTCCACAATAGGTCTATCCCAATAACTAATGCACGAATTTTCATCAAACTTCAGATTCAGATATACCATGATATAAATTAGTGCTGTTTACATTTTGGTGTAAATCGCTCAGCAGGTGGCGCTGCTATGCTACATTTTTCGGTATTTCCGCTGTAGCTTTATCTCAAGAACAAATGCACGAATTTTCATCAAACTCAAATTCAGATATACTTTGATATGAATTGGAGCTAAATTGATGTAATTTTGTGTGCTATTTAAATGATTTAATTTATGTGATTTATATAGAGGAAAGTTTTGTGATGGCCACAACAATAAACTTTATAACATACTTATAACTTTTTAAAAGGTGATTCAAACATATAAAAAATATTATTTAATGCAACCCTGAAATCTTTCGAACACACACGCGTTCATTTTCAAAGGGAAAAGGATGACTGACTGAATAGAAATACATTTTAAAAACAAAAATAAAAACATTAAGCATGTGCAAGCGGAGTTCGGTCCATTTCTCTGGAGAGGGGTGAAAAGATCAATTCATATTATCAGAAGGTCTTAAAATATTTAGGATATTGTACCAAATTGCGGGAATATCATAGGAAAGGACGTCGTACAAACATTATCACTTCTAAGTAAAATTTCAATGGATTCATGGATTATTGCAGAGTAATGGTTAGACGTTGAAATGATCATTTTAACTTTTTCGAAGTTTATCATAATATTTTCTTTTTAATGCAATCTAGATAAAGCTGTACTTGGTTTGTTAAACTTGATATCAGAAATGCGCTCTTTTAATCTTTCCTTAAATTTTCGAGATGTCATACCAATATAAAATAAATTGTTGTTCTGTGCTGAATGGGATGATGTAAACTCCTGCTTTTCATAATCGGGAATACGATCAATTTTACTGTGAATCAATTCTTTCAATTTTGTTGGAGGTTTAGCTATTAAATTAATATTCTATTTTAGTAATGCATATCTCAATCTCTCATAAAGTTGTGGGATATAATCAAATGTGCAATAAATGACTTGCTCAAACTTAATTCATTCTTCTGTCTTGATTGTTTTGCTTGATTATCTAATCTTTTAATGTATTGAAGAGGGAAACCATTCTCAATAGCAATCTGTTTTATTATACTAATCTTGTTTTCTAGGTATTTATCCGTACAAACTTCGAAGGCACGTTTTACGTAAAACCTGTAGGCAGCAATTTTATATGAAAATGGTGAGTTACAATCAAAACGAATAGTGTTGTTAGATCTGCATTGCTTTCTATAAATCGTACGCCCCAATTTATTTCCATAACTATTTTATTTAATATCAAGAAAGTCTAAAATACCCTCTCTCTCAATTTCTAACGTAAACTTTATCTTTGTATCCAACTCATTATGTTTTAATAGGAAATGATTTAAAGACCCCAAATCATGATCCCAAATTATTAAAATGTCATCTACATATCTTATCCAAATTAATAGCTTGATTTGGAATCTTCCATTATCTCTGTTTCTAAGGTCTAACTTTTAATTCGGCTAAATATCCTGAAATGGGGGATCCCATAGGAGCACCATTTCATCGTCTGTAATATTTACTGTTAAAAACGAAAACATTATTTTTTGTAATTAGGTTAATTGCTGATTTTAACGTGGTACGAATATCCTGATTAAAATTTGGGTTATTGTCAATAGTTGTTTCAATTGATACCCTGTTAAAACTTAAGAGTTGGGTGCAAAGATAAAGTTTACGTTAGAAATTGAGAAAGGGTTCCGTGTGTGTGTTTAAGGAACACTTTGCATTTTTTATGATCTAACATGTTCATTACGAAAATAACAATATTTAGAGCTGAACTGTTTAGAAAATTAACTTTTTAGAGGTTTGTTTTTTTTTTTCTTTTTTCAAATGTAAAACAACATCATGTTACCTATTTAAAAAATAAAATAAGCATAAACAGATTTCTTTTCGTATTTTCAAGAAAAAATGTCAAGATTTTTTATTCTGGAGCTAAAGAATCGAAGCACATTTTTTCCCTTTTAAGTGGGATATATATATATATATTTTTAATTCGTTTGATATTTCATGACATCCCCCCCCCCCCATATTTGTCACTAAAATCTGTTTTAAGTGTTCATTTTCACAATATTGTCAGAAAAATACTTAATTTTGTAGGAACGGGAATGTTATTCGATTTCTTGACATCAAATAAGAATAACTGATTTTTTAAAAGGGAAATTTCGTGAATGTGACCGTTCTCATTCCAGGATTGTCATTTAGAAACAAAAGTATCGAATAGTGTTTTTCTCTTTCATATGAAATACAAATTAGAGTATAGTCGATTTTTGCCTAGTGACCACCTTTCGTGATTCATGTTTTCGAAATTTTGATTGAAATGCTCATCTTTACATTGTTACAATGGGTATCTAGAAAAATAGCTAGTTTGTTATGTAATGAGAAAATTTCATGATTATTCCAGAAAACGTTTCGATACTCTCATTTAAAAACCATAAGATCGAAGAGTTTTTTCATTTATCTGCAAGTTTTATGAAAGTCGATTGTATCTGATGATCACCCTTTTCCAGCTGTCAGGTCCCGAAATTGGGTTTTAATTGCTTATTTTGAGAAAAATTCCAAAAAAATGTCTTCTTAAAAAAAAAAAAAAAAATAGATTTCATGATATCTAATAAAAATGTTATATATATATTTATTTATTTACGAGGGAAAATTCGTGAATGAATGAATATTTTTGTAGCATTCGCATTCAGAGGACGATGAATAAATAGAACAGCGTTCTTCATTTCCCTGTACTTGAGATTAATTCTTGATCAAAGTTGGTTGTTAACCCTTACCGGCGCGGAGTAATTCTGTTTATAAACTGATGAAATAATGGACTGACACCGCAATTTATAAACGAATTTATTAGAAAATACGAACTTGCTTATTTTCAGGTACATTATAATAGGAAAATTTTAGTTAAATATTCTTTCTGCCGTTTGTTAGTTTTGGAATTAAAATTAGGTGTCCTTTTTTAAGGACACCGCACCGGAAAGGGTTAACTGATGGCCAGCTTTTCAGGAAATAATAACGCTATTCCAAAAGTAATGGTTGCGAATCAACAGTGACAGTGTCTGATCTTAGACGGACTATATTTTTAGCCGGTGCCACTACCACCTGGTGTTGGCAGGAACAACAGACGTTCTAAAAAGCCTTTAAAAATTTTCTAAATTACATTTTCTATGGAATTTTAGGAAATACCAAACCGATTTCAAAATTAATGTTGGCAAATTAATGGTGACAGTCCCTGTTTATACATAAGCATTTTATGTTGGCGAGACTACAACCAGACAAGTGGTAGAGCGTTAGACACGAAGCTTGGAATTTCACACGATGGTTAATTTTAAGATATAACTGCGTACTAAGAAGAAGGTTTATAAAATTTTCAAAACGTCAAATGAATACTGAAATGAGCACACTTCAAAATACTTCCTAAATTATTATTTATTTGGAATTAGTTTTAGTTCTTCTTATTAATTTAAGTGCCATTTCTTCCTAATGCAGTGTAATAATGAAATTTAGTCAAACTGTGGCTTAATTAGTAATTTTTGATTTATTCCTAAAAGTATAATGTCTTCTAATAAAAATTAGACTTACAAATATTACTTGGCATATTTCAATTATTACGTGAGCAAAGCCACGGGGTTTGCTAGTTCTTTATAAACGTTTATATGTACTTGGAGAAACTAAATTATTCCAGGTTACCAATCTGAAATAAATTAAGTAATAACCCGCCTACTTATTGTAAAACATACCCTTTCCGCGAAATATTACTTGATGCATTTGATGACCAATTATTTCTTTGTAGGATAATCTCGGATGAACTTCTCATGCAGAGAAAGGAATTTTTTTCCCGAAAATCGTAAAATAAATTTTATCATTATTATTAATTTTATTAATTTTTCTTTCCTTTCCTTTTCTATTATTTATTTATTTTTTTATTTGTTGTTTTTTTGTGCGTATATAAATTTTTTCACATAGGATTTTTAAAATGTAACATTACTTTATTATTACTAGTTTAAAAATCTTTTTTTTTCTTTTTTTTTTTTTTTTTTTTTTTTTTTTTTTTTTTTTTTTTTTAACGTATAGAAGAGAAAAAATATTTTACAGGTTCTAATTGCGCTGTTCTTAACGCTAAAAGGAGATCAAATTCATAGAAATCGCTCCTTTTATGTTATTTATATATAATGTGCTCTTTGATTAACTGATCTCGAACTAGAGAAAATAAATAAAAATTGAACGAATGTGGGATTATCCCAGCGTTACTATAATTTAAAGGGGGGATTTTTAAACCAAATTGAGAATTGCACTTTTTTTCCACTCTGCAGATAAAAGTAACACATTTTCTGAAACCTTGAAATTTATAATAATTCAGTAGTAAAATATGAATCGTTGAAAATAGTGTTTAATATTTCCTTATTTCTTTTGATTATTTAAAAGTTCGATGCGTTTTATAAACAATTTTTCTTCATCTTAGCTCTTATCTGAAATGCAAATGAAATCTCTTGAGTCTAAGCATTTAATCGGTTTCTAAATTCACCATGACGAATTCTCTATTCATTTATTACAGACTACCCACGGCCATATCCATGTGGGAGGGAGTGGGCGTGTCTAGTAGTTATAAACCTAAATTATCTTTCTACTTATAATGTGTAAAGCCCAAATATTTAAATGAAATATTTTTATATCTCACGAACGTTTATCTACCATAATACAACAGCATCAATTTTCTAAAATATTATTTTCATTACTTTAAATATATATATATTTCTTTTCTATTTCTTCGATGTCACATCCGCAATACATTAAAATGACCTTTTTAAATTATGAAAATCATGGTTTGAAAACTGATTCTTCTGTATTACAATGTTTAAACATTATATAAGAATAACAATATTTAATTTCAAATTTACAACTGTAAATCATTTAAATACAAAGCTAATTATGTGAGAAAGGGGATTGTGTGAAAGCGTTTTTATGACTCTATCCAACTGCTTCTTGATGAATTAAAAATACCTTTTTCGCCTACGACATGAACAAACTAGAGGAGCTCAGAGAGAATGTCCTAACATCAATGTATGTAAAAATTGGTACCAGAAAAATTGTCGGGAAACGGGTCGATTGTTAGATATAAATTTGAATAACGACCATTTGTTTGCGACAATAATAAAATAAGAAATGACAGATTGATAGCAATTCACAATTTATCGACAAGAATAAATTAAAAGGAAAAAAAATCTTAATTTTTTTGTGCATTTTAAAAATATAATCGATTAAGCAACTGTGTGTCCATTTCCAAGAGTTAAGTACGATGTCCTCCGTGCTTAATGTAAACACGATAAAGGGTTATCGAATTACATAACAAAAATCACTTATTATAATCAATATTCATCTATATGGTTACTTAATGATTTATTATTATATTACTTATGGCTCTTAATAATTACTGTTAACGTAAAGGCTTGATAAACCGCTTTAATAACAGCTAGCTTCGCACACGCCACTAGTGACAATCTCAAGATTGGCAAATCAATTAAAACGATTCAAAATTCTTTGTATTAAAATAAAATATTTGTTTTCTTTTAATCTTTTCACACCACTTTATTAAACTAATGTTAATTTTATAATATAAATGTGAATTTTTGTAAATAGGTCAGATAGTAAATCGCAAAATATATTCATGTAATTCACTTTCTGTTAATTCAGAACGTAATGAATACAAATACAAATGTGGAGCTCATTAAAGGGAGGATTAGACTGTGAGCAATGCAATGAAAAATATGCGTGATTTATGACCCCTTTCTCGGAAACTAACCCGTCGATTTTGATAAAACTTGGAATCCATGCTCACTAGATTATGCTCAAAACTTATGGCAGATAGTTTTTTTTCTGCTTTTTATTTTAGAGCAATGGCAATTTTTCGGAAATTTTCAGAAATGTTTTTTCATGAAACTAATTAATTTAGCTCTCTGCCACATATGACCTTATACTCTACAATCAAAATTCTTTTTTATCGAAATCGTTCGAGTACTTTAGGAGTACATGGGTTTTTTAGCTGAAAAGTAAAATTTTTCGGAGAGCTAAAAAACTTAACAGTTTTATCATAAACGCGAAGTAAAGTACATATAAAAACTTGGATAAAATTTAGTTGCATATACTAATGAGTATAAAATGTTAGATTAAAAATAATGTGAGTGGTCGTGGCGTCCCAGTCGTGTCTTCTCCTAATGTGGGTGGGGGTAGCGTCCCATTGTTGTATTCCCTTGAATTTTTTTCATTATTTCTAATGGTCAGAAAAAAAAAAACTGGGTATACCAGTGGATTCCGGAGGGTTCAAAAAAAATTTTAAGCCAATATAAAAAAATCGATTTTTTTTTTTTTTAAATGAAATAAAATGAAAAAATTAAAATGAAATAATAAATATGTGACTAAAAGTTTGTATTTTCGCTTTAAATCATGATTTTTTTTAATTGCTGATAATGGGCAGTTTTCATAGTGTTTATTGCAATAACACTAAAATAGTACTGCTTACACATATTTGCGTATAAAAATATTGGGTCGATCGGAAAGTCGTGTCGTGTTGGGAAAATCAATTCGTAAAGGAAAATTCTGCCCGGCAATTACCAGATATTAGATATCGGAATCAATGTCTTATAATTAAATGATAGAATTTTCCTGTACGAATTGATTTTCCCAACACGACACTACATTCCAATCGAACCAATAGCAACGTGAGATAACTTATCAGCTGTGAAAATTAAATTTAAAATGTAGTTTAAATATTCGAAATAGATGATACTTTGTTCTTTTGTTAAATTCTACATTAGGATATTTCACGGGAAGTCATTCGGTCAAGTAGTTTTCGATTTATGAATGTTTATACTTTGGAACTCCTTTTCTTAAATTCCTATTTAATCGTTGCACAACAGGTTACAATGCGGATAGGTGGGTAGGTTTTATGTACAAATGTGTACAAATTTTCAGTGTTTTCATTGATAATACTGTAACTTCTAAATTTCAGTTCCAAATCTCTTTTAATTATCTTTCTAAATTGAGAGTCAATGGCTCCGGATTTTTCGGTTATAGTTTTATCATCTTTTTGTTTCCCTTAAATTAAGTTAATCTGTTAAAATTAAGCTCCAGAAGCAAATTAACCCTAGAACTACCGAAAATTTTACTCAAGTTTTATAAAAACATTTTACACCAGAATTTTTACTTAAAACTATTTAATTTGTTTATTTAACTTATTATTGTCTGATTTATAAATTTAGTTTGTTTTGAAGAAATTTCTGGTTTGAATAAATATTTTGAATGTACATGTCGGGTCCATTGGACCCTTCTGGTAGACAGAGGGTTAAGAGGTTCGTTAAGACTCAGCTCCACCCTCCGAGTCGTTTCTTTCTGTAAATCCCGCCTATCATCAAAATGATATGCTTTCATTTTCATTTATAATGTAAGAACAATGCAGAATCCGCAGTTCTGTCTCCTGTTCCAGTTGTCTACCGTGTAAACTCCAGTTTGAAAAGTGTTGATTTTTATCACTGAAAGTATTTCAAAATATAAACATTCATATATTGTTGGTAATACATCGAATTCGCTTCATTTTGAGGAACTCTGTGTAGGGATAACAAATTACAAGGCTTCAGATTAGATATTAACGCTAGAAAGACCGAGAATTTTACTCAAATTTTAGAAAAATATTTCACACCAGAATTTTTATTTTAAGTTATTAACTTACCCATTTAACTAGTTTTTTTTTTCTTTCTTTATCTTTTAAACTAGTTTTATAAAAAAAAATTCTGGTTCGAACCAAGATATATTCATTTGGTAGCAGTCAAAATGACTGCTCGCGGGCTTTCTAGTGTTAAAATTTAACTCATTTTGAAAACGCACTATGTCATAGAAAACACATTTTAAACAAATGTTCAAAGACAAAAATCTTTCTCTCAATATTTATATTTGCTGTATCATATAGACATACCGTATATATAAATATCGATGATTTTAATTTCCGATCATGCATCAGAATCACAAGCTGCAAAAACGGAATGCTTCAGGGCTTAATATCTTCAAGTTTCAAATGCAGAATTGTGAAAATCGCGCCGTTTTCTTCTTTATATTTATAAACAATTATGTAGGTACCAGTTGCACAATTTTGTAGTAATGATGCAATTGTTAAAAGTTTATCAAAAGATGGTATTTTCTCTCTGAATGCGACATATTTATTCAGGGTTCGTACGCATCAAGGTATTCAAAGAATTTTAGGTGTTTCAGTACCAGAAATTTCGCAAAGTACTCTTTGCTCTTTTAAAAATTCATAAACCTCTTAACAGTGACATTTGTTTTCTTACAAAAAAAAATTAAAAATGGGGCTGGGCATCGCTTTTTTCATACTAAAATATTTACCTTACTTAATCGAAAAATATCTGACAATCAATAAAGATAAATTTACAGTTACAAATTAGTGATATCAAAATGCTTTTAATAACGAAACAAGCAAAGTGCTCTAGCCCGAATCCAGTTCGGGCCACACTGTTAAGGGGTTAAATAAGACAAATATTACTTTACAAAAATTCTGGACAAAAAGGCCCTAGAATGTCCTTTAAGCGTACGAATATTGTTATTACCACCGTTTTATCTTATACTGAAAGAAAATTATGCGAAAAGGAGTAAGTCTTTATCATCTCTTAGAACATATCGCTCACCCGCAAGAAAAGTGAAACATCTCGACAAAAGTAAATTTCACAGGAGAGGCAAAAGGGGGGGGGGGGGATTTTCACAATTTTAATATAAAATGAAATTGCAGCACTTAGTTCTGCATGCAAGAATAAAAATGCGCATAAAAGCATAAAACCCTTAAGAATGAAGATGTAGGATGAGGTTTGGAGGGTTGGGTAATTTTACCTCCTCACACAATCCACACCTCCTCTGTGGTCACGAATGGACATATACGTAATAAAGGAATTTTCCATATAACTACGCTTATGAAACTGTTTGTGTAGCAAGAGTCACCTATGACAGACCATTAGTGGAATAAAATTCAAAATGAATTTTTGCGAGATGTGTCACTATTCTTGCGGATGAACGATATTATCATTTCAATGAGTTCGGTGCAGTGTTTTTGAGAAATGTGGCTGTTTCCAAAATTCTAATCATTTACGCTTTTTAAAAATATTTTTGACATTTACAAGAGGCTTTTACGATGAAATTGATACCTTGCTTAAGAATGTTATCTGAGCAAAAAGAAGAGTGGAAGCAACATTGATTCACAAAGTATATATCGTTGAATGATATTCACTGTGTAACAAAGAATTGAACTTATCTTTTCTTTTCAAACCCAGTAAGTGTTTACATAACAATACGAGGGGTGCTGATAAGTTCCTGGATTTGACTAGAAAGAATATAGCTAGAGTTAAGAAATTACACATTTATTAAACATATTCTCCAATGAGACTGATGCACTTGTTACATCGTTGTTGCAGCTTTTTTAGTCCTCTGAAATAAAATTATTTTGACTGGTCCTAAAATGATCTCTCTGCAGCCTCTTTGATATCTTCCATGTCCTCAAAAAGATGACCCTTAAGGTGTTTCTTCAAGTTAGATAACAGATAGTAGTCTGAAGGGACTAGTTCCGGTGAATAGGGATGATAGTCGACCAGTTGGAAATTTACGGTCCTCATTTTGCAGCCAAAACATTGGACGTGTGTGCAGGTGCACTGTCATGCAATGAAAAAAAAATCCCATTGGTCAACTTCCCTCGGCTTGATTTTCTCCTTCAACTTCTCCAGCAGGTTAGTTTAATATTCTACGGTAGTACTACACCCCTGAAGTAAGTAGTCCATTAACAGAATGCCGTCTTTGTCCCAGAAAACTGATGCCATGACCTTTTTGACAGATTTCTGTGTGCGAAACGTCTTTGGCAGCGAGGCCCCCCCTATGGCGCCATTCTTTTGACTATTATTTAGCTTCTGGATCATCCAGGTTTCATCATCCGCATTTGTGACACCTCAGATTGAATATCCTTTGCTGACTTCCCCTGTAGAAACAAAAACTTCATGACGCCTCGTAACTCCAAAGACCAAAAACTTTCTTGTGTCCCTGCTATCTCAGCTTTTTCCCTCAGCAGAAAAAATTCTTATAATCAGAAACACCTGATATTATTAGAGTTACATAAGAAGATGTTAAACTTTCAAGCGAGCCTAATTTTGTTTTTCTATTTCAACTATAAGTAATGGAAGTCAGGAACGTTTCAGCACTTAGCTCACAGGCTATCAAAGCCTGAGAGCTAATGTGCCCGCCCGTTCTGTATGTATGTATGTACGTATGTATGTATGTATGTACGTAACGCGATAACTCTTGATAGAAACATCCGATTTGCTTCAAAATTTTTTTCTAGGTCCATTGTGATAAGGAACTTCCCTGATAAGTTTTGGGGGTTCATTGGTTAAGGATAAAGGGGGGAAAAGAATAGTTAGTCCACCCCTTTTAATTCAGATAAATGGGTTTTTCATACAGAATCATTCGATTTGCTCCGAATTTGGTATACCGGTTTATTATGTTAAGGAACTTCCCTGATTAGTTTTGTGGGTTCACTGGTTAAAGATAAAGGGGGGAAAAGAATAGTTAGTCCACCCCTTTTAATTCAGATAAATGGGTTTTTCATACAGAATCATTCGATTTGCTCCGAATTTGGTATACCGGTTTATTATGTTAAGGAACTTCCCTGATTAGTTTTGTGGGTTCACTGGTTAAAGATAAAGGGGGAAAAGGGAGGTTAGCCCGCCCCTCTTAATTTATATAAATACGTTTTTCATGCAGAATGATTCGATTTGCTCTGAAGTTGGTATACCGGTTTATTGTGTTAAGAAACTTCCCTGATTAGTTTTGGGGGTTCATTGGTTAAGGATAAAGGGGGAAGGAGGTCTAGTCCACCCCCCTTAATTTATATAAACGGGTTTTTTATGCAGAATTATTCGCTTTGCTCCAAATTTGGTATGCCGGTTTATTATGTTAAGGAGCTTCCCTGATTCGTTTTGGGGATTCATTGGTTAAGAATAAAGGGGGGCTAGTCCACCCCCTTAATTTAGATAAATGTTTTTTTTTTGCAGGATTATTCGATTTGCTCCAAATTTGGTATACCGGTTTATTATGATAAGGAGCTTCCCTGATTAGATTTGGAGGTTCATTGGTTAGGTATAAAGGGGCTAATCCTCCTTCACTTATTTTTTGAGGGGCATTATTCTTTAAAATAAGAGTATAATATACAATTAGTGTGAATAGCCTGTGAGCTCAATGCCATCAGTTTAGCTGGGCACTTTTCTTTATTTTAAATAGAAATATTCGGCCTATTTAAAAGTAGATTAAAAACTCTGTCAAGTCAAGTCAACACTTTGCTTAAGGAGCGCCTACAGGAAGTTTTTACCTTCCCGCTAAATCTCCAACGAACTTGGAAAACAACTAAAGATGAATTTCGAAGGATGGAGTGATGGTGGAAGTGCATGATGGTGACTGTTTTCCCATTGGTTAGAGCCGTTATGCCCCTCCCTCTGGGACGACAGTCCATGCTTGCAGTGTTGAGCGACCTTAGTCTTCCACCCCACGCCAGGATCCGCGAACAGCTGAGTGCCATGCACCCAACCGTGACCGGTTCCCCGGGGAACCAAGACAATGTCCGGACGTTCAAGGGATATTAAAGAAAAAGTTCAGGCAAGTTGGTACCAGGCAACCCTTATAAAAAAAGGCCCAATTCAGTTCCACATATTTTTTTACGTTACATTAAAGCATTATTTTACTATGACAAATTAAAAACACCATGCTAACAATTTACGAAAATGAATTATATACAAATTTACAATTTAATATTTACAGTTACTTTTTTTCCTCATTATTCAGATGTTCTTTACTCTGAATTTTCGAAACTCCGTCCATAAAGGCTAAAGTTTTATATGCAACATCTTTATGTTGAGTTATTTCCTGATAAATAATTTCTAGTTTATTTGCTAAGTGAAGAAATTACTTTTAGTTCTAGCCTAATTTTTTCGAGAATTTCTGCAATTTTGAGTACACCATTTTCCAATTCGCCCAGCTGGTAAAGTTGTACCGGGGGAGGTGGAGCTGTTTTTGGCTCCGCCTGCGCGACTTTCTTTTTCACTTGTTTGGTTTTTTCCTCGTTTTTTATATTTTTTTCTTTGTTTTTTGCTATCTCCGCATAACTTTTCCTAAATTGTGGCTTTAGGGGGTATTTTTTGCAGCCCTTAAAATTTGCCGTGTGCTCAGACCCACAATTAATACACAACGGCGGCGGTTTTACAGTAGTATTATCCGAGTCCTCATTTTTATTCTCGGCGGGATTATCATTTTTCCCGGGCCACTCTGGGGACTTGTGGCCCTGGCCACATCCTACACAATTAGGGTCCATGAAGCACTGCGCAGAGATGTGGAAAAACCCTTGGCAATTCCAGCACTGCGCAGCTTTTCTGGGTCCCCTGTAGTTTTCAACATCAATCCTAATCTTAAATAAAGATTTAAGGTTTAGAATTTTCCTAGAGTTTGCATTTTTCGGTAGATGCAGAAGAAAAAGCGGGAGAACCCTAGAGTCCTTTTTGCTTATCACTTGCACCACCTTAATAGTATCATAACAGTTTTTATTAAGTTCCTGCTCAATATTTTCGGTTTTAACTGATTTGGGGAGACCCCTAATCACTACTTTCATCAGTGCGTCTGTGTCAGGGACAACATAAAAGTGGAATTTTTCCTCTTTCAAGTAGTTAACTAGTTTGTTTTTAATTGCAAAGGTTTGAGTTAAGACTTTTACCCATCTACCCAAAATTTCAACCGAAAAATCCGGGTCGCAATCTTTTTCAATTTTAGTGGTAAATCCAACGATATCGATAATGTCCCTAACCATAATAGGTTTTGGAGGTTTAACCCTCTGTCTACCAGAAGGGTCCAATGGACCCGACATGTACATTCAAAATATTTATTCAAACCAGAAATTTCTTCAAAACAAACTAAATGTATAAATCAGACAATAATAAGTTAAATAAACAAATTAAATAGTTTTAAGTAAAAATTCTGGTGTAGAATGTTTTTGTAAAACTTGAGTAAAATTTCCGGTAGTTCTAGGGTTAACTTTAGCTTTGTTTGGTTGGATTTCGGTATTTTTGGTTTCCTGACTGCTAACAATTGATTTATATTTTGGTCCTCGACCGTATTCCTGTCGCCATCTACCGGCATGCTATCAAGTTGATCATGTTCCATATCCTCCGAATCAGAGGGAAGCTCCACACTTGCTGCAGTTTCTAATTCAATTTTAAAGTTAGCCTCACTAGACCCCGTTTTCCTTTTTTTTTAATTTGGTACAACTAGACCAGCTGAGATACTCGGAGTATTTTTACTATTACCTTTTTTCTTCTTTTTTTTCTTTTTAGCGGGCGGTTGCGCGCCTAACTCGTTAGGGTTAACAGAATTATCCTCTAAATTGTTGCAGTTTTTATAATTTATGGCAATTTTGGCCTGCTCAACTTTCATTAAATACGCTTCCCGTTGCTCAACAGGAAGGCTCATTACGGTTGTCGCACTATTCTCAATCCAAGATATAGTCTGCTTTAATGCATCCCACATCCCATTATCGTCGAATTCCTCTAGGAATTCGAAATCAGGTTCCTCAAGCAACTCGGGATTTTGGCTAGGAAAATTTGCTAAATCAGATCCCGGAGGGATTGCCTGTAGATTATCCTTAAAAATCATGCCTGAACCCTTAGATCCCGAACATAAAAAGGACATATTACATGCCGACGAATCGCCCGACATCCCTGCCGGCGACTGCATCAAGGCTCCGTCGCTATCCAGAAGGCGCTCACTCAGTTGTGCTGACCGCACGCTGTTAGTTTCGCACCTACCGGAATTTGCTACTGACATACGTGGCTTTGAAAAAAGCCTTTCGCACTAACGGGTACGGTGTTCAACACTAGCGGAAGAAGGCATGAGCTGGGGATAACACACCCGCTGTTTTAAAAACTCTCAAAAATAAGGCGAATTATATTATTTTAAAAAAGTGGTGACAGTCAAATAATCTGAATCAAAAATGTCCCCAACCTGGCAACACTGGCGATGACAGTTCTAGAGGGGAAGCGGGAACGCCGCGCCATTCTTCACAATGGAGTTATGAATAAAGAGGATAGACATATATTGTAGTGTCTGCCAGTAGTGAGTGAAGTAACTGAGGAGGTTGTCACAAGATGGTGGCTGATTTTCACATGGGATCAACAGTTTCTAATTACTGCCGGAGCAAACTTCCACCAGTATATTTTCAATAGAAAATATTACTTTGTTTTAGATGCTTATTCATGCAACATTTCTCTCACAAATATCCTAAAAATTTCTATTCGCTTTTACTGGTGGAAGTTTGCCCGAGTATTATTCACTCTTACACTGACACTTCAGGAGGTTGTCTAGGTTGTCACAATATGGCGGAAACGCAGGGACTGTCTACAAGGCTGCCAAGGCGACTATTTTTTTATTCTATCTCACACCACTTTTTCAAAGCAAAAATAATTCTCTTACACTTTGCCAACATGTGCAAGAGAAATATAGTACAATATTTGCATATAAAAAATAGTGGTGTAACTAGATTACAAAAATAGTCGCCAGTGGCAGCCCTTTGTCCATCGCCGAAGTAAACTTCCACCAGTAAAAATGAATATTTGTTTTTTGCCATAATTATGGCTTAAATTCTGCAATAAAAACGCGCTTAGATTATGTTCGAAATTCATGAACACAGAAAAACATTAATTTTAATGGCTATATACGCAATTATGTACATAAATACTATGAAAAATCATTAATTAGACAAATACATTCAAATGAAAATCCAGTAAGAATATCAGTTTAGAAAATAAAAGAAACAGATAATAAAAGAAAATCACAATTTTAAAGCTTACAAAGAAAAAAAGTAGATTTTTTAAAATGCATCTGTGTAACTTATCAAATCAAATTAATATTTTAAAGATTTTGCTAAACAAATGTACAACATAATTTTTTACGAATGACAAATTAAGATGCCAGACCAATTTGGGCTTGTGGAAAACAATTTAGAGAAGTGCACTGGTCACGGTCGGGCCAATACTGCTTATCATACGGGCTGACACGGACCGAACGTTTAGCTTTTATTCCGGGACGAGACCCAACCTGGACATTTTGGCCAGTGCAGACTTCTAGAAAGAATAAAATCCAGGCCAGGCTCGAACTGGAAGAAAAAGAAGTCTAGCCCGACCCTAATTTGCAGAAAAAATTAAGATCAGGTCACGGCCCGGCTCTGAAAGAGAGAAGACATTACCCAGGCTAAGTCTCATGGGCTTAAACAGGCGCGACTTGACCCAGGTCGCACCGGGCTCGAGCTTCGCCCCAAGTCATTTCCCGTGAGGATGCATAATTCCGTTTTGCAAACACTTTATTTGCCCAAGGAGGGAGGATTGCCCCCCTCATCCCCCCCCCCTTAGATCCGCCATTGCTTATAGCAGAACTCTTGCGATCACACGAAAAATCATAAAATTTTCAAAAAGTCATATTACTTAACCCTCCGGGCTCTAACTTCTGCATTTTTAGCAATTTTTCTAACCTCCACCCTTTTCACACGGGGTGCACTTTTCTAACTTTTGCCGACACTACTTCTACCACTCTTTCATATTATGTACCTTAGCCGTACATATTTTAGTTCCATTTTTAACGCGCTTACCTATCTCGGGTGCTATAGGCCCGATCCCTTCGACTAATATATCTACGGATAGTTTGTAAAACGGAGTTTCGTTCTGATAGAGGTTTGTTTAGAATAGAGTGTGCCCCCTCGATCTGGTCCAATTATATACATAATTTCATACACTTTTCAAAGGTACAATGTTGAAAATGGCACAAAATTGCTATTACAGCGCCCCTACCGGCGGAATTTTTCAAATTCAGGGAGGACCTTCTTGACATGACCAAAAACACACACAAAAAATTTGGTTCAATTCTATGCATAACTTCATACACTTTTCGATGGTACAATATTCAAAATGGGACAAAAATCACTATTACAGCTCCTCTTACCGGCGTAATTTTTCCACATTCAGGAAGGATCTTCTTGCCATGATCAAAAACATACACAAAAAATTTGGTTCAATTCTATGCATAAATTCGTACACTTTTCTTTGGTACAATATTCAAAATTGCACAAAAATCGCAATTACAGCGACCCCTATCGGTGGATTTTTCCAAATTAAGAAAGGGCCTGTTTACCATAGCCAAGAACTTAAAAAAATGTTTGGTTCAATTCTATGCATAACTTCATACACTTTTCCATGGTACAATATTCAAAATCGCACAAAAATCGCTATTTTAGCGCCCCTACCGGCAGATTTTTCCAAACTAAGTAAGGACCTGCTTGCCATATCCAAGAACTTAAAAAAAATTGGTTCAATTCTATGCATGACTTCATACACTTTTCGATGGAACGATATTCAAAATGGCACCAAAATTGCTATTACAACGCCCCCTACGGGGCGGAATTTTTCCACATTCAGAGAGGACATTCTTGTCATGTCCAAAAACATACACAAAAAATTTGGTTCTATTCTATGCATAACTTCATACACTTTTCGAAGGTACAATATTGAAAATGGCACAAAATCGCTATAACAGCGCCCCCTTCCGGCGGAATTTTACCAAAATAAGGGAGGACTTACTTGCCATAACCAAAAACATACACAAAAATGTGGTTCAATTCTATGCATAAATTCATACACTTTTCGATGGTACAATATTCAAAATGACACAAAAATCGCTATTATAGTGTCCCCTAGCGGCGGATTTTTTCCAAATTCAGGAAGGACCTGCTTACCATAGCCAAGAACTTAAAAAAATTTTTTGGTTCAATTCTATGCATAACTTCATACACTTTTCGATGGTACAATATTCAAAATGGGACAAAAATCACTATTACAGCTCCTCTTACCGGCGTAATTTTTCCACATTCAGGAAGGATCTTCTTGCCATGATCAAAAACATACACAAAAAATTTGGTTCAATTCTATGCATAAATTCGTACACTTTTCTTTGGTACAATATTCAAAATTGCACAAAAATCGCAATTACAGCGACCCCTATCGGTGGATTTTTCCAAATTAAGAAAGGGCCTGTTTACCATAGCCAAGAACTTAAAAAAATGTTTGGTTCAATTCTATGCATAACTTCATACACTTTTCCATGGTACAATATTCAAAATCGCACAAAAATCGCTATTTTAGCGCCCCTACCGGCAGATTTTTCCAAACTAAGTAAGGACCTGCTTGCCATATCCAAGAACTTAAAAAAAATTGGTTCAATTCTATGCATGACTTCATACACTTTTCGATGGAACGATATTCAAAATGGCACCAAAATTGCTATTACAACGCCCCCTACGGGGCGGAATTTTTCCACATTCAGAGAGGACATTCTTGTCATGTCCAAAAACATACACAAAAAATTTGGTTCTATTCTATGCATAACTTCATACACTTTTCGAAGGTACAATATTGAAAATGGCACAAAATCGCTATAACAGCGCCCCCTTCCGGCGGAATTTTACCAAAATAAGGGAGGACTTACTTGCCATAACCAAAAACATACACAAAAATGTGGTTCAATTCTATGCATAAATTCATACACTTTTCGATGGTACAATATTCAAAATGACACAAAAATCGCTATTATAGTGTCCCCTACCGGCGGATTTTTTCCAAATTCAGGAAGGACCTGCTTACCATAGCCAAGAACTTAAAAAAATTTTTTGGTTCAATTCTATGCATAACTTCATACACTTTTTGATGGTACAATGGTGACAGACAAATGGACAGCGGACAGACGAACACAAGGACACACAGACATTTCTATGAACATGTTTTTTGGTACCTCTGACCTCCAAAACGCGTAAATCAGTCGAAAACCGGAAGTAGAAAAAAATTTCGTTTAGAATACAGAAGAAAGTAAAAAAGTGCGGCACTTGGGACAATACGGTGGGAAGAAAAACTCAAAAAGTTGAAAATTGCTCGTCAAATGTGGCAAATAAGGTGCGTTAGTACTATAACTATTTTTATATTTTTTGAACCGCATATTGTACTGAATGTATATTTTAATGCACTTCATAAGTGCATATCAATTTCATTCTGTTCGAAAGGCTGCAAAATCATTAAAATGCACTTGAAATAATTTTTTCCCATTGGCCTTAATGTAACGGAAAACTTTTGACGGTCCCTGTAATTATACTATGCATCCGATTTTCATAAAATTTTAAATGACTCGAGAAAATTTTGCAACAATTATTTATTTAAAATTTCAGGCCATTCGGAAGGCTGTAACATCATTAGAATGCACTTGCAATAATTTTTTTCCCATTGGCCGTAATGTAAAGAAAAAATTTGACTGTCCGTGTAATTAAACTATACATCCGATTTTCATAAAATTTGAAATGGCTCGACAAACTTTTGCAACAATCATATATTTTAAATTTAAGACCATTCGGTTGGGTAGTTTTTGCTTTGTTATATGCGAACGGACAGACGGACTGAACGACTACTATAGGTACTACGTATTTATATAATTACGAACGCACCTAAAAAGTTATCAGCTCCGTAGGCTCTCTATGTTAAATAAACATTGAGAAGTGACACCGGAAATAAATAAGTGTTGCGCTGCTTCGTAATACTTAAATAGCAACAATACAGTCAATCAGGATAACTTTGATCCGCATTTTCCCTATTTTCACATGCCACACTCTTATTTGAAGAATATTGTCGCAACTAGGGACGTAAAAGAGAAGAAATGATCCTAAATTATTGTTTGACTATAAAAAATTCAGGAATAATAAGGATAAAAGCAACAAAAAATGGATTTTTAGCCTGGTTCAAAGTTACCCAGCCATTTAGGGTAACTTTGCACCATATGATAAATTTTTATATAAAATAATTAATTATAAAAAAAGTATTGTAGTCAGGACAACTTTAAACACCAAAAAATGTTTTTCGATATGTAAAGACTGCGAATTTACATTTCCAAACATCACAAGATTTGTATAATTTATGATATTACAACAAATATCAGGCATAAGAAAAGTGGAAGAAGAGAACCATGAACATTTAGAAAAAAAAAAACCTGTTTATTGTTTATATAAAACATAAAAATGCAGTGAAAAACAATTTTTAATGTTTTAACTCTATAATATATCCATAGTTACAGTAATACATACAAGTACTAGTATTATTCAAACAAGAATAAAAAACGTTGAACGTATGAAATGTCAAATTTGAGCAGCTCCGCCGCTAATCACGCCTCTAAATGAATTTTATGTATTTTACACATATTTGTAAAAATATTTGCATGTCATATCTAATGCACACTTTCGGAATTTATATAAAATATACGTGCAACTATGGGAAATTTTCGACAGTAGCACCTATAATCAGTAAATTATAAGCATTAGTGTAACTTTGAGCCGGCTCAAAGTTACTCTGAAAATGCGGTAAAATAATAGTGCCTTCTTATTTTGCATTTTATTAACTATTAATAAATAAATAATCACAAAATATTAGCACATTTACAACATTTAGATAATAATATGTCTGATAAATGAGTATATTGTTACTTACTATGAAAATTTAATTGGATTACAACAACTTGAAAACAGCATTCAAAATTACCTTCAAAACAGTACTTCACAAAAATAGTTAGATGATACAATTAATTGTGTATAATGTTGCTAATTTATTTTCTAAAATAAAGAGTAGAAATCCCAGTTTAGAACCTTGCCAAAACAGAACAGTTCTGGAATTTATTTAGTCTTTTAGAGTCAAAAATATTGAAAAATAGGAGGTGGTGCAAAGTTACACCCCGTGGTTCAATGTTACCCTGATTGACTGTAATAACAATACCAATAACGATAATTGTGCAAAAGATATCTACCAATAAAAATTATAATTTTTTTAACAATGCAATTTATCCCCTTAACTGTTTCTTTTCTTTTCTTTTTTTTTACGCAATAAATTAAAAATAAGGACCCTGCATCACTTTCTTTTTACTAAAATACTAGCAAACCCCGCGGCTTTGCTCGCGTAATATTTGAAATATGCCAAGTGATATTTATATGTCTAATTTTTATCAAAAGGTACTAACTAAATTTTTATTTTATTAAAAGGTAATATTTTATTTTATTAAAAGGTAATATTTTATTTTATTAAAAGGTACTTATTACTTTTAGGAATAATTCAAAAATTACTATTTAAAACACAGTTTGACTAAACATCATTATTACACTGTATTAGGCAGAAATGAGACTTAAATTAATAAAATGAAATAAAACTAAATAAATGATAATTTAGAAAATATTTTGAAACTTTTATGCTCAATTAATACGCTCATTTCAGTATTCATTTGAAGTTTTGAATTTTTTAGAAACCATCTTCTTACATCTTAAAATTAACCACCATGTCGAATTCCAAGTCCTACCACCTCTCTCAACATAAAGGGCTATGTTGAAACAGGAACTTTCACCATTAATTTGCCAACATTAATTTTGAAATCGGTTTGTTATTTCCTAATATTCCACAGAAACGTAATTTAAAAAGCTTTTAAAGCCCTTTTTTAGAACGTTTGTTGTTCCTGTGAACCCCAGGTGGTAGAATCACCGTCATAAAATATAGCCTGTGTAGGATCAGAGACTGTTACCACTGATTCGAAACTATTACTTTTATAATCGGTTTATATTCCCTGAAATTGCATAGAATCGTAATTTAGAACTTTTTTAGAATGCTTTTCGCACCTCCCCTTCGCTTCACCCCTTTTTAATTCGAATTTATTTTCGACGTTCCTTCGAGGGCATTTATATTTTATAAGTAACTGCCATGTCATATTTAAAGTTTCTAGCCTTTTCAGTATCACAGAAATCGCAATTTAGAAAGTTTTTAGCTCCTGCAACCCTCTGGTGGTAGTGGAACAGACATAAAATATAGCTTATGTTTGAGCAGGTTCTATCACCAAAATTTGTTATCATTATTTTTTTAATCGGTTTGGTAATTTATAAGTTTGCTTAAAAATTGTAATTTATAACGCTCTTCACTCACTTCATTTTTTTTAAATTTGGAACTTTCTTTCGACTGTTCTTAGAAAGCAGTTGCATCTTGTAAGTAAATACCATGCCATACTTCAAAGTGTTAGACCCCTCAGTTGTGCAAAAAATGCAAATTAGAACATGTTTTGCTTCTGCAACACTCAGATGGTAGTGACAGCAACATAAAATACAACCTATGTTATAGCAGGGACTGTCACCATTGATTTGCAATCATTACTTTTGAAATAGCTTTAGTATTTCCTTAGATTGAGTAGAAATCGCAATTTAGAACGTTTTTAGGACGCTTTTCGCGCATTTTCACCGCTTTTTAAATTTCCAATTTTTTCGAAACTGTTCTTAAAGATCATTTATAGCTAATAAGTATGTACCTTGCCTAATTTTAAGTTGCTAGCCCCTACCAATCACAAAAATCGAAACTTAGAACGCTTTTTTGCTCCTGCAACGTCTTGGTAATAGTGATACCGACATAAAATAGCGTCTATGTTAGATCAGAGGCTGTCAGCATCAATTTCCTACCATTACGTTTGAAATCAGATTCATTCTTCCTGAGTTATTGCCGACAAATCGGCATCTGGAACGTTTTTAGAACGCTTTTCGCGCATTTTGCTCCTGCATCTCCTCTGGGGTAGTGGAAACAGATATAAAATATAGCCTATCTTGGAGCAAGATCTGTCACCATAATTTTTACACCATTATATTTGAAATCGGTTCAGTACTTCCTCAGATTGCATAGAAATCGCAATTTAGAAAGTTTTTTATAGAGCTTTTTGCGCATTTTGACCTCCTTTTAAATTTCGATTTTTTTAGGAAATGTCCTTAGAGATCATTCATATCTTATAACTAACTACCATTCCAAATTTCACGATTCTAGGCCCTTCCGTAACGCAAAAGCCGCAATTTAGAACGTTTTTTGCTCCTGCACCCCCTTTGGGGTACCGACCCTTTTTGGGTACCGACATAAAACATTGCCTATGTTGGAGCAAGGGTTTTCACCATCATTTTAATGCCATTATTTTTTAGATCGGTTTAATATTTCCTGAGATTGTGTAGAAACCACCATTAGAACGCTTTTTAGAACGCTTTTCGCTCATTTTCACTCCTTTTAAATTTCGAATTGTTTAAGAACTGTTCTTAGAAATCCTTTATATCTAATAAGTAGTTAATATTTCAAATTTCATATTTCTAGGCCCTTCGGTAACGCAAAAATTGGATTTTTAGAACGTTTTTTGCTCCTGCACCCCCTTTGGGGTAGTGGCACCGACACAGAACATAGCCTATGTTGGAGCAAGGGTTGTCACCGTCATTTTGACACCCTTATTTTGACACCATTATTTTTTAAATCGGTTTGGTATTTTCTGAGATTGTGTAGAAACCACCATTTAGAACGCTTTTTAGAACGATTTTCGCGCATTTTCACGACTTTCAAATTTCGAATTGCTTAAGAACTGTTCTTAGAAATCCTTTATATCTATAATAAGTACCTAATATTTCAAATTTCATATTTCTAGGCCCTTCAGTAACACATAAATCGCATTTTTAGAACGTTTTTTGCTCCTGCACCCCATTTGGGGTAGTGACACCTACATAAAACATAGCCTATCTTGGAGCAAGCGTTGTCACCATCATTTTGACATCAATATTTTTAAAATCGGTTTATATTTCCTGAGATTGTGTAGAAACTACCATTTCGAACGTTTCTTAGAACGCTTTTAGTGCATTTTCACCCCTTTTAAATTTCGAATTGTTTAAGAACTGTTCTAAGATATTATTTATATCTTATAAGTAACTAATATTCAAAATTTCATATTTCTAGGCCCTTCAGTAACGCTAAAATCGCATTTTTAGAACGTTTTTTGCTCCTACACCCCCTTTGGGGTAGTGGCACCGACATAAAACATAGCCTATCTTGGAGCAAGCGTTGTCACCATCATTTTGACACCAATACTTTTTAAATCGGTTTGGTATTTCCTGAGATTGTGTAGAAACTACCCTTTAGAACGTTTTTTAGAACACTTTTTGTGCATTTTCAACCCTTTTAAATTTCGAATTGTTTAAGAACTGTTCTTAGACATCATTTATATCTTATAAGTAACTAATATTCAAAATTTCATATTTTTAAGCCCTTCAGTAACGCTAAAATCGCATTTTTAGAACGTTTTTTGCTCCTACACCCCCTTTGGGGTAGTGGCACCGACATAAGATATAGCCTATGTTCTAAGTTGGACTAACACCATCATTTTGATACCATTACTTTTGGAATCGGTTCGTTAGTTCCAGAGCTTATCTCCGACAAATGAACAATTTTTTCCTCTTTATAACAGGAGTATAGATTTGGCTTTGTACAATCGAAAAAGGTATGCCATTTAACAAATCAAAGATTACAGTTAAAATTAAGTAGTATACAAAAGCCTTTAGTATCGAAGATAGCAAACTCTTAAAGGGTTAAACAGTTAAAGAATTTTAAACAATTTTATGATCTAGGAATGTATGTAAGGCGAAAGGTTGATTTTATATACACGAACTTAAGGCCGAATCAGCCAGGTTGATAAACACTTTTCTTGTTTCTATTTGGTTTACTTTGTTTGGTATGTTATTGTGTCGCCACTTGGTTTTCTGACTTCAATTTTTCCTTTTCTTTTTGCGCGCGTGTGTGTGCTTAAGGAGCACCTTGCACTTTTTCTGTGATTGCTGTGAAAATGTAATTGTTAACAGGTGAATATTTATAAAATTAATTTTTTAGGGGTTTTATCCCTAATGTCAAACAACATTATGTTAACTTAAAATAATTAAGAATTGCATATATCTTTTTGCACTTTCAGGGAAAAATGTCAAGTTATTTTCATTCTGGTGTTAAAGAATGGAAACACTTTTTTTTTTAATTATAAGTGGGATATATTTTTGACTAAGATCGTTTGATTTTTGATGAGATACCCTCTTTTCATCCTTAAAGTCCTCTTAAGTGCTCTTTTCACAATATTTTTAGTGAAATGCTTCCTTTTATAGAAAAGGGGAAATTTCATTAGATTTCTTGACATCTAATATCTAAATTTTTTATGTATCTAGAAGAGAAATTTGCTAAGAAAATTCAACATCTTAGTTCTTACCTGAATTACAAATAAAATCACTTCTCTTTAGCATTTAATTGGTTTCTAAATTCATTATGTTGAATCTCTGTTCATTTATTAGAAAATTACGCATGTTCCAATCCAAGGGGTGGGCGTGGAAGGGTGTGGGCGTGTCTGATACATATAGACCTAAACTAACTTTGTACTTAAAAAGTGTAAAGCACAAATATTTAAATTACATAATTTTATATCTTACCAAAATTTATCTGTCATAATACAGCAACATCGACTTTCTAAAACATCATTTTCATTGCTCTAAAAGAATATTTCTTTTCAGTTTCTTCGATGTTACAGCCGCCAAATATGGAAGTTCTCTTTTTTAAAACTTTCCAACTGAGTTAAAAAGTGTTTATGAGTTAGGTTTCTGTGTCCGACTGTCCGAGCTCTAACTCTTGTAAATATACTCGTATCGTCCTGAATTTTTTGTATGCTATTAACGCTTACTATAGCACGATTGCAATTGAAAATGAAGTGTGTAGCATTTACAGTTCATTTACAGGGACGGTCATAAGCATTCCGTTACATTACGGTCAATGGAAAAAAATCATTTCAAGATCATTTTAAAGATGTTAGACCATTTCAAACATGATTAAATTCATACATATTTATGAAGTGCACTAAAAGATGCAGAACATGGGCTGCAAAGCATTTATTGTTCATTTACAGTGCCATTACAAAAGAATACCATTGCATAATGGCCTACGGGGAAAAGTATTTGCAGCTTCTTTAGTTCTGTTACATTATTCCAAATAAAATGAAATTGGTATACATTACTACAACATACCTGTTGTAAAACACGTTGCGCATATCATTTATCGTTTATTTACTAGGACACATAAAATATTCGGACACTGTACTGTGTCTAAAGTTTTTTCTATTAGCAATAATTGCTGGGAATGCGGTCTCTTTTATGGTACCCGTGAAATGTTTAACAAAATGTTTAACAATACATTATGGTGCGTACGAATGCTGTACATCATATACAGTGCTACAGAAAAGAAATCGTACACATTGAAGAGTATCAGCGTATATTGCTTACAGGCGGCTTTTAATTGTGTTTCAAGTTGAACTATATTTCATATACTGAGAGAATTTTCTATAATATAAATAAAATTATATACTGGACCATGTACAGAACTGACTATATGCAGTTCTATAGATGATAATGTCTAGAATTTGTGACTTTTGTAGTTTAGGTCATGTTTTTGGTAATTAAATTTTAGCTTGCAATGTGTCCCGTATAAAAAATTGTCGGTAATATACATGGCTATACAAAAAAATTCAAATATGAATCCGTATATTGGTAGAAATTGCTGAAAGTGAATTTTCAACCTATTATCCCTTTTCTTACTAAACTAATTTTTCGAATACTGTACTGAATAATACATTACATAGACAAATCTGTATATTAAATACAGGACTGAACAAAAGACTACTTTTCCAGCTATAGGCGATAATTATTAAAATCTGGTTTTCAAATATATTATGCCTTTTCTAAAATTTTTATTTAGATTTATTTAATTTTATTTAACAACCAAGTTTCAGCAAATAATTCTTGAAGTGTTGGAAAGTATTTCATAATGTATGCTTGATGCAAGATTTTTCTTTCTTGTTCATTATGATAATGATCATTTAGAAAAGATGCACCTGTATTAATTTAAATAACAGTACAAAGCTAATCTAAGTGAAAAGGTGAATATTATGAATGCTTTTGTATGACTCCGTCTACTTGCTTCTTATGGAGAATGCTTTTTAGCCTTATTGCCCACAACATGGACGAACACAAAATATTCTGGCACTAATGTCTATACAAATAAGCTCCACAACAGCTGTCGAGATACGAGCTGATTGTTAGATTTAAATCTAAACAATGGACATTTGTTTGCTACAATAATAGAGTAACAGAATGCAGACTGTTCAAATTCCAGAATTTATTGACCAGAGTAAATGAAAAGAAAAAAAATCTTCTTTAATTTTTATACATTTTAAAAAGATAATCGATTAATATTCTGTATGTCCATTTCCAAGTTTTGAGTACGATGTCCGTTATGGTTAATGTAAATACTATTAAATGTTATAGAATTGTATAAGAAAAATCACTTATTATCATTAAATTATATATATATAGTATAATGAATTACTGTAACTTTATCAATAGAACTACTAATTCCGGAAACAAACCCGGTGACTATCTCAAGATTAGTAGTACAATTCGAACAATTAAAAATTCTTTGTATTAAAAAAAAAAAAAAAAAAAAAAAAAAAAAAAAAAAAAAAACATTTTTTTTTTTGTTTTTTCGTCTCACACCAGTTTCTTAAAAAAATATTGTATTCTTATTAAAATATGTGTATTCGTTATTGTTTGCTTTGCAGAAAAATCTAACAAATCATGTACACGGCCTGTATTTTCAGAATGTAATAAATATAAGGTTATGGGAGTGGGAGATAAAATTGCATGTAAAGATATCCAAAAGTCATCAAGATGTATTGTAGGACAAAGCTTTAGAATTTTGAATATATTGTTCGGGGACAATTCTTATGATATGCTTACAATCTCAGAGAACATTTGATACCAAATAAGAATTATATCACTATAAATTCTCTTTTCACTTTATTTATTTTTTATGTTGTTAAATACAGGCAGTTTTGTTTAGGTTTATTACAATAAGCCTAGAGCACTATTGCTTACAGACATTTTCAAATAAAAATTGCAATATGAGCTGGAATATCATATGTGAAAATAAAATTTAAAATAGTCACTAATAATTAAAGATATTGGGCACAGTAAACTTACTAACTCGTAATAAAAACGAACATTTGATACAATCTAAAATTTGTATTACGAAAAGTGTTTCTTCTTTAAATATTTTGAACTATCTATTTTGTCCGCTCTTCACCATAAAAGTAACAATAAAATCTGTTGCTAAACACAGGTAACACAATGAATATCGGTCAGTGTCCTTCACAATATTGGCCAATATAGAGATTGGTATAGAAAAATTTCTTTTGAAGCATTTTATGTCAAATCTATTGATAATGCTAAACAGAAACTTTATATAGAAGTCTGAATGCTTTGAATTCTTATGTATTTAAATAATTTCTAAAGAATTATTTAAGGGGTCTCAGAACTCTTAAAATTGGAAAAAATGAAAAAAAAAGGACCATTTGCAACATTTAATATCTTGAAATGTATTTGATATTAAGACATAATTTTAAATGGGAATTAAAGATACAAGTATGTTCTTTCATTTCAAATGTTTGAAAAATTGCAAGATGCAGAATTAGCATTTACAGGGGGCTGAAAACTGTCAAACATTTCACGAGCAGAAAATCGGCATAACGGCTTATGCGCACGATTGCAAACTAAATTTTGCACCTAGAATGAAAATTTTGATTTCTACTTATACCTCAGATTATAATAATTACACTGAACCTAAATAAATTTGTATTTAAAGCATTTTTATACTTTTTATACAAAGTTGTATTCAGCTAATGCAAAATTTAGAATATTTCAACAATATAAACCCCTAATAAAATATTTTCTTTTTACAATAAAAAGGGAATTTTAGGTTCAGTTTATGCAGACTAACATGAAACATATGTTTTGAGAATTTTATGAAAAAATATTGAGAAGTTTTTGAGATATCGTACGCGTTATGCCGAAAAACGTCGTTTGAAGAAAAATGACTTCAAAGTTTTGGAAACACGGCTTTAGCTATTGAGCGAGTATAATTCTGAGTACCATAACTTCTGTTCTAATGGGAATTTCAAGATACCAATTATATCAATACGTTCAGAAAACTTAGAAGTTTAACATCTAAAAAAATTAAAATTTTGAAATTTTTAGAGCTTTAAAAGTGCTGAGACCCCTTAAATACATAAAAGTAATATGGGGCTATGCATATATAACGCATCATTTTAGGGGGAGGGGGGGGGGTCTGGTACATGATATCGTAAGCAATCGATAGGGGGAGGGAAGTTGTCTTTTGATATCGATATCATTTTTCACCCAACATAAATTTACTTTTATTATTTGTAACTTGCTCTTTACACCAAAACTGTATGTTATCTTTTTAGTCTGTCGTCCATTTTTATGAGTCTAGTGTTTACTAGTAAATAAAAGAGAAAGAATTTTGTCCGTTTGCTTTGTTGATAAAAAGTTCTGTTTGCTCCCCACCACCCGTGTGAGGTCAAGTGCAAGAAGACATTATTACTGTTGAACGCATTGTGTAAAATAAAAAAAAAAGCTATTATTAAATTCTTTTAAATATTAACTATTTCTTTTAAATGTTATTTAATTTGATATAAAGTTATTTCATATATAAAATGACATTTTGTTGATTTCTCTTCATTGTGAATCAATAAAGTAGGCGAAAAATAAATGTAACCATATTTGTATATCACTCCAAAAATAAAAAGAATTTTTAGACATTGATAACGATATCATTGCCGGGGGGGGGGGGAGGGAGTCCAAAATTACCAAAAATTTGATAACGTTATATAAAAACAGCCCCCTATAGTGTATATAATGACGCTAAAATATAACAATTGTTAATTTTACAAAAAACTGAAGATGCTTTTTTTTTATGTACTAATGTTTTTAAATGAAAAATAAAATCCTTTTACGTAATTTTTAAATGGATGATGGTTTATCTTATTTTAAATGCTTTTAAATTTCCGACTTTTATAAGAATTTAATTTTTTATTATTGAAAGAATACACATTTAGTTTCAAAAGAAGATTATTCATTTTTAATTAGACATTATTCATCTAAGTAATAACAATAATTATTATATATAGAGAATAATAATAATAAGCTTGCATGGCTAATTTTTGTGCGTAGTAACAAGTATGTAGCGCACCAGTTTTCAAAGAAATGTACACATATTTATGACATAAAATTAATAAATATATATGTAAAATATGATGCCCGATTCCTGAGTTTCTTTCCCTCACAACTTGGGTGTATTAAATAAATCCACTTTTGTGATGCCCAAACCAAAAATTTTACAAACCGAATGCGTAAAATGTTCGTTATAATAAAAGAGTTCGACAGTTTATCCAATGAGATAAACCTCACTAATGATAACTAGTTCTTCTCTTACTTTATCACAGAACTACCAGACTATGCGGTCTCCGACCCCATTTTTTGTTTTTCATCCCTCTTAATTAATCTTAACTTTTCTTTTTTGTTTTCTATTCTCTTTAATATTTTTATAATATAATTTTTTTAGACTGTTCTAGTAACATTTTAATTTGTTATATTAATATGTATGATCCTATATCGATGGGTTTGGTCCTCGGTAGCTTTTCATCTGTCGTACCGCTTTTCTTTCGCTATTTATGTTTTGAATTTTTAACTGTTAAACTACATACGAACTTTTATACTTCTTCACCCTTTTTACCTTTAGATTTCCATTTTATATTGAACATAAAGTTAATATCAAGTTAATTTTAATTGTTTAAAATAATTTTGCATCACGGTATGCATTTCATTTGTATTTTATCTTGCCCTAATTTTACGAAGGAGGAAAAAATAATTCAGTGCACTTATTGATAAATATGTATTTTGGAAGATTTAATGTTTAATAGTCATTTGAATATTAAACATATAATAATTTTCAGAACTTAAAAATACTGGCAGTCAAAACGCAGGGATTTGCAGTTATGATTTATTCTTAACGACTTAATTTTTAATAATTTAGCTAGACAGTGTTTGTAGGCATTATATTTATACAAGATGTTTATTTGATACATTTTTTATAAGTAACAAATCGTATGAATTTTACTTATTTTCTGTTTTTCATATTGCGTTACAAACTTTATTTTAGTTGCAATAAAGCAATTCAATTACGACTATTTAAAATTCATTTTATTTGCTAGAAAGCAGTTCATTTAGAACTATTTAAAATTCATTTTAGTTGCAATAAAGCAGTTCAGTTTAGAACTATTTAAAATTCTTTCTACTAAATCAAAAGTATTTGTTTTGTTTTATTCTTCTCACACCACTGTATGTAACACATATTATTTTAAATGATAAAATGTGATTTTTCATTAATTAGTAGATCCAATATCAATTAATCAAATAATCAAGAATACGTTTGGTTTCTCCGGCCGTACATGCTGAGCAAAGTATGTCTCTTGCAATTGGCGGGGTACAATTATAAAACTAAAACAGGCTGTGACCGTCAATCACCAAGTAAATAGATGTGGCATGCCTCGTCAGAATAGTTTTGGTATACGGGCCCGATTATCACTCAAATTTAAATGTCTATAATCGTCCCAAGAATGAGGGGTTGAATTCTTCCGTTTGTGAACTTTAAAGATCGTACACAGAGGACTTCTGTACGTGACCTTTCCCATCATTTGGGAATTTCTCGGAACGAAAGTGATCTGTTTAAGAAACCAAGTAGCTTTTCTGGAGAGAAGTACTTCGTATTTAAAAAACGAATTCGAAACGATGAATTACTACAAAAATATTTATATTATCAGAAGAAATAGGAAATCCTTAAAATTATTTATGTCCCATTCTTACTTATTCAAATAAATTTTCTATTTAAAAATTAACTGGAACGAGAAAATTAAAATTAATTATTTTTTTAATTAATTTTTCAATTACTTTTCAGCAGTGAAATTATTGAGTATTAAAGACGTGAATTATCACTTTGCTAACTAAGCGTAAACCAACAGAGTGAAAACTGTCCAAACCGGGAATCGAACCCGGACCCCTGAAATAGCGCTCCAGTGCTCTACCATTAAGCCACGAGGACGATGCCCAGCTTGGCATCTCTCACTCCCTGCTGAAAAGTAGTTGAAAAATTAATTAAAAATGTATATTAATCGATGCTGGGTTCATTTGCGTCTTATGTTATGCCGCAAGATTATGTGCTCATGAAGACTTCTCCATCTTGAAGCTGCGGTAGCAGTCTTAGCGACTATTGTGAGTGAGAGATGCCAAGCTGGAAATCGTCCTCGTGGCTTAATGGTCGAGCACTGGAGGTCCAGGGGTCCGGGTTTGATTCCCGGCTTGGATATTTTTCACTCTGTTGGTTTACGCTTAGTTAGCAAAGTAATAATTCACGTCTGTAATATTTTAAAATATTTAGTTTCAAAATACAATATTTTTTTATATTTAAAATTTTTTAGTTTTTCGTATATAAAACGAACTAAAAATTCTATAACTAAAAGTTTTTTTTTCCAGTTTAAATTTAAATTAATTGTTTCTGCTCCCGCTGCTGTAAAATTCTGATAATTGAGCAGTTTTCTTTGGACTTATTGCAACCTAAACTAGTACCTGTTCAACCTAAACCAGTACCTGTTCAACCTAAACCAGTACCTGCTCAACCTAAACAAGTGCCTGCTAATACAGAATTTTAGTATAAAAAAAAAGTAATATGAGCTAAATGTCAACTGTAAAAATTAAACTTAAAATATTCACTAATAGATAAAGCAGTTATAAAGATTCAGTTATCGGAATTAACATTTGATTATTACTAAAAGTTTTTTTTACACTGAATTATTTTTAAATATACATTGAAGTATTTTTTTTTTAATATTCTGGCACGTGAAAGTAACCATAAAATCTGCTGCTATTGCATTTTTTTTTTTTTTTTTTTTTTTTTTTTTTTTTTTTTTTTTTACTGTTATAAGATAGTAAAGATAAATTGCTAAATATAATTATGTGCAAAAAATATTCTAAGAAAACCTGTTTCAAAACAATGACTTTTATAGAAACAATGCTTGACTTTTATTGAAACAATGCTTTGAAACAATAAAAAATTAAGAAAAAAAAAGGAACTGAGAATTTTCAGGGTGTTTCTAACCCCTAACCACCCTGAATAGCAATGTGTAGTTCTGTTTTAATTTTATGTTCATGAGTAAAGGTTCAGGGAGCGGAGTCGCTCCTACACTCATGACAAAAGGAAAAAAAAAAAAAAAAAACTTTTAATTCTTTATTTTCAGAAAATATCCGTTAAATATCATTTTAGGATTTTTATTTCCCCTTTTTTTTTTTGCATACTCTGTTTAATTTTCTTCTCGTGTGTCTGGAGAAAATTCTTAGTTTTGGTTATTTCATTTTTATAATTTTTATTAAAAAAAAAAAAAAAAAAAAAAAAAAAGCGGAAAAGTAGGTAGCAGAAAAGTTTCTGAAGTATCACATGTGATACTTCTGAACCGAGGAGATATAAACGGAATTATTTGACTTTTTATAATTTTATTTTCGTTTTTTCTATATTTCGCTTTGGATTAAAACCAATGAATGGCAGCACTGATGCTTACTTCCTCATAAAATAAGTGTTATTTTCATTTGAGTTTGCACGTTCATTCCAAACAGTGGGTAAGTAAAAAATTCTCATAATTAATTAACTTAAACGCTTTACAATAAAAAAATAATAAGAATAAGAATTTATAGATCATTCAATTAATTAGATGTCTTCCATTTGCTAATGCGTAATTTAGGTTATCAGTAATTAAATTGATGTTTTCAGGGTGTAAGTATTTTTAGATCCGAATTTGTGAATCTAAACTACCAGTCCCCTAAATTATCAATTTCACAAAAAGGGCTCCTTCTATCATCTATGGTGCCTTTTTGTTTGTGCAAAACCAATGAATGTGTATTCGCAGTGTTATTTATTTTAACTTTGGATCTGAAGAGTTTAAACCGATTTACTTTCTTTAAAATTATTATTTAAACGTTTCTAAGAATGTTAATGTGTTTTGTCAATATTGTTTTGGATTAAATGCCTTTTTCTTCTTTACGAAAATGTAATATCATCGAGAAACTGTCACGTATTATATGCAATGGAATTGTATTTTTCAGTTTTAGATAAAGGCAAAAGGTTTTAAACTGGTTAGAGTTCCTCTAAGTGTATAATGCTGTGCAATTTATTAATTTATATATATAAAAAAAAAACTTTATCGAAAAACAGATGTATGAATATACGAATCTATCTGCTTATTTCCAATCCCTAGCGATATCCATTTATTAACAAGTTGGAAATTGCTTGTCAAACGTGGCAAATGAGGTGCGTTCGTAGTATAACTAATTTTATAAATATTTTTTGACCGCATATTTTACTGAATGTATATTTTAGTGCACGTCAATAAGTGCATATCCATTTTATTCTGTTTCCAAGGGCTGTAACATCCTTAAAATGCACTTGAAATATTTTTTTTTTTTTTCACATTGGCCGTCATGTAACGGAAAACTTTTGACTGTCAGTGTCATGTTGGATGAACTATACATCCTATTTTGATAAAATTTGAAACGACTCGAAAAATTTTGCAACAATTATATATTTAAAATTTCAGACCATTCGGAAGGCTGTAACATCATTAAAATGCACTTGCACTAATTTATTCCCACTGGCCGTAATGTAAAGGAAAACTTTTGACTGCCCCTGTAATTAAAGTATACATCCGATTTTCATTAATTTTGAAATGTCTCGACAAAATTTTATAACAATTATATATTTAAAATTTCGGACCTTTCGAAAGGCTGTAACATCATTAAAATGCACTTGCAATAGTTTAGTCCCATTGGCCGTAATGTAACGGAAAACTTTTGACTGTCCCTGTCATTAAACTATGCATCCGATTTTCATAAAATTTGAAATGACACGACAAAATTTTGCAACAATTACTTATTTAAAATTTCAGACTATTCGGTCGGGTAGTTTTTGCTCTGTTATATGCGGACAGACGGACTGGACGACGGCTATAGGTGCTACGTATTTATATAATTACGAACGCACCTAAAAAACGTATTTATTGAAAATGGCCTCAAACAAAATTCACAAACACTTTTAAATTATGTTGGGGAATGTATCGTTCACATGGAAACCGCATGTCATTTCTTTTTTCTGTCCCTGAGTAAACGAAAAATAATCTCACCTTAAAATTATACTGGGGAGGCCCCACGAACACTCAGTTTAAGAATCGTTATAAAAATATGCTTCTAAAAAATTCAAATCGTAATGTTGAATAAAATAACGCCTTCGCGGCCTTCTGTATTATTTGTAAAAAATTATAAAATGAGGGGGTAAGAAAACTGCCATAAGGGGAATCCACTAATTCTAATGGCGGCTCACAAACTTTTCCTGCGATAAAAATAAATAAAGAAATAATAAAAAAAAATTGTACTTTAATAAATTACAACGAACATTTGGATTTTTTTTTTTTTACTTAATATTTACTTAGTTTTAATTTTGGGGCATTTCGACAAGAGAAGCCGAGAAAGATAAGAGGTTAAAAATCGAAAGCAGTTCCACCGAATCATCCACAGATCGCGACAAATCTCCTTCGTAACAAAATTTAACAGAAAAATCTAAATTTCGTTCACAAAATTCCGTCGCATCCTCTTCAACAACAGATCGCAAAGATCAAACTTCAGACGACCAAAACCTTCATCGATAAACTCTCCAAGTCCCGTTTCGAGAAGAAAAACAGCTTACAAATCGAAAGCAGTTCCACCGAATCATCCACAGATTGCGACAAATTACCTACGTTGAGCTCAATTTTCCGGGTTTGAATCAACCGATTGTAAAATGCTGTGGCTAGTGGATTGGAGCTCCTCGAGACATGGCCTTTCACTATCAATCGATTAAACATTAGATAGTTTTCTTTTTCGCGCTCGTCTTTCATTCTATAATCGATTTTCATGGGCTACATAATCAGTTGAAGACCTCGATTTTCATGGGCTACATAATCAGTTGAAGACCTTGATTTTTGCTTTGCCAGACGATTTTCATTCCGGTGTCGCTCTTTGGCTTTGGATTTTTCCATATCTGATAATTTGCGTCTACCCATTTTATAACTTTTTCAATTTTTAACGATTTTATGCCTTTCGATTACCTATTCAAACAATTTTTAACGATTTTATGCCTTTCGATTACCTATTCAAATAAAAATTCTTCTAAAAGTAAAGAACATCGTTGAATTTCGTTAAAAAAATAAAATGCGAGCGTCATTTGGCCCCATCCTCGACCGAAAACAAAAACCATTTCCAAAGAGTTAGAAAAAAAAAAAAAAAAAAAAAAAAAACACGGTTCTGCAGGGCTTGTACTGGTACCGTTATTTTCAAGACGAAATATCAGATTATTTTTTTAAATAGAAAAATTTTAATCTAGTTTAAACGGACGAAATGTCAACTTATTTAAGGAGAGATTAGAAAATACTGTACCGAAGAATTTCTTAGTCTGGAAATTTAAGCATCCGTTCAAACCCTGTTCTACCTGTTAGCCTGTTAGGAGATACCCCTTTTAAATAAGTTAGGAAATTTCCCTTATAGCTACAACAACTTTACACTTTTGTACATTTTTTTAACACATTCATAGCTGCCAACTTGTACGGATTTTTCTTACTACTAAAATTTTATAGAAATTTTTGACTTATTTAAATGTTAAAATTGTTTCAATTTCGGTGATTCAATTAACTGAAACTTTCTGTTAAATTTTAGTGATATGAAAAATCCGTACAAGTTGGCAGCTATGCACATTCACGACGCGAAACGAGAATTCTCGAAAAACATCATTAGCAAAGGGCGTGGCTTCTACCTTACAGAAAAAGCATTTATATCATGCTGGTCCATATTTTTTTAAATTGTAAGACATTTTATTTTTAGGGGTCTCAGGGCTCTTAAAATTGGAAAAAAGAAAAAAAAATACAATTTTCAACCCTTAACTTTCTCGCTGCGTAATTGTTTTATTAAAACAGCTTCAAAAATTGCGTATTTAATTCCTTCGCGACGAGCGTCTTTTAAGAATTTTTATTCTTTTGTCACCGGTTTTTCAAAACAAAAATTTTCGCCTGATTTAATCGGGAAAATGCTCCAATTAGATAAGACATAATTTACAATAAAAGTTACTGGAGGGAATGATCAAGGAGGGTTAATTAGACGGAAAAATGCAACCCGATGAAATCTCGGGTTGCTCAAATTTTGCTACTTTTACGTTGCCCTAAACTCTCGGGTTGTGCAGCGAGAGGAATAATGCCTTATAATGTATATGATTTAAAAACACAATTTTTATTGGAATTAAAAGATATAAGTATGTTATTTCATTTCTTGTATTTAAAAAACTTCAAGATGCAAAATTAGTTTTTACACGGTCTCCAAACTGTCAGACATTTGTCGGGCAGAAAATTGGTTCAACAGCTTATGCTTCGCAGGATTACAAAATAAATTTTGCAACTAGGAGGAAATTTTTTGTGCCTAATTATACTTCAGTTTATAATAATTACCTTGAACCTTAAAAAAAATTGTATTTAAAGAGTTTTTATATTTTTAATACAAAGTTGTATTTAGCTAATAAAAAAGTTTAAAAATTTCAGCAGTATAATCACCTGAAAAAATATTGTTTTGAACAATAAAAATTAAATTTTCGGTTCAGTTTATACAAATTAACATGAAACATATGTTTTGAAAATTTAATGAAGTAATATTCAGAAGTTTTTGAGAAGTTTTGAGAAGTTTTTGCGTTATGCCCAAAAACGTCATTTGGAGGAAAATGACTTCAAAGTTTCAGAAACGCCGCTTCAGATATTGCGCCGGTATAATTCTAATAGCCATTACTTCTGTTATAATGGGAATTTCAAGGAAACAACCACATCAAAATGTTCAGAAGCAATAGAAGTTTAAC